>JARKIA010000205.1:0-318192 GCA_029289565.1 Mycena galericulata | reverse complement strand
GCGGGTTAAGATTGGAAAATAATGTTATTAAACACTGACCGGAACATCAGCAGTGAAGGAGTTATCGGTCAAGCGGCGAATGGCCCCTAAATAATCATAGGCTGCCTTCTTCGACTCCAGGTTATGTAGCTGAAACCGCTTCAGCATATTAACAGTGAACGCTGTTTGGGGTTCGCGAGTGGTGGCAGGGAACAGTCGTGCACGCATCAGTTGCTTGACTTTATTAGGAGGGAGTTCGTGGCATCCGCAGAAGGATAAGCGTGTTGGATGAATCCCGTTGTCCTCGACGACCGTGAACTGGCGATCCCCCACAGGTGAGGGACAATGCTTCCCGTTGTGCCCAAGTTGTATGACATGATCAAGCATTGAAATGTCATGTCGCACGAAAAAACCCTGAAGGGTGTCCCAGACCTCTGCCCAATGAAACGGATTTCGAATGTGGGCCTCCAGAAAACAAGTCCGGCATGACATCTCGTAGGCCGTACAATCGTGGCACTGGGTGCTAGCAACCATATCCGGCCTCCCGCAAGCACATGGACTGCCGGTAAGTCCATCTGCTTCATATTCCAGCAGCAGACAACCGAGTTCATCAAAATGAGTCCCGAAGTCTTCAAGAAGTTGAGCATTCTGAATTGTTCACAATTATAATTGAGAACCTGATGTCAAGACAGATTTGAACGCACCTGGGTCTGATGAGCAGCCGTTGGGGTTTGGGGTTGCCGTGGTTGTTCTTCCGCAAATTGTCGAGAGGTAGATGGCGTGATTGGGGATACCAGTGGGACCCTCCCGAGAACCGCAGTGGTTTTTGACGATCCCGCATCGCTAGTTACAGTAAATTGTAGCCGCTTCACATTTGGGTTACCAAAGGTGGTGTGGTCCATTTCAGCATCTTGCAGGGCGTCCGCCTTTCGCTTGGCTTTCCATTTCTGTGTTGGCATCGAAAGAGGGTGGGATGGATAGCTTTCAGTGTTGGGTGAGAGGGGGTGCGAATATAAATAGGGGGTTTGTTGACCTTTATTTGACCATTTCGTTTCATGTGTCCTGCGACTCGGACATTCCCTGGCGCAATTTCTTTTCAGGGTATCATTTGATTGATTGTCTCCAGGTACAATTTTTCGCCTAGCTACTGCACCCACCATCAGTTTCATTCGGACCATTCTCGTTATAATCTCGAGGTCAACCGGATAAACGAACCATTTTTTAAAAATAAATAAATAAATGGGATATAGTGGTACTTTAAAGGACGTAAATTTCAAAGGACAGTGGACAGTAGGTAAAGGCACGACAATAAGAGATGAGAGGAAGAGCAATGTCTGAAACTGTAGTTAATATAATTAAATAAAAGGGATCATAAGAACGAAACAAGAGGCAATTGAAGGTACGACAAATTATTTTGTGGTATCTAAGAACCGTGGTTATTAAAGGCCACCCGGAACGAGTAGCTCGACGACATGATCGGGCGGGGTAATATCAACGCCCACAGCCCTGATGTAGATCACCTTGTTGCGACCGTAGATAGGCACTCCCTTGTCCCACGTGGTAGGAATCCAGTGGTCCGTAGCGTCAATGAAACGCTCGATCTCGGAGGTAGTAGGAAATCCCAGTTCCCCAATTCGCACCTTGAAATCCTCGAGAACCACCTCTCCAATCCGGCAGGTTGGAGGCTGGTCAGCGCGCGGCTGAACCATCATCTGGATCGGAGGGCTGGTGTTCTGCATGAAGGAGGTAAGTGGAGGAAGTGAATACATATGAAAAAAAGGAACTTACATCGTACCAGCCGACAAGGAGTGCAGGGGTGCACACGTCCAAAACATCACGGGGGTATTGAAGCTCGGGAATGCCGTCCGATTCAGAATCATCGGCACGGGGCTCGGCACGGCTCGCATGATGAATGATATAGCCATCAGGTGTGTAATGGACGCCACCATACCCGCCGAAGTCAAAGCGAAGAGTCGGAGTCCGGGGTGTCAGTGACCGTTCCAGACTAACGGACTCTTCCTCGGCTTCCGGGGCAGCGAAGTCACCGGCGGCTGTGGGAATTGATGGTGGCGGAGTCGGAGTCGGAGAAAGCTCGTGAGGGAGCACGTGTCCCTCATAATGAGTGGCGTAAAGCTCCTTGCGAGCCCTAAAAAGGACACGGAACTGGCGCCCATGCAGAATATGGCGGGGCAAGGGGTCCGTGACCACAAAGACACGGCCGTTGCAAGAATCGATGTCGCAGTGACCTTCGCACTGCGAAGAAATTTATCAGTGGACAGACGAGAACAGAAGACTAAGTAGCACGCACAGGTTGAACCCAAGAGCCTGCATGGTCGTCCCTCCGACTTTTGAAACCGGTGTTCATGGTAAGATCACCGAGCCGATGGTTACCATAGTTCCGGGGCAACTTCTGATCGGGACGAGGACTGTAGAGCTCCAGGAGGGCACGCAACCGGCGAGCAACCTCACGCCGTTTGTCCTTTTTGAGGCCCCTAACCCCCAACGAAGTTGTGGCGGGGTACAGTAAAGCATGCTTTGCCTCGAGGTTGGCACGGGAGCGAGTGCGATTGCGGCGCGGCGAAGAGCTAGATAAGGAAGCGGAATATGCATTTTGAGAGCTAGATGAGCGGGTGCGAGGAGAGGCGGATGAACGAGTGACTGCCATTTTTTTTTGGGGGGGGGTGATGCCTCTGACAGAAAATCTACCGTGAAATTTATGTTGGAAGGATGTTTGCTGACTCATTGGGCACGCAAGAGCCACGCCGACGCATCGGACCAGATATTCAGGGTTGCTTCTGGTCTGGGAACCAGGAACAAAGCAAACGGCTAGGCACTAATGTATAGATAATACGATCCCTGTCTGCGCTGGAGTGTGGTTGCTATGGGATAGCCTAAAAAGTCTGCAAGTGTGTTATCCAAACGGGGCAAGGTGGTCAATCATATACATTAAGATTCCCGGTCGTGCATGCGAACACGGACCAAGTTGATTTCGAACGTTTCATTCTTGTCACTCTGTCATGCGTCCTGTGATGTGACTGTAGAGTGATTTCAAAAATTGTCGCATACGAGCATATGCAACATCAGGTAAATTTTTGGCGAGCTCAGGGTCGTCTCAGGAATTCAATGCTTAGCATTACACACCCTGTTACACTTACTTACATCTGAACTCAGAATTGGCGAGTCCACACGAGCTTACGATGTCATGTTGGCGGCGGTCTTACCGGTCTCAGTTGATGAGAAATTTGACCCTGAGTACCTTGAACAGCCGATATCATTGTGCGGTGCGTGGCTGAATTGGTTGACCATGCGAACACGGACCCGTTGATTTCGAACCTTTCAGTCTTGTCACTCTGTCATGCATCCCGTGATGTGACTGCCGCGCGTTACATTCCCAAAAGTTCGTATACGAGCATATGTTGAGCATATGTATACTCAGGTACTGTTTAAGCGACCTCAGGGTCGTCTCAGGAACTGAATGATCCGCATTACACCCCTGTTACAGAAACCCGGACGTTCAACTCAGAAATGGCTCCACACGAACTTACAATGAATGTCATGTCGACGGCCGCCTTACCGATCCCAGTTAATAGAGATTTGTAGAGATTTGACCCTGAATACCCTGAAAAGCTGAGATTGTCCGGTTCCTGGTTGCATTGGTTGACCATGTGAGTTCTGATCCACATTGCTGAACAAATATTGTCTTTGTTTCCGTCCACTTTGCCAAGTTCCCCTTAACTTTCTTTCTCTCCCTCTCTTCACCAATGGCAAAAGGCCAATTTTCGAAACTCCAGACCGAACACATTAACTCCTACCTTCCCGAGTTTATCAAAAAATTGGATGCCGATGTCTCTGGGCTCGAACTTACGCGCTGGAAGCAGGCCACCGCTACAAAAGTCTTGGCCTCACCAGCGTTCGGAGACTTAGATTACTCGAAGAATTCCCGAGCCAAATGGCATGAGGTCAGTTTCTTCGAAGCCGACTACACTGCTATCAGCCTTGACCATCTCCCACGCAGATGATCGTTCGAAAATATACCAACTACCTCCACCAAACGTATCGCAAAACACACCCTGAAACCCCTTCCCCGTCTGAAGTTATCAAGGCAAATCCACTGCTTAAGTTCAGCTCTGTACTGAGTGGACGTCAATTGTTGGCACGGGATATGCATGAAGATATTATGGACAGCTCGAGGAAGCATGTCACCGACAAGGGTACCAACGAAGCCGCTGCATATCAGACCATTGTGAAGCAAATGTGGGATGCTTTGACTGCAGAGGAGAAGTCGGAGTGGGAGACAAAAGCCGAGGATGAATGTGGTGATGTGAAGTTGTAAGGGCTCATTCTCCAATTCATGCATATCCTAATTCGTTGCAGAAACCAGACAGAATTTGTCCCGAATATCCATAAGGCATTGCGAAGCCTCTGTCAGGGTGGGATGGTTGGTGATGCTGAGATGATGTTATTTTACGCCTTTCGGGAACCTCGGACTGGTGATCTTGTGGCCGGAACGCAAGTATTTTCTGTTCAGCCACCTCACCCAATGCTGATTGGGCTTGAACAACAGTGTTCACGGGCATTCCAAGCATAATACCACTAATTTTGGTGGCGAAGATCTCGCGACAACCTACGGTTTTCCCTGGTCGCAATTCTCCGAAACCGTACTTCCTCGTAGGTCATTTTTAGGCAGCTGTGGGATGTCCTTGCTGAGTAGATATTTTTGTCTCAGGTTTGCACATCAATGATGCAACTGTAGTCAGTGTTAACTCGAATGGAACGGTCAATCTGCCTCAGCTTGATCTTGAGACAACTCCACTTGCTAGCCTTCGCCATCTCTTGAATGAATATTTTGAACAGTGTTGGGGTAGGTGATTACAAACTTCCTACATAAAATACTAAAGGGAGGATCTTTTAGTCCATAGGAATTCTCAAGATGGCTCTGAAGAGGCTTCAATTCCATGGGGAGCCATTGCAGAGGATCCTGCCAGGTTTTATAATACGGAGGAATTTATCTTCCCTCTGCCTCTCAAAGACCCATCCCAATTTACCCGTGTTGAAATCCTGACAATAGTCGAATGCTTGAGCACGAGTTGCTCCCCGGCATTTTGTTTCAGGCATGGAATAGTCATGGGCACCGACCAGACACCTCCAGTTCCCCCAGCTCAAACCACCTCAGCACCGGGATCTCCGGCAACGACACAGAGCAGATCCCCATCTCCGATAGATGTTCCCTCCCCAAAAACACTGCAGGACATCCCTGAAAATGAATCGGATTCCCCAATTCCCATGGCTCCTCTTCCAGATGGGAAACCACGCAGAGGAGGCAAAAAACGGTTGAGGTACGTCAAGGAACCCTCACAATGTCCCGAATGCAATTAACGAAGCGGCAGAAATGAGGGGCCGGTTGCTGAATCCGATTCTCGAAGTAGCAAAAAGAGCAAGGTGAAAGCTAGGTACGTGTCCCGTCCTTTATTCAGGTGTGATTTTGGGGTAACATACAGGTATGTGTTTTAGGAATGAGAACATCACGGCTGTTTCAAGTGCTCCCCGTCGCTCATCTCGGACAGGAAAAGGAGACCAGAATGCAGCCGCATCCAAATCCAAGACGAGGAGGGCAACCACTAAAAAGGATGCCCAAAAATCGCAGTGGAAGTAAGCCATGGCAGACCCAATAGACTGTGTAAATCTGATTTTCTTTACAGGGGCTATGCATTGGTCAGTGAATCCGAGGATGAATAGAGGAGGTCCTTGCTATTTTTACGGTTCAACACCGGTTTAAAAACCAGTTTCAACACTGATTTAAACACCGGTTTCAACACCGGTTTCAACCCCGGTTTCAACAACCGTTCAATATGGGGTTCAACAAGAAGTGGATAGCTGTAAAACAGTCCTTAAACAGTTCAGCAACTGGATGTTCCTCGATTTTTGGTAATCAACTATGATTCGAATTTCCACTTCAGTTCAACCGCTGCCTGTCCCTGATTCATCACCGGATTCAACCTTAGTTTCATCAGCAGTTTAATCGTGGGGCCTCAATGCATTTGGTACCCTGTCTTGCCAGTTTAAACCAGTATTTTAACTCCGTTCGGTTTAAACATCAATTTTTGCACTTTGATTTGAATAGCTGTCGTTCTGAGTTGTGGAGCATTGGGTATTGAACTGTTTATGTTTGAACAGGGGAGAGGGTGTAAAGACCACCTTGCGAACATCTGCAGTGATCAACTGAACAAAATTTCAACAGTGTTTCCCATTGAGACGCCAATTGTTTGAACAATCCTAATAGGGTTACTGAGGAGGAAGAAGGGAAGGGACGCGCAATGTTTATGTTTGCCGCCGGCGTGGAATGTTGTCCCTGTTTGGCATCGACCCTATTACGCTGTGCTGCTACGTAAAACAACCTTATAGCAAAGACGTCATAGGCAAATTCAAAGTCCGACAAATGTCTGGCCGCACTCGGCCGGACATTTTGGCGGACTTTTGATGGCGAACTTTCCAATTCCCGGATGCTCTCCTCTCCTGGTCGCCTACGCCAGTCCCGCCGCCTCAAGAACTTTATTACCTTTGTCTCACTGGAACTCTCTACGGGGTGAAAACACTACGTGTAAATTTATTTATTGCAATTTTCAATAATAATGTCTTTCGCCGAAAATAAAAAAAAAGTTTTCAGTTGAAGGACGCCGGTTCGGACCGCGCAGCCGGCATCATTTTTCATTTCAATCATGACCAAACAATGCATCGCGTCGCTGTTTTAGTCCTTCCATTAGCCTTCAGAACACCGAATGGTGTCCGAAAAATGTCAACGTGTCTATCTGCCACTCTAGTAGCAAGTATGAACCAGAGAATAGTGCACAACTTTGATATGTCCTGCAGAATTTTTGGCTGAATAGAATTACCCAACTTGTACTTGTTACAGGATATTTCCCCTCATCAAGGATGCCTTTCTCACTGATAAAACTATGGAAGAGGGAAGTCCTGTAAAAAAAAATCACCTTCCTCCCCTCCTCTCTCGCATTCCTTCTTAGGATGTCTAACAGTGCACCAATTCCAAAAAAACATCATTTTCATCCAAGACACAGCATAAGGTAGCGGACAGGCAAATACGGTCACCCCACGTGATCCGCTGTGACACTACCATATTGGGAAGGGAATCCAAAGAAAATACGATAATTAATGCATAATGGAGAAAGTAAGAAATTCGGCACAACAGTTCTCTGGGGATCGGTCCCATATTGCTATCTGAGGTCTAATCTCAATATAATCTTGAGAATTGAGCGACTAGTTCTCAAAATTGTCAGTCTACTTGCCTCGTGCGCTGCTCTGGCGCGCGTGTTGCAAAGTATCTTTGACCGGTGTGCCCTGGAAATTTTCCAATGCAAGGCCCCTCAATATTTCTCTCATGGCCGGCACCCAAGAAGGCCCTACGGGACCGCATATAAATTGCATATGTTTGCCCTGGATTGCAGAGCAGAAATCATTCCCGCAAAGGACCTGGGACACTAGAAGGAAATCTGAAGAGACAGTTCTAACCGAAATTGCGCTGGCTTTCCAAAAAAAACAAGGTGCCATGAAAATCCGGTCTGAAATGGCTCCAAACAGGGCAATTTACTGATTTGAGGCGAAACTCGGCACACCAAGCCGTCATTAAATTGCATTTTTGGGTGCACAGCCCGAAACTAGGCACACCAAGCCACCATTAAATTGCATATGTTTGCCTTGGATTGCAGAGCAGAAATCATTCCCGCAAAGGACCTGGGACAGTCACCAGTCACACCACGTAACACCTTGCCACCCTATTGTGCTACTTTCCTCAGTGGTAGGCTTTCCGCTCCAGAAAAAATCCCGGAGCTATATAAGTACACTGTCTATCATTCTGTGCAAACGTTTGGTGCCCCGTTCCCTACATCGGTAGCAAGAAATCGAAAGGTGCATTTTGCGACCCTGCCGAAGCACCGCCTCGCTACCATATCAAAATCACTCTCGGAGTATGAATATCTTTGTACAAAGGTATTGAAAAATTCTGAGAATATTTGAGAGTATTTTCAGGGTATACATTAGCTCAAGGCGCTGTGCCGAGAGAGATCCGTAAGGAGAACATAGAATTATCGAGTACCTGGTAGTATCTAGGCTTATCTGTTGCTATCAATCAGCCTCGGGTAGCCTACCGGGTATGTACGAGAAACGAGAAACGAAAACAAAGAAATTGGATTACCGGATGATCGCCGGAATCAGGACGTCATCTGTCACAGCAAGAATATGACGCAGACGCGTGTCGGAAACACTAATTAGGACGCGTCGCGTCCATTTTCCGCCACCATCAAGTCGCGTGATCACTTCGGGCCTGTCTGTACCAACTTGGCGAGCGCATCCTTCAAGAAAAACAGCTCGAGCGGCGAGAGGCCCTTCCTCCCCTTCAAGCGAAACGATACAAATCATTTACATGTTGAAGCCCTGCGCGAGGAAGAGGGAGCGGTGCGCAGAAAGGTCAGTGCTCATGATGTCCCACAGAAAGGCATTGAGGTCGGAGTGGGTGTTTGGTGTCGGTACGTGAGACTGCGCGGTCGACGCAGAAGTGATAGGTGCGGTGGATATTGTACCGGATACGCACGCCGCACCCGACGCCGGCAATCGTATTCTCACACCCTCCACAAATTATTGGATGTGCCGCCGAGACGTTGTGGAATACGAAGGTTTTGGGACGAGGAATTGCCGCGAAGGAAGCGGTTGTCTCGTCTGGAGATACAGGATGATCAAGGGAAGTAGGTGACCTGTTCCTTACCACGGGTGAAGCCGCGTGCAATGCAAAGCTCTGTGAGACAGAATCAATATCACCCTTCTCCCCATGATGGATGTGCTCACAAATTCACCATCTATGTTGGTCTGCCGAGCCTCTTCAAGGTAGGTGAGGCGAAAGTCGATCTCTGAAATGTATAGTGAAGGACTTAAATTGTCATCATTCGAAACATACCTGGCTGTTACCGAGATCATCAGAATCCTGTTGGTGCGTTCTCTTTTGAGCAGTCCTGGCGGGGGTCATGGGTGATTCCTACAAATAAAAATGTAGACAGGGAGAGACAGACGTGCACAAAGTCGCACTTGATGCCCATGCGGCGTATTTTCACGTCCTGCAGATGATCCCGGCGTGAGCGATGAGCGTGGAAGAAGTGATCACGTCTGTGATGTGATCGCGCGACTTGATGGTGGCGGAAAATGGACGCGACGCGTCCTAATTGGTGTTTCCGACACGTGTCTGCGTCATATTCTTGCTGCCGGGAGTGTAAAGGGGGACGGCAGGTCCCCCTGGGTTGTTTCCACGGCGGATTCAGTTGAGGGGTCGAGTAGCTAAAGCTTGTTCAATATCTCCTTGCCAGAATATCTTTGAGCCTACTACAAAGTTTTTTGGGGTAATTATTCACATTTTTGACTCTATGACATTACTTCTAATGTATGCAAGTACTCCTTCCCAAAAAACCAGCCTAATCGGCCATGGTCTGGGATCGCTAGACACAATTTCTGCCCCGAAAGGCTGTGTTGGCCAGCCCATGCATAATATAATATTTTCGCTGATTTGTTTCTATGACTAATTGCGCTTGAATTATTCCAGAAGATCTAGCTAGGTTACAGGTCGATCCGTGAAGTACCCATCAAGATATGGCGCATTCGGTTGCGAGGATCAAAATCTTCCAAAAACGGTAATTTTTCGTTCGCGCCCCGAGATGTGTTTGCAAAAACCGAAGTCGATTCTTCGGATGGATCTATAGATGTGAAACACCTTGAGCCTATGATTAACACCGTAACACCAGTGGTCACTTACACCCTGAGGTGTAATACCGATGTGACCAGCCTGTTGTCAGGAACTGCTATCAAGGCCGTCGTAGCTTATATTTCAGACTATGTCACAAAACCGAGCTTGAAGATATACCAAATCTTCAATTCTATCAGGCGCATGTTGGACCAAGCGACCGTATCAATCGGTCTTTCTAAGAAGGAGAGTCAGAACTCGAGGGTCTTGATCATGCAAATGGTTAATTCCCTTACTTCCAAACTACAGATTGGAAGTCCTATGGCTTTGTTGTACTTGTTGGGTAATCCAGACCATTACACGAACATGAATTTCCGAGTCTTTTGGTGGAGATCTTATGTTGCAGAAGTTAAGAAAGATTGGGACAGTGAGGATGCTGAACCTGGAATTCCGAGAGAAGCTAAGATGAACATAGATGACATTGAACATGAAGCTGGAGATGAAACCGACCGGGTTGTGGTCATGACCAGTGAGAACCGGATTGTTGGGGCCACCAACGTAGATGACTATGTCTTTCGTCCTGAGGTTTTTGAGGATGTTTCCTTGTATGAGTTTTTCCAAATGACGACTCGGAAGAAGAGGACGAAAAGACAACAAGCAGAATTTGATGCCAGTCTAGAAGAAGAAGCAGAGATGCGCCAGGAGCGCATGGACGTGGTAGTGCTGAACCCAGATGATGACGACTGGATTGAACGTGACGACGATGAAGTGCTTACTGAGGAGAAGGTCGGGGATCGAGCTGACGCTGTGTCGGCACATCCTTTTCATCGTGATCATCCCCTGTACAAGACACATTATATTCGTTGTGACAGACGAGGGTTAGAAGATACCATACCCAATTTTGCGGGCAGTGTACTGCCAAGAAAAGATCAGGGAGATCGCGAATTTTATTGCTGCACGATGATGACACTATTTAAGCCATGGAGGAGAGGTCGCGACTTGAAGAATGAAGTGGATAACTGGCATGAGTCCTTCACAGATCAGGTATTCAGCGGCAAAGCTTTGAAGATGATGGAAAATTTCAATCTTCAGTATGAATGCAACGATGCGCGTGCTCAAATCCATGTCCGGATAAATGCTATACATAATGTATACAGCGACAAAATAAATACCAATTACGGGGATCGAACCAACGCGAATGTAATTCCAATGAGCGTCACTATTAACTCACAAAACAATCTAATGAAACGAGCGAAAAAGCCTTCAACACAGCCACTAAAGTATCATAACATTCGCGACTTGGTTCACGAGCAACTTACTTTTTCATAGGTCGCAAAAACCTCACTTGCGATTTCTGAAAGAAACAATCACTTATTACATAAGCACTCATAAACGAATATAGTTTTCAAAAAATAAGTTCGAGTACATGCCGGGCAACGCCACGGCCCTACACCCCAAGTTCCGCCGACGTCGAATGTTTTTGTAACATGGTGCTGTGAAAAGCCGCTTTGAAATGGTTCCAAACAGGGCAATTTACTGATTTGATGCGAAACTCGGCACACCAAGCCGCCATTACAGCCCTTTGCGGAACATAGGGTGCGGCCAAATTTTTTCCCATTTTGGGACATTTTTGATCTTTTCGACCATTTCCCTCGCCGCGCGCTCAATTCTGAATGTATCGTTCCGAAAACTATATGAGCGGAACCGCAACGAAATTCTGGAGGTCCTCTTGTGCTTCAATTTTTTTTATTCAGCTTATATAAAATGTACTCTGATATAATCATGTTTATATGGAAATCTCCTCCCACAGGGGGAGTTGGAAATATATTATTTTGGGGTCTCATTAGGGCATATCTACAACTATTTCGGAGGTCACCTCGTCCCCGAATTTTATCTGTGGGTCCTATACCACGTGAACGATGTAATTGAATCCAACAAAAACACCACTTCTCAGACACAATCCTCAGGGATATTCTGGTCTTGGGTGTGCATGATACTCATTAGGTACTCATCCTGTGGTGTTTGAAAGAGACTCCGTGACTCACATTTGTAATCCAAGTCCCTGTCCCAGTAAGCGACGCGATTCAATATGCCCGTGTTTCCATCACGTGACAATATACGTACCCATTGAAACACGTCGCGGACCAGCACATAGACTTTGGAGGCATCATCTGAGTCGTGGAGTCTCTTTCAAACACCACAGGACGAACACCAAATGAGTATCACGCACACCCAAGACCAGAATATCCCTGAGGATTGTGTCTGAGAAGTGGGTGTTTTTGTTGGATCCAATTACATCGTTCACGTGGTATAGGACCCACAGATAAAATTCGGGGACGAGGTGACCTCCGAAATAGTTGTAGATATGCCCTAATGAGACCCCAAAATAATATATTTCCAACTCCCCCTGTGGGAGGAGACTTCCATATAAACATGATTATATCAGAGTACATTTTATATAAGCTGAATAAAAAAAATTGAAGCATGAGAGGACCTCCAGAATTTCGTTGCGGTTCCGCTCATATAGTTTTCGGGAGCGGAACCGCAACGAAATTCTGGAGGTCCTCTCATGCTTCAATTTTTTTTATTCAGCTTATATAAAATGTACTCTGATATAATCATGTTTATATGGAAGTCTCCTCCCACAGGGGGAGTTGGAAATATATTATTTTGGGGTCTCATTAGGGCATATCTACAACTATTTCGGAGGTCACCTCGTCCCCGAATTTTATCTGTGGGTCCTATACCACGTGAACGATGTAATTGGATCCAACAAAAACACCCACTTCTCAGACACAATCCTCAGGGATATTCTGGTCTTGGGTGTGCGTGATACTCATTTGGTGTTCGTCCTGTGATGTTTGAAAGAGACTCCACGACTCAGATGATGCCTCCAAAGTCTATGTGCTGGTCCGCGACGTGTTTCAATGGGTACGTATATTGTCACGTGATGGAAACACGGGCATATTGAATCGCGTCGCTTACTGGGACAGGGACTTGGATTACAAATGTGAGTCACGGAGTCTCTTTCAAACACCACAGGATGAGTACCTAATGAGTATCATGCACACCCAAGACCAGAATATCCCTGAGGATTGTGTCTGAGAAGTGGTGTTTTTGTTGGATTCAATTACATCGTTCACGTGGTATAGGACCCACAGATAAAATTCGGGGACGAGGTGACCTCCGAAATAGTTGTAGATATGCCCTAATGAGACCCCAAAATAATATATTTCCAACTCCCCCTGTGGGAGGAGACTTCCATATAAACATGATTATATCAGAGTACATTTTATATAAGCTGAATAAAAAAAATTGAAGCATGAGAGGACCTCCAGAATTTCGTTGCGGTTCCGCTCATATAGTTTTCGGAACGATACATTCAGAATTGAGCGCGCGGTGAGGGAAATGGTCGAAAAGATCAAAAATGTCCAAAAATGGGAAAAAAATTAGCTGCGCCCTATGTTCTGCAAAGGGCTGTAAATTGCATTTGTTTTCACTGGAATGGAGAGCACAAAGCTTTCCTTGAAAGGACCTGGGACACTAGAAGGAAATCTAAGGAGACAGTTCTAACCAAAATTGCGCTGGCTATTGCACAAACAAGGTGCCGTGAAAAGCCGCTTTGATCGGGTTTTAAATCATTTACTCAAATCTAACGGGCACGCATGTTGGTCGCCAATGAAGGTAATTTGACCCGATTTGCGGTAATTTCCTGGTAATTCTGGGAAATTACCAAGAGTGTTTCCCTGATGGGCTTCTGGGGCAGCGCGTCATCGACATTGACGGCCTGCCGAGTAAATCTCATGCTTCCTCGGCCAGCAGAATTCGACGTAGTGCTGGAGATTTGCTCATTGTGGGTGCAAACTTGCGCATGTCGGGTCGAGCGCTGGTTTTGATGAAGGCACGAACTTGCCGGCTTCGCAGGCTTCGACTCGGCACCGGGATCGGCCACTGGATGATCGTAGGTATGGGAAGCAAAGTGAGGATGCCCAAACTCACAGCACCGCCTCCCTTTGGAATGAAGAGCTTCAAAGCCCCAGGCTCAATGACAGGGCGGCAATGGAAAATCTGAAGAGACAGTGTTGCTTAGAATCGTGCTGGCTATCAGCTCTCAATCAAGTTCGAGAAATTAGGTCTCCATACCAAGTCACGTTGTGATGCCTAGACCGATGGAATAATCCTTACAGCACCACCTCCCTTTAGAATGAAGGGCTTCAAAGTGCCAGGCTTAATGATGAGGGCGGCAATGGCAAATCTGAAGAGACAGTTTTGCTTAGAATCGTGCTGGCTATCACCTCTCAGTCAAGTTCGAGAAATTAGGTCTCCATACCAAGTCACCCCTTTTGATGGTCTCCAATTAAATCTCACATGTGATCATCACCGACCAAAATTGCCACCAGGCGTCAAATTCCGGATTTCAATTTCAATGCCCCACGAGCTACGTACAGTGGTCAACCAGAATAATTTTTAGGCGCGTGATTCACAATGGCACACCCATCAGGTGCATTACAATGTATCTCGGCTGTGTTCGGCAGGTACAAGGGAGCACTAGCCCGTTATTCAAATAAGGTGTTCAATTGATGGTCCACCTCCCGAGCCTGCCCAATGCATCACGGGACAGACTGGAAGGCGCAATAATGCCTCCGAGCGGGATCTGAATAGCTGTAAATATTCCCAGTAATTAGGGCTATCCATTCGTGCGCGGCGCGGCTTATAAAATGGCCTGGAAACTTCACTGGAATTGAAATGGCCTGCAGCATGTCAGTCACGCGGTTCAAAATGGATAGGAATTTCCTTGTGCATGGGTAACCAACTCCCCGGCAGTAATAACAACTGTGCGCCAAGGTAAAAAAGGTCAAAGTTACAATGAGTGCCTGCTACGTAACTACTGATTTGCTCTTGCCGCAAACTCTAACTGCCATTCAAATTTTCATATTAGAATCCCAGGGGTCTCCAGTTCGTCGAATTTTGGCTACAATGAACTTCGTTCTAGATAGTGATTGACTTCTTAGCTGCGTTGGCCTGTATTTTTATTTTTATTTAGAGTTCGCGCCAGTGTACACAGAGTTGGGATTTTGCTGTCACTTCAGGACACTATCTGAGCTTCGTATGTAGATAAAGCCATGTCTACTTTGTGCTCACCTTCGGCTGGCCCTGTCTGCCGCCCATTGCTGGACTCACAATTGCCTTTTCAGTGCGCACAGTCCAGCTATGCTATCTAATAGCACTAGCACCCGTGGAGAAAACAGCCGAGTCAGCTACAAGCTCACTGAAACCAGTGCCAAGCACGCTCTGAATTTGGGCATGCACTCTGCTGATTCAACTTGGACGAAATGTGTTAATGTGATAAGCGAGTCTCATGATAAGTGTATCGTGGGGCCTTGGTTTTTTTCCGAGTCGCCGACTGATAACGTGCGTGTAGCATCCATTATATTGCAGTCTTGAACTGATCTTGATCCAGAATTCCACAACTGGTCGTATTTCTGACATTTTACGTGGAAAGGGTTCCGGGTGCAGCAGCACATTGCCTCTCGAATTTTCTGACCCTTCATTGTATATTATTGAGGTCTGCAAGATCAACGAAAAAAAGAGGTGCTATCCTTGTGTCGGAACGGTTCCGACACACTGGTGCAGCAGCAGATGGTTTTTCGAATTTTTTGACCCTTCATTGTATATTGTGGAGGTCTGCAAGGTCAGCGAAAAAAAAAAGGTGCTGTCCTTGTGTCGGAACGGTTCCGACACACTAGTGCAGCAGCAGATGGCGTTTCGAATTCTCTGACCCTTCATTGTATATTGTGAAGGTCTGCACGGTCAGCGAAAAAAAAGGTGCTGTCCTTGTGTCAGAACGGTTCCGACACACTGGTGCAGCAGCAGATGGCATTTCGAATTCTCTGGCCCTTCATTGTATATTGTGAAGGTCTGCACGGTCAACGAAAAAAAAGGTGCTGTCCTTGTGTCGGAACGGTTCCGACACACTGGTGCAGCAGCAGATTGCCTTCCGAATTTTTTGACCCTTCATTGTATATTGTGGAGGTCTGCAAGGTCAGCGAGAAGAAAGGTGCTGTCCTTGTGTCGGAACGGTTCCGACACATTGGTACAGCAGCAGATGGCCTTTCAAATTCTCTGACCCTTCATTGTATATTATTGAGGTCTGCAAGGTCAAATGAAAACAAAGGTGTTGTCCTTGTGTCGGAACGGTTCCGACACACGGGTGCAGCAGCAGATGGCCTTTCGAATTTTCTGACCCTTCATTGTATATTATTGAGGTCTGGAACGTCAATGAAAAAAAAAGGGGTGCTGTCCTTGTGTCGGAACGGTTCCGACACACGGGTGCAGCAGCAGATGGCCTTTCGAATTTTCTGACCCTTCATTCTATATTATTGAGGTCTGGAACGTCAATGAAAAAAAAAGGGGTGCTGTCCTTGTGTCGGAACCGTTCCGACACACTGGTGCAGCAGCAGATTGCCTTTCGAATTTTTTGACCCCTCATATTATTGAGGTCTGCAAGGTCCATGAAAAAAAAAGGTGCTGTCCTCGTGTCGGAACCGTTCCGACACACTGGGGCAGCAGCAGATTGCCTTTCGAATTTTTTGGCCCTAGTCACGCAACAAAAATTGGATATTTCTTATCCCTCTGGTAAAAGTGCTCCTCTCAATGAGAGGAAACTTTTGGCTAGAGAGCTTTGTATTACATTCAAAATTGGGGGAGTTATTCTTTTGGGTACCGCGCACTTCCCAGCGTGCCCTGTTTGGGCAACGGTCTGGCCACACGCTTCTATGTCATGGCATATTTTCAGGCAATGTGAATGAAATATCATTACAGCTCTTTGCGGAACATAGGGCGCGGCCCTTTTTTTTTTTTTCTTTGAACTTTTCAGGAGAATCCTTCCTGTGAACTCAAATCTTGACCGTTTCCCCTGAAAATAAGCTCATTCGAATCGGAAGGAAAATACGCGGGTCCTCTCGTCGCCGCATTTTTGATATTCACCTCCAGAAATTTTAATGGGTTTGGTTTGGGTGTTTTTAGACCTTTGAACGCAGAATGAGCACCAGAGGACCATTTGTGATCCGACTGCTCTATATTTTTTATATGATGTACTCTAGTGTATTCTGGAGGGACTCAAATACCGGCATTTTCAATTTGAGCCGTACTTCACATCCACAGCTCACATTCTTCGTCATGGGAAATTGGGCCAGCTGTAAGTCACCATATATTTGAAGTAAATGTCACACTAAAAATCCCGGTATTTCCAGCCCTCCAAAATCCACTAAAATACATCATATAAAAAATCTAGCCCGATTGGAGCACTACTGGTTCTCTGGTACACATTCTGCTCTCGCACACTCAAAAAAGCCCAAAACAGACCCATTAAAAGTTCTGGAGGTCAATATCAAAAATCTGGCGCCGAGAGGACCCGCGTATTTTCCGTCCGATTCGAATGAGCCTATTTTCAGGGAAAACGGTCAAGATTTGAGTTCACAGGAAGGAATCTCGTGAAAAGTTCAGAAAAAAAAAAAAAAAGGGCCGCGCCCTATGTTCCGCAAAGAGCTGTAAACTTCCAGACTCAGATTGTAAGGATTATTATTTTCTTAGGTAAGGCTACATAGAGTTTGCCCATGAATACCCCGAAGGATCTGAGGGACATGAAAGCTACCGCCGTAGCTTGGTGTCTGGATCGAAACAACTACATAAGAATGCAATCTGGATCAAAATTTTTATCTGACAGAGACCCGGGTTTCTTAACCTTCTGTTTCCCGCACGTGGATCCATGGGGTATTGGCGGCTTTCATGAAACCAGCCGTTCGGAATCGCAAAAGATCAGCTTCCGATGCCAAGTGAGCAACTTACTGCTTCAGGCCGACGACGCATTCCAAAAGGACCCAAATTTTGCTTATGTCTGCTGGAATATAATTCAGAAAGCTGAAGTCAACAGTAGATGATGTACGAGTAGGTAAAGTATAGTAAACAAATAGTACAGTATTTATACGGGGTGCAATGCCCCTGAGTCCAAATACTGGGGTTTTTTGTTCAATTCGACATCACGCCATTTTTCGACTTTCGCCAGAAAATCCGATAAATCGACAGTCTCCTACCCAACCTCACTTGCGGGGTTGGGAAGACAGAGAGCGGTATTTCAATGCTAAATCTCTGGAGATAATTATCCCAGTATAATATGTTGCCATCAATACCTGCCAATTTTAAAGCTTCCGAACTCTCACTGCCCAACCCGGCTGGCCTTTAACAACCGTAAACAACATAGCCACCCGGAGCCATCGCCGCCATCAATTCCCGCATTCGGTCCCACTTCTATCAACAAACTTTTGACGCGTCGCGTTTGCCCGCCCCGATGCGTTTCTGCCAGACACAATTCGGACCCCACCAGACCACCAACCAATTAGCGCAAACCTGTCACCAAAATCCACGATAAACCATGGTTGATAGCCGTTCTTGGGGTGCCTGCCCACTTTCCAACTAAATATTGGAGAATCGAAATGACTGGGCGCTGTGAGATTTGAACCAGCCGAGCTTGTTTGTTTTCCCACACCCCTAGAAAAACGTGACTTGATATGGAAAGCTAATTGCATGCCGCAAATTGCTAGGTGATACCTAGCATTATTCTGAGCAGCTCAGTCTCTTTGACATTGTCCTAGCTGCTTTGCTCATTAAGCCAGAGGTCACATAACTCTCCATATCGGGCATGGCAGTGCTGGAATCTCGGGCTGAATCAAAAGCACTCGCGGGGAGTCCAGAGTTATGTGACCTCTGGCTTAACAAGAAAAGCAGCTAGGGCAATTTCAAAGAGACAGGGCTGCTCAGAATAGTGCTGGGTATCATCTGGCAATTTGCAGCATGCAATTAGCTCTCCATATCAAGTCATGTTTTTCTAGGGGCATGGGAAAACAAACAAGCTCGGCTGTGTTTGGCAGGCATAAGGAAACACTTGATGAATTTAAGCTTTTACCATCAAACTTTAATTGTGGATTCCCACGAGCGGGAATATCACAGCCAGGGTTCAAATTGCTCAAGGCCGGCACAGGCATCCAAAGATTCATTCTTCCGACGTGCAGCTAATTTGACCCAGCGGAGATCGGACACTCGCAGGAATAAACTTGCGCATGGGAGAATATCGGTTGAAACGTCGCTCACACCATTCCCACCTTCCAGAAGATGCCACAAATTTTGTGAGGTGCTCCAAGCCGGGAAAGGCATCCAATGGTCCATCCTTCCGACCCTCAGCTAATTTGACCCAGCGGAGATCGGTACCAAAAAACCGCGCGTATGGGGCTTGCTTACACCTCTGGTATATGAAGCTGACTCTGCTGGCTCCGATGATAGCCAGTGCAATTTCAAGCAAAACAGTCTCTTCGGATTTATTTGGCGTCCACCCTGCGGTGCCTTGAAAGTTCTGGCTTTCATCAGCATTCTGCGCCGGGAAATGCCGTTCTTATTGAATCGGATGCGGTGCTCACTGCACCGCCTCAGTTTAGATTGGAGAGCTTCAGAGCCCCAGACTTACGGGACACCAGACTGGTCCGAACCGTTCATCCTGCCAGCAGCACTGCTGGCTACACTTGGGGTATCACTGTCATCGGCAGTGTTATTGGCGAGAGGTTGATCAGCGCCCCGTGGATCAAGAGCATCGTGTCCTTTAACCCAGCAGGCTCGACGGAAGAGCTTCCCACGAAGTCCTATGTGGCACGCGAATTCACTCTGCATGGGATTGTCTCCGAGCAAGGCTAACAGCTCTGGAATAACCAGAACCGGTTCCATGAAATGCTCTAACAATTCTTGTCAGTCAAACAATTGGGAGTAGTAAACCAGGAGACGTACTCCATGTTCGACGATGCCATCGAGCATTTCAAGCGAAGGTGCAATATTTGAGGTCGAAAGGAAGCGGATATCATGTTCTTTCTGTGACTCTTCTCGTGGAAGGCCTGCGGGTCTGACGAGGAAACTGTTGTGCTCGTTCCAATTTTTGGAAACATTACCGGATGTATCATCGCAATTCCCGGTAACGTAAGTTACTGGGTTTTATAGGGCGCCCTAACTTCAGCCACTTGCAGTGGATCACATTTTCATTACAAGGACAAACAAGGATCTGTCATAAGAGATGAGTCATGATTTGAGAACCCAGCAATAGACAACCTTTGGACCAATTTTTCCTGCCTGCTATGAGTGGAAAAATCTTCTGCTTCATGGGTGTTTTTCTTCGATTTTTGACCTGCGCTACAGATTGCTGGACTCCAAATGAGATTCACTTGATGTGTCATTTTTGCTACGTGGCTCACTACCGCCGGACGCGGCCATCATTTTCCATCTGAACGGGGTATTCCTCGGCCGATAGCACTTCGAAGTTCGGCCGATCGGTAGTTCCCATCAGATTTCATCGCGGCTGTTGGTTCCGCCACCGCGGTCGGCATTTGCCGCTCACCGCAGGTGGATTAATTGTGACCGTGGCATGGGCCCTACTATATTTGAGTTCCCAAATCACTGAATAAAATGTCTTGGGCTACTATCACTATATTTTAGCTCAGCTATGTAGTACTGTACTATTTCGACCAAATGTTCAGGTGACGGGTGACGGAGGGTCGTGAAATGAACAAATTTGGGATAGGTGACGGTGACAAACTGCATTTGCGGCCCAAATAGGCCTCAAAAACAACATAATCTTTGATCCGGCAACTGCCGGACATCCATTTATGGGAATTTGGCGTGATTGCCGAGAAATGAACACCTAGAAAAATGAACATCTTCGGTGACGGGTGACATGGTGTGATCATTTGGTCGAAATAGTACAGTACAGAGTGCTCTCCAGTCCCAGAATGCTCCCGAAGACTACCAATATTGGTATGAAATGGGCACACATGGATGTATTTGGGCTCATAGAGCCTCAGAAGTACTACCCAACTCATTGAAGACTCAGAATAACCTTTGAAACTATAAATTGAGGCTTGGAAAGATCATACAGAGGGATTAGACAGGATGCGCAAAAGTCGCATGCGGGTTTCAGACACATGGCAATATATATATTTTAGCTCTTGGGCATGACTAGGAGTGCTGTAGACGCCATCTGACCACCAGATCCTCCTCCAAAGAAAGCCGCATGCAGTGAGCTTGCCCACCAAAAAAGCCGCATGCGGCTTTGCGCATCCTGTCTATTTACTGCTCGGGGTACTATCTGGTCTGGAATTGGTCTGACTATTACTTGGTAGAACATGCAGTTGGCAGGCCAGTGGACCTTAGATTGGTGCCAAACAACATTTCAAACACCTCTGAGCTCCATTGGTCCTCATATACCATGCTAACTAAAAGGCCTATATTTTTTTTCCGCGGCTGGAGGCCCTCCCCGTCCCAAAAGACAAGGAAATTCCTTATCTTGGAAGCCCCTTGTGACTTCCCAACTTCTGGTTGCACGGAGCTTTGACAGTGGTACATTCAATATCTGATTTCAACTTTTTCCCGTTACCGGGCCCTGCCGCTGGTCGGCCTTACCCGCTTTATATATCCATAATGGAGACATAACCACCGCGTCTGTGCACACAAATAAAATTAGTCTGGATCGAAAGTACGATAAGAACACACCCAAGATTATGGTAGTATCAGGAATATTGTACACATGTGCGTCGCGTTGGAAGTAAATAAAGTTCGTGAAGAAATCAGTGGCGGGTGCCAACATCCTGACCAAGGATTAAATATCGCCGTTGTTTCCTGGCCATCCGAGCGTCATGTTTTTGACTGCGGAATAACATAACTGCCGAATAATCTTGGAAGTGAAGTATATGAGGAGTGCTTTATCCGATGGAGCCACAGCGCGCTTTTGCACAGTTGGCTGATGGCCGACAGCGGAGGCGCCCGTGCTACAGGAAGGCAAAGGAGCGCGAAAATTCGGCGGAGGAGAAAATTGGATTTTTGGGGCGGAAAGTTGATGCGCCATAGAGTAAAACAACCGTCCAAAGCCAAATTTCATAGAGTAAATGAACGAAAATTTACATGAAAAAGCGTGAGGGTCACGCTGTCTAGGCATCAAAATGTGACTTTTTATGGAGACGTCCGGGCTCCGAGGTCCGACGCGGAGCATCAATTGTCCCCGGAAGGCGGGGTGGGAGTGCCCGAGAACATATATAAAGCCTGCAATTTGCCTGTTGAATCCCCACCATTTCCCCACCACAGTCACACGTGATTCCGACCCCTGCCGACACACACGTGATGGCAAGAGTCCAGTGCACCGACATTCCACTGACATTTCGTATCTGTAAGTGCAGCACATCCCCTTGGTGTACTGAGCTAATGGCTCCTCAATTTCAGTGGACCCAACGCCGTTACACCCTCCACCCTACTCTCCGCCCTCGCGGTTGAAAGCGAGAGCGATGGCTTCCCAGTGCACCGACATTTCGTATCTGTAAGTGCAACACATCCTGTTGCAGTACTGCGCTAATGGCTCCTTAACTTCAGTGGACCCAATGTCAACGCCGTTACATTCTCCACCCTACTCTCCACCACCGTGGTTGAAAGCGAGAGTGATGGCTTCCCAGTGCACCGAAATTTCGTATCTGTAAGTGCAGCACATCCTCTTTCAGTACGGTGCTAATGGCTCCTTAATTTCAGGGGACCCAACACCGTTACACTCTCCACCCTACTTTCCACCCTCGTGGTTGAAAGCGAGAGTCTGGGTTGAAAGCGAGAGTGATGGCTTCCCAGCGCACTGTCATTTCGTATCTGTAAGTGCAGCACATCCTCTTGCAGTATGGTGCTAATGGCTCCTTAATTTCAGTGGTCCCAACGCCGTTACACTCTCCTCCCTAGTCTCCACCCTCGCGGTTGAAAGCGAGAGTCTGGGTTGAAATCGAGAGTGATGGCTTCCCAGCACACAGACATTTCATATCTGTAAGTGCAGCACATCCTCTTTCAGTATGGCGCTAATGGCTCCTTAATTTCAGTGAACCCAATGCCGGTACACTCTCCACCCTACTCTCCACCCTCGTGGTTGACAGCGAGAGTAATGGCTTCCCGCTCCACGCAGTGAACGTCGTGTCCATTCCATTAGAGGCCCAGTGTGTGCCTTGATGGGTAGACATGGCAGGGAAACTTCCCACTCCACTCAGTGAACATTGTGTCCATCCCGTTAGAGGCCCAGTGTGTGCCTCGATGAGTAGACATGGCGGGGAAACTTCCCACTCCACTCAGTGAACGTTGTGTCTATGCTGTTAGAGGCCCAGTGTGTGCCTCGATGGGTAGACATGGCGGGGACATTTCTCGCTGCACCCAGTGAGCGTCATGTCCATCCCGTTAGAGGCCCAGTGTGCGCCTCAGTGGGTAGAGATGGTGGGGACAATTCTCGCTGTACCCAGTGAACGCCGTGTCCATCCCGTTAGAGTCCCAGTGTGTGCCTCGATGGGAATCTGGACCAGTGAGCCCCGCATCCAGCGGAATTTTCGTCGGTAATTGCTGATCCATTCCTCTAATTGCCATTACTGAATACATAGCAGATTCCGGCAGCCCCACCCAGCCTCACCCCCGCGCAAGACTCCAGGAAATCCGCTATTTCTCCCCGGGAGATACAGGCCCGTTCTCCTTTACCCTCTGCTGTCCTCATCCTCATCCTCTCTCGGAAATCCAGAACTTCTTCAAGCACTATCCATTCGTTGCTCTGTATCGCAACTTTACATGTTGCTGATATATCTTCGTTCTGGACGAGACGCGAAGCCTAGGCTTAGCGGGTATTGTCAATTTCATTGACAAACCCTGATTCTCATAATCTTTGCCTCACCCGTCGTCTTCGTGGCGACTTTATCGGTCTAGTAATATTCTCTAGGTCCGCTGGACGGTATGTTTTATCAAGCACGCCATCAGCGACGGTGTATGTTCTTCTCCTGTGCTTTGCTTCCTCCAACTCACGATTTCCGCAGACGAAGCCCGTTACCACAAGCACGCCATCAGCGACGGTGTATGTTCTCCTGTGCTTCGTTTCCTCCAACTCCCAAGTTCCGCAGACGAAACCCGTCACCAATTTCTCGTCTGAAACGACCACAAAATAGATTTATTCCTCCCATCCTTGTACTTTTATCTTTACGTTTATCTCTGTTTAATCTGTTCCTTCAACACGGAGTCCCTTCTCAACTTCCTCCTCACTAGTAAATGGCACGTAAGTCAGTTGACAGTGTCTGTGGTAGCTGTGGGCACTGAGGTACATCAGTAGTTTATTGACCTCCAAAAAATGTACCCGTGGTAATGGTGGTTGCTTAACCCAGTCACAAATTTACTGACCACCAAAGCGACGGACGGTGGTAACGGTGGTTGATCAGACAAGTCAGCATTTTCTGTGACTCCTAAGAATGTATTCATGGTACGTGTGGTACCTCTTCCAAGTCACAAACTTTGGTCAAAGTGTTGGCAATACTCATGGTTTTGCCCAGGAATTCCCTTGATTTACTCTAAAAAATTTCGCCTCAGCCCTCTGTTTTACTCTATTCTGGGCCAAGTGTTTGGCTACAAACACCATTTTTTCTCCCCTGGGCTTGATTTTTTGTTTCCCCACTGCTGCAGGGGATTTCCAGCCTGCCTGTGTTCTACTTGGCGCTATTTGAATCAGTGCCGAGTGTGGTCTCAGGTTAGTTCGGGGTGATTTCGAGGACAAGTTCGAGGCATATACTTCAAGAAAAATCTGGCGTCCGCGCAATTTGCTCTATTTAGGCCCGACTTCGGCCGTTCTGAGACTTCGGCCATTCTGAGGCTGTTTTACTCTATAAAACGACCTGGGATAGGGGTCATTTTGAGCTGTTGATTTACTCTATCCCGGACCGCCGGATAAGGTAGTGTCCGGGGGCCTCCCGGGGTACTGTGAGTACCGGGGGTACCAAATAGATTTATCCAATATATTCAGTCTGTTCTTTAGTTGCGAACCCCCCATCAAAATATCTTCCCATAGAAATGGGTGAAAATGAACATGTTTAATCATTGATGTGCGCCCTGGGCGAGGCGTGTATACAGCAACGGGGACATTGATACTGGTGGTAGAAATAAAACTGTGTAGAAGGTAGACAAAGACCGGCGATCAACTTTCCATCAAGCCTGGATCAATAACATAAATAAATTGATGTCAACACATAGAGGCGGTGCCCATCCCACGTGGCACGTGCACGACATGGCGTCAACGACGACGCGTCACGCGTTACAAGGGCAAGGCGGTCCGGTCCGCTCGTGGCCCCAGCTCCCTCCCTTAGTTATCCAGTGCGCCTCTTTCTTCCAGGTTCCTGTTTCTCCCCCCTGTGGTCCTCGTTGTCATCTGCCAGTGACATCCACTTGGCACTTGCCACTGAGCTCCATTCCTGCTCATCCCTTCCGCTTGCAAACTTACCTGCTCCCCCAGATTGATAGCAACCTACCATCTACATGCCGTCGTACCTGTTCCCGATTCCTGGAACATTCCCCCGCGTTCCCCTCCCACACCTCCAGATAGCACGTTCTCCGGTACTGTACATCCCACCGCGGCTGAAGACGCGCACCGGAAAGGTCGCATGATCTACCTTGCGGCGCGCGATACGTTCCATATGGAGGTACTGATGAACGTCTGCACGCAGTGGGGGGCTGCCAGTGAGTCTTTGTTTTTTTTTCTTCAACTCTTTTGGCCCGGTAAATGTCCGCCGGAGGTGGGACGAATCCTCTGAGGCGAGTTTAATACTTACCTCCTTGACTGACGATGGTCGCAGTGGAATTCCATCCCTTCTGGGACGCAGTTTTCACCCTCCTCGCTCCCCAACATGTCCTGCAACACTCCACCGTTGTTCAGTCGCCATTCCGCCCCACACCCTACCGTCGGTTCCGCGATCTCCTGGCGTACGCCTGCCTCCCGTGCCGTATCAGCGCGCCAGGCAGCGACCACGGCCTCGGGTTAGGCAGGCGCACAGTGTCCTGCATCCCGTCCTTCGGGGCGGTCGTACTGTGCGAGGAGCACTACAATCCCCGTCGCGCGGGCTGGTGTGGCATTTGCCTAATGGACCGCGAGTTTGAGCGCCCGGTGCAGAGAAATATGCAGGTCGAGTCATGCAACACGTTGGAGCCGCGCATGGCCAATGCAGGCAATGGGATCGTCCATAACGTGGACCATGACGCTTTTCCTGGTGTGCACGCGATCTGCCGTGTGTGCCGCGCCGAGCGGCTCTGGCAGGGAGCGCTCCATATGGGGGCAGAATTGATTGAGGGAGCAGAGGAACTGCTGCACGCTTGGGCGGAGCGGAGGAGGGTTCTCGCCGGTAGACGCTCGCGTGAGGTCGCTGGTCGCTGCATTTGTGGACTTGGGAATGGGAACGATGCAGAATGTGCTTGACGTCGCTAACGAGCGTGCGTGGCTACGCTCCCAGACACGGTGGGTAGAGCTGATGGAGCATGCGCTGGCTTCGACGAGATTTAATACTGGGGGCGGTCCGACGGCTACGCCAGGGGGCTACACGTACCCAATGGTCGCAGTGCAGGTTGGGATGCACACGTCCGAGTACGACAGCCTGGAGTGGGGACAGGAGGAGGAGGAAGAGGAGGAAGAGGAAGAGGAAGAGGAAGATGAACAGGACGTTGATTCGTTGCTAGAGGGCAAGGTGCTGGAGCTGGCGTTGGGGGATTGGGCGAGGGGACGGATACTGCTTGGAGCATGGCTGGCGCCTGCAGATTGGGGTCTAGGTCGTTCCTTTCTTTTCCTCGTAAGCCCACATCCTGACTTGTCTCCCACCCGTAGATGTCCACGACAACGTCGTAAAGGCTGTGCACCCCGTGCCCTGGGCTGTCCCTGCACCCGCCCCCACCCAAGACCACCCACGCCCTTGCCGCCCTCCCCGCGTTCCGCAACGTTGTGCGGCGCGTCATAGTTGAGTGCGCCCTCGACGAGGCGGGCGCAGCGCCTTTGACACATCTCCCCGTCGATCCCGGGGTGCGCTTGGCCCGTATGTCCCTTACAGACGTGGTGCGTGAGGTGCGGGAGGAGGAAGCAGTGTGGTTCGATGGGATCGATTGGGGTGAGCGGAGGCGGAATGCACGGGCGGCGGTGAGATGGAGTGCCTAGACCTGGAGAGGCACCGCGTGGAGGGGAGTGACGCCTCGTTGGAGGGACATCGAGGCTGGGGCCGACGCTTCGACCGTCGCTTCGAACCGCTCACTACACAACCAACGACGCTGAGGTAGACCAGCGGCGACCCCCGCGCGAGGCGATTGCGGTGATGCCTGTACTCGACCCGCCCCGCCTTTTACACCCAATTCCCCCTTCGTCCCTGAGACGATTGCGCATCTACCTCCCCGCAGTTCGGAGGTGGTGCGAGCCGTGAGCCTTCTTCTTGCTGTCGCCTTGCCGCTTCTTAATGTGGCTGCTAGGTGTGGCGCGAGGCATACGCGCCGCTCTACGACTGCCGATGTTCGGTCTGCGAACGCGCGCAGGAAACGCAAAAGACGCCAGGGAACAACAATCCCAGTGGCGCCACTGACGGGTTGCGAGGAATCAACGCAAGGTTGACGACAAGCACTGACCCCCTGGCAACCGCCGCCGCCGCCGCCTCGCCTGTTGCTGCCCCCGATGTACAGGCGGTGGGTGAGCCGTTGTTCATGTGCACACCTCCGGAAGACGAGTCTGGTTGGCCTGGTCCGGAAAGCGTCGTGTCGGTCGTCGTGGATGCACATGCGGACGAAAGTGTGAGGCTTGATATGCAGTGGGAGGGCGACGGCGACGGCGACGGCCAGAAAGACGACAGACCGACTTCGCCGACCGTCAAGCGACACCTCGATGCGCACATGGACGCGGCGACCACGGGTTCTATGCCGAAGCGCCCGCGTCTGGGTGCTGAATTTTGACAAATCCATCACATACTTAAGTTAGGAAACTGCATGTGTGCGACAATGATTGAGTAAAATGAGCGAGCTTCGAGAACTTACAGCTTGCTGTTTAATAGACTTGTTAATGGTCCGCCAATTGGAAGAAAAAGTTCAAGATAATGTGTTAAATTATATATAGGATAAGAAAAATGTGCAAACCTTGCATGAATGCTGGTCATTTGTACAGATTTTGATGAAAATTGCTAAAAATTTCAAAATTTCAACCCACCAAAGAAAATTTGCGAACAAATTCCAAAAAAATTCTGGGGAGGTTTTTCCTGATGCATCGAATGAAAATGTCAAGAAACACGGTTTGTGTTCCCTGAGTGTTGACTTCCATTTGTGAGTAGCAAAACATTCACAATTGTTGAGTTGACAGATCAAACTCAGCTCTATCGCCATGCTTCCATCGGTCGTCCGCGTCGTTGTGTTGACTTGGATCGGACATTCTACATCATCGGCTATCGCTATCGGTGTCCAAGATGTGTCCATCCCGAATCGAGACTTAACACTGTCACATTTCGAAGCTGGGATTCCCGCATCCTCCATAAACTCCCTCGCCATCTCTCGAATGCCTTCCCCGCGATGCTCAGCTACCGGAGCGCAATATCAGAGAGTGTATTCATGTTCATGCGCTCATGCTTTCAGAGCGGAATGGGTGCGAAGCAATTTGCTGATGCCCTTCGAGTGCGACATCTAGAAAATTACGATAAATTGCAGCTCTCGCATCTTTCGCGGATTGCTCGCGGGAAAACCATGCAGGCCTGGCTCGAGAAAAAATTCGAAAGCTTCCTCCCTTTTGCAGACCGGTCGTCTAGGGGCTATCACGGCTTCGTTCCGAGCTCTCAGTGGTTGCGTGACTTGTTTGACAAGTTCATGGAGCTTCACTCGCAGGATTTCGACCAGGCCATGGCCCTCCTACCAGCCTTGATTTGTGCTATTGATCACAGTTTTAAGGTACTTGAATATTCTCGCCCGTTAGGATCAACGATCCTAATTTATTTTATAGCTGGCTAAGCACATTGCAAAGATTAACGGAGAACAAGTCTCATTGCCCTCCTCACCGTAACTAACGAAAACGGGGAAATTCGTGTGTGCAACCTTGTTGCCACGAAATCACATTCTCAATTTGAGCTTGCACTCCTCCGCATGCGCGAATCACTCGAGCGATATGGGCATGATCAGCCTGCCATTTTCTACACCGACAACATGTCGGACAAAGACTTTCTGGAGCGGTGTTTTCCCTCACTTTGCGACGCCGTGGTTGCTGTCGAAAAATATTCACATCTTGATGCTCTCGATATCCCCTCCAATATCCATCCCCATATCATGGATGACGTCCACCAAATCGATGAGGCCATGCGCAGCATTCTGCATGACCAGCCAGAGGACGATCACGGCGAGGATCTTGTGATATTTTTGGACTCCGAATGGAACATCGAGACATCCAATCGTGGATATGTTACAGGTAGAGGTGCTACAGCGGTCCTCCAAATTGCATAGAAAGACCAAATATACATACTACAGGTACATTTCCATCTATCATCTCTGCGACTCGGGGGCTGATATTTAATATTGTTATTTAGATTGGCCGAATGCTTGCAGGAGGACGACTTTCGTCTGTCCTGAAGCAGATTCTCGTCAACCCACGCATCCTGAAGGTCGGACGAGCTGTCAGCGCTGACTTGAAGTACCTCCAAGAAGCGTGTCAATCACCGGATCCATTTGTTGGTGCAGTCGATCTCGCACAGCTCGCGAAAGAACGGCTTGTTATTTCATCGGCAAAAATTGGTCTTGTCGATCTTTGCGCAAAAGTTCTGGGTAAACGCCTAAACAAGAACGTATCCGAGCGCTTCAGCACTGGATGGGACTGTGAGCAGCTCTCCGATGCTCAAATTCGATATGCCGCCCTCGATGTTTATGCCTGTCAAACGATTTACGCCGTCCTTTCAAATATACCGCTTCCAACCCCCCTTCCTAATCCTCCCTCTCTCGGAACCTCCGTGTTGCTCTTCTCTGCGGATCGCACTCGTGTTATTTCACACGGGAGTATCAAGGCGCTCGAAGGAACGTATGCAGATAGGGCTAAGATCACTGCTTCGAAATGTGTTATCGAGGTCACCGAAGTACTTGTACCTGGCGCCATCATTAAAACCGGAAACCAGCGGCAATCTCTCACCGACTTCGGCCCTGTTCCTTTCGATCTTCTTTGTGGGCGCAACCATTTACGCCTGGCCCACGCATCGAACATTCCTTCCTTGCCCGTCGCTTCACCAGTAACTCCCCCAAAACAAACTCCCGGACCCGTGAACCCTCTTCCAGAGAATCTCGATCCAGAACCAGGATTTGGCGAGCTCATTCTGGAAGAGTTCGAATCAGCTGCGCCGCATGATCTAGCCGCTGTACAGACTTATGTCGCCGATCCAGAGAGCAAACGTCAAGGAGACATTGCACTTGGAGAGGAAATTTGTTGGCAGGAAACGTGTGCAGGAAGGGGGGCGGTAAAGCGGTCTGGGGTAATAAATTACACGACCCATCACATTAGTCTTAGATCTGGAAGTGATCTGGAGTGTATCTGGCAACCCTGGAAGAACCTGAAGGCACCCCTGAACTATTAGGGTGGTTCTTGACGTGCGCCCAAAGCAATGATTTTCGCTTTGTCGGTGGGATCAGGAATGAAGATAGCATCCCGGAGAGCCCGGGCAAACTCGATCCGCAATCCATGCACCACGGAAGTATAGAACATATTGAAGATGTTGAACGCATCTTTAAGAACGCGACTGCGAATGTATTGGGATGATATGGTTCGCCGATCTCCCCAATGGGTCTGGTGTCGCTGCAAGCGAATCATACCCCCACCGGAAGAATTTTACCTGCTTGTGTCCACGGTCTTTCGCACTTTCGGCCCGCTGAAAGACGCTACAACTGGGTTACCATTATTCAATGCGGTAGCCTGGGCAGTCGCGAAAAATGTCTTGGATCTCATACGCAAAGGCTTCTTATCAGATCCACCGGGCATTGCATTGTACGTCGAAGCCGGAATTGATCCAAAGACAAAGTTAACCCTCTGGCGTTGCCGTCGAGGGACAAATGACACCGAGGGTGGTGTCCATACGCATCTCCGCTCTCGGATGCCCACCTCTGGTGCATCAATTCGCCATGTCAATGCTTGCTTGAAGGATTTTGTATTGCGTCACAATCTTCTTGTGAGTTTAATTCTAAGTCCTCGGCCCGGGATTTACCACATTTATAGGTTGGCACCTTCAACACCACTGGAAAACGATACACAGGTCATTATAGTATTTGGATGACAAACGAGATTCAAGAATTGCTTTCGGCCTTGGACGATATTTTGATTTCCCCGCAACCTATCGCTGGATGGGTGAATGGCAATCTTTATCAGCTTACGAGCGAAGTCTCGGGAGTCCTCCCAATTCCGGATGATGTTCGCTTCAAGTCTGCAATGGCCCCGTTCGACCCATCACTTGACCCGAAACAGCCGCACGCGTGGTACGAAAAGTCTAGGTCAATTGGAGCAATGAACTCAGGACGCGAAATCGCAGTGGCAGATGAAGGGCGTACGAGGATGGAGTACATGGGGTTATTACAGCTAGTCGGAACCTAGGGCGCGAACGAAAATTTTCCGATTTGGGAAGTTTTTCTTCGTGCCGACCGATTCCCTCATAAGTCCCTGAGTTTTGGTCCGGCTACCGCGAAACCTATTCCAATCTTCCAGAATAATTCATCTGCAATTAGTGATGTAAAGGAAAATGCGAAAATGAATTTCATTTCTCCATTTGGCACTGAGGGCTTTGTTTCTGTTCAACACTCCTAAGAGGGTGGGCACTTGTTCAAATTTTTTCGGAGGGAAGACTTACATGCATTATAGAAAGGTGATGTGGCCAGAATCACGATTTTCTTCTCCATTCAGTCAGTATTGGCTCGGAAGTAATCTTTCGATTGAAATTGTTGAACTCACCATAACTTCCGGAATTTTTCAATTTTTCAGCCATTTTGCTCAGATCGGTTGCCCTGAGTTCAAATCTTGGCCGTTCCCTTTGAGAGTAAGGACATTCGATTAGCGCTGTGAATTCTGAGGGCCTGTCATATTCACACTTTTTATGTGCACCCCCGACAGCTTATTCGTCAAATTTCGGTGTTTTTGGCTGTTGGAGTGCAGAAAACGTCCCATACCCCCAATAGTGCTCAGAAAGACCTGGATTTTTGTTATAATGTACTTCTAGGTATTCTAGAGGGCCTCAAACACCGGCATAGTGAATGTGAATCATATTTCAACTCTACGGTCCATATTCTTCAGCAAGGAAAATTGATCCCGCAATAATGCACAATACATTTGAAGTAGGAGTGAAGTTCACTATCCCGGTATTTGAGGCCCTCCGGGAACACTGGCCGAGTTCACAGCATTAATTTTAGCCAGATTAACCCCCGGCGAGGCAAGATGCACAATATTTTCCTTGTTTAGCCCTGAAGCCACAATTTTACCTGTTTGAGTCGCAGGGATGGAATTCCCACCGATTCTTTGAGTGGATCAACGACGTGTGCACCGGGCGAATTTCCAGTATAAATTTCAGGGAAATTAACACCCGCCGAAGCAAGCTTCACAATATTTTGCTTGTTTGCCCTGAAGCCACAATTTTACCTGTTCGAGTCGCAGGAGTGAAATGCCCACCAATTTTTTTCAGTGAATCAACGACATGCCCACCGGGTGAGTTTCCAGTATAAATTTGAGGGAAATTAACCCCCGCCGAAGCAAGCTTCACAATATTTTGCTTGTTTGGCCATGAAGCCACAATTTTACCTGTTCGAGTCGCAGGAGTGGAATGCCCACAGATGTTTTGGCCGGATCAACGGCGTGAACACTGCAGCATAAATTTCAGGCAAATTAACCGCCGCCGAAGTAAGTTGCACAATATTTCCGGTGTTTGGTCCTGCTTGCCCACAATTTTGCATCTTCAAGGTGCAGGAGTGGAGTGCCCATCGATGTTTTGGCCGAATCCACGGCGTAAAAATTGGGAGGGTTTCCAGCATAAACTGCAGGGAAATTAAACACCACCGAAGCAAGTTGCACAATATTTTCTGTGTTTGGCCTTGCTTGCTCACAATTTTACATCTTCGAGCCGCAGGAGTGGAATGCCCACCAATGTTTTGGTTGAATCAAGGGCGTGAACACTGGGAGGGTTTCCAGCATAAATTTCACTGCCGAAGAGCGCCAGGCACGTCTCAAGAATAATTTGTGTCTTTATTGCAGCAAACCCGGTCACGTTGTCAACGATTGCTTTAAGCGAGAGGCTAAGCACGGCGACAACTCGCGAAAAGCCTCGCCGAAGGCCACCTACACAGCCAGAGCTTCGGAAGAGCGAGGCGAAAATCTGTGTTCCTGTGTTCGAAATAGGAGTACATGTTCAATGCACATTGTGCAAAGCAACATGTAAATAATTTTTGACGATAAATACCGTCATACATCCGCCACCTTTGCCTACAGCAAAGTGCTTGCTCTAAGAATTGCCGTCACCAGGCAGCCTGGTAACAAGTCTACCCAGTCCCTGCAGGTGTGCAAATCCCACAGTTGATCTGTACTGTTAAGCTGCACGGTTCAGTTGACCGTTGCCTAATTGGAAAGTGTTTAAACCCAACACCTCGCTTTGTTAAATCATCCCGGACTATGACCTTAGATAGCTGCTCCCTTCGAACATGACGTTCCAGCGAAATTTAACCACCGGCGAACGGAGATAATGAATACACCAGAGTCGAGAAACCTCAGTGGGTATGGATTTTTTCCCAGAATTCATTCAGTTCGTCAGAGCTGTTTTCTTCGGGAAGGACATGCCAGCTGCATTAAGCCACAGAGAGGCAAAAACTCCTGAGAGCGAGCAATAAATTGAACCAATCTGTTACATGTTCGAACATCATACCGCAACTCCTCTCCTTGAGCACCACCCAATCGAACTACCACGCCTTGGTCCAGCTGCCGTAGCTGTTCCTACTTGCCCGGTTGAACTCTGGCGGCCAGCCAGTTTAGAGGGTGTCCTGCGCCGTCGCCTCTGTATGTATGAGGGACTCAGCCATCTGTTCCTCCGCCTCCGCGATCTCCAGATCTCGTTCCGTGGGTATATTAAGCCAGGCGGGTGGGGAAAAAAACGGAACAGCGACGCGGTTAGCAAGTCGTGGAAGCATCCAGAGAGACTGAGTACTCGCCGCTGAGGAGCACTTAGCTTGCAGACAAGCCGCAAAACCCATACATACGAAACCAGAATCGAAGCCGCAAGAACGCGCAGGTTCCCCTCGGAAGTACGTCCATACTTCCGGTCGAGGTTCCCCAATCTCCACATGGCACAAAGGATCGACGACGCTGGACCTGAAGCCCGAGTAGTCTGCGGGGGTCAACAACACCGGATTCCATGGCACCGGCTGTGGTGGAGACGCCTCCCAGCGTCCTTTCAACCACCCACGTCACCAGAGCTGGACGGCGTGAAGGGACGCCAGTCCAGATGGCGCGTTTCGGATTCATCAGCACTCACGAGGGTTCTCCCGCCGGTTTGCTATCCCGCATCCCTTTAGGTCCCGAATCGCCGACTATCTTCTCAGCTTTTATGCAGATTGAACGCCCCTCAGCAGTGCGCGGTGTGTGGCCCGATTCTGGAGACGCTGTCTCTTGGGCACGGCCAGAGCTCGAGTCGAAGTCGGAACTGAAGGACATGTGAGACGATGCATTAGGTGGGGAGGAGAACTCACTGTCGAAAAGTTTGATGACTGATGATACAGTTAGGATAAGCGAGGTAACGACCAATCCAAGACCCACCAAGGACGTGGACGGGGACACCTAAATGGAACGGGGGCACAGTGCAAAGGGGCTGGGGGCAGCAGGGATAAGCTTCGGAAAGCTTTCCAGTGGCGACTCGGTGGAGCTTTTAGAAATTGCATAATCCAATCTAGGCATTGCCTCATCTGCGGAAATCGTAAGCTGGAGGAAACGAGGCACAGGAGAAGAACGTGCGCCGTCGGCGGGGGTGGGCAGCAGGTCGGATACGATGAGGCGAGAGACAATGTGGAGTCTGGCACTGGTTGAGGCTAACAGCAATATGGAAATGGTTCATCAATTACCGACGAAAATTTCGCTGGACACTATGTTCAGAGTGTCCACCCGTGAAGGTAGAGCGGGGGAATCGCTCCCATGTCGACCCGTCGAGGCGCACACAGGGCCTCTAACGGGGCAGACAGAGCGCTCACCGGGAATCGTCCCCATGTCGACCCGTCGAGGCACACACTGGGCCTCTAACGAGGTGGACACATCGCTCAATGGAGCTGGAATCGTCCCGCCTCGTCGATCCGTCGAGGCACACACTGGGCCTCTAATGGGATGCGCGGCGTTCATGTGCCAGATACCGGGGATGGCAATGCAAAATACAGAGGGCACATCATCTTATGTAAACACGGCAGACCGACAATTGCGGGAATATAGCGATGACTGACTCCATCAAAGAGGTGGTCGTAGGTAGTGTGAGAGGAGAATTGATTGGGACGCAGGGTAAATCGTGCTGCTTATATACATCTTCGGGGGGGCAGTTTTCCGAGCCGCGCTCGGGGGTTCGGAGTCCGGGGGCACGGTGCACGGACCAGGGTTTAATATTAGCGTGTTTTTTTTTTTGCCACGGTTCAAGTATTGTGTACTTTTAGCCGAGATGTTGCACACTCGAAGTGAATTTACTGATTGGCACGCAAGATTACTACAAAATTTATGGACGAAGGAACATAGATATTACTTGAAATGTGGTAGGCGGCTGGTGGAAGAAGGACCAGTACCGGAGATGGCGATGATGATGGTCGCGGACAAGAAGCGCGCCTTGCGCGGCCCTCGCCTTTGAAGTCCGCGTCACGATCACGTGCTCTTCTCTTGCAGCGGGCATTGCGAGCCCAAATCCCAATGAAATAAAATGTAAGTATCACTACGTTCCAAGCCCCCCTAGACTCAGTTTGTCTAACTTTGTCTAGGGTCAGTCTAGTAACAAAACACAGCTAGACAGACCCTGTGTAGGGTCCTAGACAGATATTTTGCCCAGGAATGGCCAGGTCTGTGTAGCCTCTGTGTAGGTGAGTTCGGGGTCCCTAGACTTGGTCTGTCTGGCCCAGCCTAAATAAGTGTAGGTCAGTTTGGGTGAGTGTAGGTGCCTAGTCAGAGCAGAACAGATGTGGTGTGTCCATCCTCCATGTCCAGTATCGTGTGTCTAGTGGTGTCGAGCGATCAGCCGCACCGTCGCAATAGAAAGAAACTTACCCTTATGAGGTGCGTCTGTTGGGCCGGTCTCTTCTTCTTCCTCCGTCCACTCATCATCTGCAGGATTCTGGTTGCCAAATACAGCAGCTTCCACCTCTGTCCATTTGGTCTCTACATCCGTCCACTCCTTTGCGGCATTTACGTTGGCAGATGCACCGGTTTCCGCATAGGTCCCGTCGATCTCCCGAGTCGGGACCTCAGGCGAGTTGAAGCTATCGTCCCTGGTCAGGAATCGCCGTATGATGGCTTTCTATACGGAACAAACCTCGCGTCCTGCCCCATAGAGACCCGCTCTGAAGAGGCGGTCTGAGCCTCCGTTGAGTTTGACTTGTCCTGGGGGTCTGAATCCGTTGGGGCCAAACTGGCTCTCGCAAGCGGGGCGGGTTCGCTGATTTCCGCCGGATACTGGAGCTCCAAAGAGGGAGATGGACTGATCAGGCCCATAGCATTGGAGACTTCCAGCGGATAACAAGGGAGTCCTTACCCGATCGCTTTGCGTTATACTTTTGCCAGTGACGTGTAAATCATTAGGAGCCGCAATACAATAAGAGCTGGTGAAGTAGGGGTTTCCCAACCCACGTAAAAATGCGAACAAGCAGACCGCAGCTGCGGGGCAGGCGTCACCCAACTTCTTCCGCTTGAGAAAGTCCTGCATCAGTTGCAAATGACATCCCGGGGGAAAGCCTTTCGCCCCAATCCATGCGCCATAGTTTGCCGTAGCGCCACTATAATCACCTTTCTGGATGAGGCTTCTGACCTGAAGCTCTGGATGAGGTCGGAAGATGCGCGGAGGAACAGGTAATCCTCGCCTGAGGTGGCAGTGCATCCAACTGGCGCTTCATATCCTTCTCCGTTTCGTCGCACATAGCCATAGTACTTAGAGACGTTGGGTGCCCCAAATGCCACGGTATTTTATACCCTTACGTAGGTAGTGATACATTATGAATTGACCCCACAACCCAAGTCTTTGGTAAAATGGAAACAACTCTAATTGGCCGGTGCCGGTCCGAACGCCTACCGAGCAAGGATTACAACCGCAAATCCGTCCGGTTTCCCGGATCCCGAGACAGTGCATAAAAAGCCCGTCAATAAACCGAGAATTGTGACATGCCCCCCGCCCGAATTCGCTCTCCAGGCTCGGAGACCTCTGTTCCGACCCAGGTTTCGTACGTTATTCCCCGAAGATCAGAACTATCACTGACTCACTCAGATCTAATTTGTGGAGGACACCGAGGCCGCAATTCAAGCTACGTGAAGCCAGCGACTACTGTCGGGGCTTGAAGGGCTTCGTGTCGTTTAACTCTGTCGAGGGATTGTATGAGCCTTCAGGGCCCAACTGCTCAACCTCCTCCTTAGCATCTCAGGTCGACCGAAAGAAAGATGAGGAACGGCCAGTGGAGGTTCTAATTCTCAAACTTTTGAGACGCATTTGGCGCCAGGGATTTGCACTTGTTGGGGTGTCAGATGACGGGTAAAGGACAAAGCCCTTTTAACGGGCCAACAAATCTGTATTATATTAATAGTGCAACCTCCCACTTTCCGTGGCTACATTACCTCAGGATAGTAAAGGCAGAGGTCAACGAGTCAATAGATGGAACTACAGATAATTCACTTACCTGATGAACTCGAACCAATTGTCGAAGAGAACAAGTAAACATGGTAACTATGATTTGTTTACTTTGAGAGGATGGAAGTGTTGCTCATAATGCATAGGGTTTGCAGGTCCACCGCCCTTATGCATTATGACAAATCCAACTGTATAAACAAGAGAGCAAACAAATACCGTACTATTTCGATCGATTCGACACTGACCCCGACTTTTCCGCGACCACCCGATAAATCGAGAAAAAATTATTGCCGCAATTAAAAAAAGTCAGGAGTGAGGGAAATACCCCGCTATCCAGCGACGTCGACCGGTCAATGGTCAATACGTCATCCAGTGATACCGGTTCAAAAGATCTCCACACCGTGAATCCCACTAATTTAATGGATGGTGTCGACTTTGATACCATGATGGCATCTGAGATGGAACATTCAGAATCCCCCGCCAAGCCTACTACTCACTCTCTCTTCGCCGAAATCGATGCTGCCGGCAACCTCGCCCACAAAAAACCAATTGTGCGAACATTTTTCGACATGACACGGGACAGTCATGGAAGCCATGACCGGCTACATCGCGTCTGGGGATTTACCATCGGCGGGAAATCCAAGAACAGCGAAATAAGCTCGAACATTTCCGCCGCAACCCATTTTCAACTCGGCAACTTATTCACGTCGCTTGTGTACAATGGCACACACCTCGGACTCGTGATCGCGAAGTGTACTCTCATCAAGCGGGGACAATCTGGCTCCAAGGCCGCTTCTGTGTCTGCCATTCCACGGGCAGAACTGCATTTGGAGGCTTCTCCTTACATGATATTCGGGCAGGTATTTTCCCTCGTTCCTCTGGCCCGAAACGGAAGCCTTTCCGCGTGGGCATGGGACAGAGAGTTCGTTCCGTTCTGCCTGGGAAAAAAAAAAAGAGCAACAACGAGGAGAGTTCGCGTTGAAAAATCTCCAGTTTTCCGTTTCAAGCCGTCTCATTGATGGTGATATCCACGAGCAAGCCCGCGACATTTCTGCTTTAGATCTCAACCTTTCTGGTGACCGTGAAAGGACGTGGTCCTTTGCAGACACCGATCTTCTATCCTCCGGAATACTTTATGGAGCCGGTTATTTGGAGACAGCAGTCTTCATGATAAATTCCCCGTATTCACAGGTGTCTCGAACCCGAGCTTCGAATGACTCTCCAGGTTCTGCGCATCAAAATAGCTTTTTGTCTCTCGCTTGTCAATGCTCACCTTCTTTAGCACTCGCCGAAGGTGTCGTCACGCGGTAAATCCGAAGCATCTTGAACCCCGCCAATATATATACAGAACGAGCTCTCCATGGACAACTCCAACGTTTCCCCCTTTACCTTTCCGCGATGTTTCTCCACACCACTTTAATTGATTGTGTTCGAATGCCTGCCGAAACACCAACAATCCTCCTGGCCGGGTCCTCAAGATGCCGGCGAAGCGGTACTATACCAGTGAATCGGCCTCCAACGACAAGGGATTCAGCCTTCTATTTGCCCATTGCATTGGATCCCGTACGTCCCCCACTTCCTCCGTCCTGATGGCGAGACTCATTCCCGATACAGATAAAGCGCAATGGGAGCCCACGATAGAGCGAATATTCCGTTCACAGCAATGCGGCACCGACGCGTGCGGGAGGGATGGGCTTTCGACTGGCAGAATCATGGCGACGCAGCGATGCTAAATCGCGAGCTGGTGGCGAGCACCCAGCAGATGGTGCCTCTTCGCAACCTCTCTGCGCCGTGGGGCACAAACCCAGCTGAAAACCTTTTCAGCTGCGTGCTCCTCGACTCGGGTGACACCGCACTTGCACTTCGAGTCCGAGGCGATCCTCCCCGCCAGATCTCACTGTGGGAAGTAAAAGAACTCGAATGTAGTACCCTAAAAGGACTCAGATGTAGTGCTACTCAATACTACATACGAGTCCTTTTGGGAACTAAATTGGAGTGCTTTTCTGCAAAAAACCGGCTCTATATGAGCGCCTTAAGCGCTCAATGTGAGTAACTCGAGGTACTCAATCGGAGTGCTTTGGGTACTCCAAGGGAGTGCTACACACTTCATTTGAGTACTTGGACACTCCTTCTGAGTACCTCAGGTACTCGATGGCAGCGTCAAAACGCTGTCCCTGATTGCTTCAGATAATTTAAAAAAAAATAAATATATTCAATTCTACCTACAGTCCTAAACTAGGAAGAGCAACAGGATATAGAAGAGCAACACTACAGTTTCCATGATTCTTGCAGCCAAAAAATCATGTGTTGTGTGTGTACTGGGGTTTTTGAGGTCTCTGATTATGGATATTCTAGTCCCGGATCCAAATTCACCACTGCCGGGACTACAATCTAGTGTTGCGCTTCTGCGTATTTTCGATGTTTTCAAAGTATCAGTCTTGTTCTCCATAACTACATACCCTACCTCCAAAGCGTAAATTGAATCATGGAATGCATATACCTGAGATTCAAGTAACACTTTGGACTGAGCAATTTGGACATGTTTTGGTCGAGATATTAACAGATCAATCAGAGCGTTGCACTTCCTAGTTTAGGACTGTATGTACATAAATATTACCAATCGACCCTTACCGACCGCCGACAAACCCTAGTTCCTGCGGTTGGTGGATTGAAGCCGCCGTACCGTGAAGACGTCGACCTTGATGGGCCGGGAACTGGGAAGTGCGGCGCGGGCTAGGTCGAGTTCCAAGTTGCCCGTGGGCCATTGTACTATTCTCGCAGCTGGTCAGTGTCCCCCATAACGGTACTGTGAGGACATTGACCTTGAGATGAGATGACGTAGGGGGGAGGGCTGGCAGTTCTCGGCAGCGCGCCGCGCGCGGTTGCGGTGGACGACAGTGAGGGAAGGTTCCAGTTGTTGCACGGCACAGATTGACCAAAAATGTGAGACATCAAGCAAAGTTTTGAGTGTACGGTAGAACGTTCCTGAGACCTTTTGGCCGCATAGCCGAGCCGCCCATCAAAGGGTACTTGGTTGTCATTGATGATCGTGTCGAAATGTGCGCGCAGGAATCGATACGAGCTTCAGAGTGACGAGGCCATACTGTATGCAGTTGCTAAGACAGGATGAATGACGGCACTTCGGGGAATAAAAAGGCACTTGAATAAGTCGTACTGCAAGCGCGCCCTCACCCAGAGGACGAGAGTGCGAGGAACGGAGGTGCGGAGAAATAGATACGCCAAAGGGATCCGTGGGAGAGGAGCATGAGTAGCTAGGGAGAGGATGAAACGAGGAGGGAAGGTAAAACGGACAAGTCGGGGCGCGGCAGCGGAGGGCGTGGGCGTTCGTGATGGGAGGGGAAAGGAGGGATGAGGGAGTGTATGTAGGACGACAAAGGGGCTGCCTGGAGCGATGAAGAGGGGATCAGGATGTTAATGATAACAATAATAGAAACAGAGAAGAAAAGCAAACACGCACGTCGCCGCGTCGATGAAAAAGATGGCGAGCATGTTGTCATCAAGTCCTGTGTACGGGGCGTTAGCGAGCAAGTTTTGGGTGAGCAGGAGGGAGGAGCAAAACGCACCCAAAAAGAACAGCGCCTCTCTGAAATCCCTATCCCGAAGGTGGAAAAGACGCACTTCGCCGCGAGCGAGCTTTTTTCGAAAGAATAGTTCAGTCTGTCATCGATACGAGAAGAGGCGGAGAAGGAATAAAAGGGAATAGGCGACGGAAGGGATGGAGCGCGCCGAGAGCACACTCTCTGCGCACGACCGCCGAGCGATGAGAGATGAGGGTGCACCCTAGCTCAGCGGTCGTCGGGTCCGCAGACGCTGCGGCTGTGGCAGCCGCATAGCTGCTTGTTCGTGTTAGCTTTCCCTGTCGTAGTCAGTAGCACGTGATCCAACCTTGGCTTTCCCGAGACCGTCCCAGTGCGAGTGCTTCGTGCCTCCTGTGGCGTCTCCAACGCAAATGCGCGGACGCAACGGAGGCTCAGACGCAGATAGGAGACGCAGATGCGAGACATAGTCGGGAACGCCGACAGGGACGCCGATGCGCTCCTCTCATGGAGGAGCAAGAGGAGATAAACGGCTTCGACGAGGGACGACTCGCCCACGTGCCCGAGACACGCTGGTAGAGGCCTCGGGACACGCGCATCGACACTGTCCAACCGCCCAACCCGCGTCACGCTGCAGAGGAGCGCCGAGAACCGGGAGCTGGGGATGTAGTTAGTGAGGACCAACAGGCCCCGGGAAGCTTCGGCTAAGGGTTGTCCGACCATCAAAAAAGCCATTATTTTTGACGTATATGTGTGATTTCGGTCTCATTCTTAGTCCATTCGGGTGATCGTTGAGCGGAAAGTATACCGACGGCATAGGGCTACACACTGATATATAGTTTTCCCCCGAAATCTGCCCATATGCGTGAGAAAAACGGCTTTTGATGGCAACAATTGATGGCTTTTTGAGGGCGACTTGGGGAGAAAAAATTCACTAAATTGCTTATTGTGCCACGGCTGGTGATTTCACAGGACTTTCGAGTGTAGGAACTTCTAAAGGGATCCCTTGGGCACCTTTCTGCCTCTTCAGAAAAAATCCGGGGATCAAACCTGGCCGGGAAATTTTAGTACGGACGCGGACAATCCCTTTCAGCAGCTTCCCGGGGCCTGGACCAACCCAGGAATACTTTGGAAAGAAAGATAGAGAGAATCAAGGAGATGGATCGTCAATACCATTCGCAAACCACATGAAGAAGTCGTACCGACATTTTCGCTCGACAAGCATGCATATATGGGAAGATCGGGGTACCTGGGAGGTCGCAGGCGTGGCATTAGACTCGCATATTACGATTTGGAAGAAAACGAGACAGGGATGGGAGACTTACAAGACCTTCTTGGTAGAACAACAAATCCGCCGATAGGGAGGTCGATTTCGTTGGAAAGGGTATTTGAAGTCGATAATACGGTGTAGGGTGACTGTATGTACCGGCCTAATCCAGCGCTGGGCCAAATGAGACGTGCGATGGCGCGCGATGAACGAGATCGTGGAGGGGAATGGCAAGAAGCGGAGTTTGAAATCGCGATCACGTGACGGGGATTTCACTTGATCTGCGAGGTTTAGCCCACCACAAGCTTTTGAACGACATGGATGGTCTCTTCGAGGCAGGAGCTGAACCTTTAGGTAGAATGATAATTATATAGGACATTAAAAGTTTGCAAACTGACTTTGCAGCATTTCCCCCTTGGTCAGGAAATATGCGGTAAGACATTTTCTGTAACGGTTCACTGAGCAAACTTTTATTCTACCACAGATGCGTCGGAGAATCTTAGGCCAGCAAGAATGAATCCTAGACCAAATTCCATCATATCCCACTCAATCTAGAGACGATGTATGCAGTATAACTAGTCGAATAAATTGACTTGTCAATCGGCAATAATATTTCTCGGACACCTTGTGTACCTCTTTGAATCATCTTCTCTTCATAAATGGTGCCAGCTACCTATCACAGCCCTTTGCAGAACTTAGGGCACAGCCCATTTTTTTTTTTTTTGATCAGTCTTCACCAGAACAGCTGGTGTGGCCTCAAATCTCGATGGATTCCCTGGGGAATATACGCATCTTACAATTTTTTCTGAGCACCCTGAAATCATTTACTAGGTCAATTTGGGATGTTTTGAGCTGTTTGAGAGCAGAACGTGCCGCAAAGTAGCTGTAGTGCTTGGATTGACAAACTACCGGGATAGTGAATGTAACTTGTACTTCAAATATACAGCTCATAGGGAAATTCACTTGATATTCTTATTGCCACAGTGTGTGATAGATTTGAAGGAGAGGTCACATTCACTATCCCGGTATTTCAGGCCCTCTGCCTAGCTTGTTTCTTTTATCACCGACTGGACCGAACACCTGAGAATCATCACCAAAACCGCCTGAAGATGACAGGGGAATATTGCCTTAATATGGATCCGCCGAAAGGGTGCGGTGCTCGCGCAGATGAGTATTCCTGGCTTGGACAGTTTCACTGTATGCACATACAGTATAGTGCCGCTCCTTGGATCACGGACCATCGATGGATCATTCATTTCCTGCGGCACGCACACTCATCCTAGGCCCAAATGCTTCGAGAATCGAGTCTACATATACTATCTGCATGTACCGAATTAATTTTGAGGGAAAATATCCTCTGAGCCTCCAACAAGACAGTGTTTTAGGACAGATCAATCATGATTCACGGCATCAGTCACTTTCCTTTCCCCCGTTTTTAAGACCATTTGGCCAGATTCTGGCTCGAACTATTTTTCTTATGATGGAGTACCATACTACCTGTGATTTCGTCCCATTGAGTGAGGCAATCCGACCAAAAGCAGGGCTTTGAGAATTTGTGCAAGCTGGGACACGTCAAAATTGCCTCATTAGGCAGTGAAAAGAGGATACCCAGAACTGCCTCTGAGGTGCTGGTGGGGGACATAGATTGTGTTCTGGAGCATATAGGTAGACTACTAGGCTCGATATAGGTCCAGATATGTGCCTATTTAGTGGTGGATTGTCCGGGAACCACTGAGAAATAGTGTGATCCATCGAACGGAACTGCAGCATTTGCCATCAAAAAAGGCATTTCTTTTTCCTAGCCACATCCTCCGAGGTAAATTGTCCCAGTTTTGATGCAGAATAACTCACTATGTCCTCTAGTATGTCTCCATTTAAATACAGAATTTATCGTGTCTAATTACGAGCTCTAGAGACAAAAGATCAAAGTAGTGATCCAAGGAGCGGCACTATACTGTATGCAGAGGTGCTTGGTGGCAGATCTTCCATGCCAGGAGCTGAGAAAAATGGTGCAACTACTTGGAATCGCCTGGGTTGACACTCCCAATCAAACAAAACATTTACATAACGAACCATTAGACTACAGGCTAGTAGCACAAAGGCAACAAGATACAAGCGAAGTCATACACTATGTCCAGTCCTTGCTTACTTAATAGCTATTGCCTTTAGATTTTGAAAGGCATGACTTGTGAAAACCGTTATTTCCAGCTATTGTTTCTGGAATGGAAAGCCCTGGTCATTGCGAACATTTTCAGCTCTTCAGATCCCGCCCAGAGGCATTATTGCCGTTTCCAGAGGGCAATTGCTGGCTCCTATTTTGAAATGCGTGACCCTATTGCCTTTAGATTTTTAAAGGCATGACTTGACACCGCGGTCCCGAGGCCCCTTTCTGAGGCGCGCACCCCAGAAATGGATAACCCTGATCATTGCGAACATTTCCAGATTAAGGCATGTCACGAGTGCGGGTCACCCGTGGGTCATGGCGAGTTGATCTGTGTGAAAACTCGCGAGTTTACCTATAATACTCCCGGGTTCGGGTACCCGTGCCCGCGGGTAGTCGAGGATCCAGGTTTGGATTTTGGAATTTTTACCTGACTCGCGGGTATTTGACTCACTTTTGGCAGCCTTGGCGGCCCGAAAATATGTTTGAAATGCTCTGTGATCCCTACTCAGCTTTCCCATAGATTAATTTCTGAACGAGTCGGGTACTCGCAGCGCCCATGATGGAGAATCAAGTGTTCGTTTGTGGGATCTGAAAGACCATTCAGTGTATGGCCGGAGTAAGGACGAGAAGTCAGAGCGAAGGTGACAGGGGAGGCAAAAATTATGAGAATCAGGGTTTGCCAATGAAATTGACAATACCCGCGAACGATCAGCTTCGCGTCTCTTGGTCCAGAACAGGGATCCATCAGTGGGGCAAGCATGGCCAACTGGACAGAAAGAGATTGTGCCGCTGGCCAGGCTACACAGCTCAATCTGCAGAACCCAAACAGAAGTTGCAACCTTGTCAGGTTGCGACTCTTATTCCCCAGAACCCAAACACAGGTCACAACTTGCCAGGCTGTGACGACCTTGATCCCCCAGAACCCAAACAGAAGTTGCAACTTTCTGGTTTGTGACAACCTTGATCCCCCAGAACCCAAACAGAGGTCGCAACTTTCCAGGTTGCGACTCTTATCCCCCAGAACCCAAACAGAAGTTGCAACTTTCCAGTTTGCAACAACCTTGATCCCCCAGAACCCAAACAGAGGTCGCAACTTGCCAGGTTGCGACTCTTATCCCCAGAACCCAAACAGAAGTTGCAACTTTCCAGTTTGCGACAACCTTAATCCCCCAGAACCCAAACAGAGGTCGCAACTTTCCAGGTTGCGACTCTTATCCCCCAGATCCCAAACAGAAGTTGCAACTTTCCAGGTTGCAACGACCTTGATCCCCCAGAACCCAAACAGAGGTCGCAACTTGCCAGGTTGCGACTCTTATCCCCCAGAAGCCAAACAGAAGTTGCAACTTTCCAGGTTGCAACGACCTTGATCCCCCAGAACCCAAACAGAGGTCGCAACTTGCCAGGTTGCGACTCTTATCCCCCAGAAGCCAAACAGAAGTTGCAACTTGTCAGGTTGCGACTTGATCCCCCAGAACCCCAAATGGACAACTGGCCAGGTTGCCCTGCAATCCCCCCAGAACCCAACATGAGACAGCTGAAGCTGTACTCAATCCACCGAGACGCGGATACATGAATTCGACGCAACTGCAACGGTCGGGCTCAATCCAATAATCCAGAGTTCGGATTGGGTACCACTAGAACCGGATACATGGACTGCCCGCAACTGGCCAGGTCGCGCTCGCTCCAATAATCCAGGTCCCGAATAGCACAATTACCGAGGCGTTACTTGGCTGTTTATATAGAAAACCGGGACTCAAACCTCTCGGGCTCCGAAAGACTAAACAAATACCTCCAGAAAGCTTAAATACGGTAAGGTCTCCCCCGTGACACGAGGAAAATTTCGACAATCTCTCAACATCGTCCACAAGCTCCATGCATTAGTTGAGCGTTTTTTTTTCCGCCACGAGACGTCAGCGGATGGAGTTCTAATTGGATTTTATTCTAACAGGTAATTCTCCATATCTTGGCTTTCTGTGTTGTGCTAATAGAGTCCAGGAACTCGGAAGGCCTGTTATGAAGGCCTTGTTTCTCAATTTGCAGTTTGTTTCTATTTTTTTTAGTTGAGTTTAGTCGCGAGCTTCGAGGTTTCAATAATCCGGATCTCTCGCCACAAAATGGGTAAGGGAGCGGAGGAGGCCTCGGCGAAGCGTTGCGGCGACCTCGTAGATCTTGCCCCTCAAGAGCTTTTCCCCAGTCCCAATCAACGAGCGCACACATCTCGTCAGGACCGCATTGATCAAGTGGAAGATGTAGCCACCGAGTCTAACTTCTCCCACTCGATTAACACCCCAATGACAGTGTAAATTCCGACGCGGTTGGGAATGCGTAGTGCCGACTATTGTCATTCTCTGAAATATACACTCAGCCTTGGTCACGGTCTTGGCCAGCGCAAGCCAATCACATTTTTAACTCTCTTGGTATAACGTCGCGCCCTGAAGATTACTGTCGGTGTACGAGACTCGTAAGTTATGTAACCAGTCTGCCAAGTACGGCAAAACTTAGTGCAAGCACTATGCCGTAGGCACACTGGTAAAAGTCGGGACCGCCACAAGGGCTGAGCGCGGCGATTGAAATTTTTTCTTTCAATTGTTCCGGGCTCAATTTTCAGTGTGCCAGTTTTTTATGAACACCCTGAGATGTGACTGTTTTTCAGTGTTGCATCGCAGGATATGTACTATGTCCCTGTTACAGCTCTTTGCAGAACTTAGGGCGCGGCCCGTTTTTTTCTGTTTTTGGTAAGTTTTCACAAGAACAGCGATTGCAACCTCAATTCTCAACATTTTTCTCTGGAAATAGGCTCATTAGATTTGCGTTGGAATTCCGCAGGGCCTAGCATATTAAGATTTTTTCTGAGCACCTCAAAATGATTCACTGATTCAATTTTCGGTGTTTTTGACTGCCTGACAGCAGAACATGTCCCATAGGAGGTATAGTGCTCCGATTGGCCTATATTTTTAATATAATGTACTTGGATGTATTATGGAGGGCCTGAAATACCGGCATTTTGAATGGGATCAATACTTCAAATATACAGCTCATAGATAAATTCCTTCCATATTGTTGATACGAAAGTGTATGGTAGATTCGAACCAGAGTTCACATTCACTATCCCGGTAGTTCAGGCCCTCCAGAATACATCCAAGTCCATCATATTAAAAATCTAGGTCGATCGGAGGAAAATAGGTCCCATGGGACGTGTTCTCCTCACAACCGCTGAAAAACACGAGAATATATCCCAAAAAGGAACTTTTCGGTGTGCATAAAAAAACCTAGGAAGCCAGGCCCTCCGCTCTTTCCGTGGGAAATCGAATGAGCCTACTCCCGGGTAAAAACATTGAGAATCGAGCTCACAACGACTGTTCTGGTGAAAACTTGCCAAAAAAAAAAAACAGCCCGCGCCCTAAGTTCTGCAAAGGGCTGTAATAGCGCGCTGGGTCGTTTCACTCAGCACTTCGCTTGAATGTGTCAATTGATAATCAAGCACGGTGAATGGAGTGCAGGAGCGGCACTCTCTTCTGGTTGTTCCTGCCAATAAAATGAGCTAGTACCAGGGTGTTGGTCTCATGACAATTTTCAAGTTGCATTTGAGGATGCGGTATTCATTACTGACGCGGTGTTCATTGAGTGAATTATTGGATGCCTGTGGAAGGAGAGCATAGGTATTGGCGAGGTTGTTAACGATCTTCAGTAGAACGATGTGTAATTCATGCAGGACAGCGTACATGCTATCGTCAAGTGTAATGCATTTTGACATTAATAGCTTTGCACCTGAGGTACTCGCAACACGACTGAACCAAAAAAACTTGAAACAAATCGGCACTGCCATCACAGAAATTGGGTGGCTGATACCAATGCTTCTTTTTTTTTTTTTTTTTTTTTTTTTTTTTTTTCGAAGGAAAACAATGCTACAAAGACAGGTAGACATTGCTGTTGTGTAAAAGCACCAGGGCTGTCAAAAAACAAATCCAAAGAGACCTTTCGAACCCAAATTTTGCTGGCTATTATCCCAGCAAGAACCCGTTAAAATCCGGCTTGAAATGATTGCACTGGTCAAAATACTGTTTTGGTGTGAAATCTCGGCCCATCATGCCGACGTTCACATGCATTTGTTTGCATCGACATGGAGAGCCCTCAGCTGTCGTGCAAAAGCACCAGGGCTGTCAAAACAAATCCAAAGAGACATCTCGAACCCAAATTTCGCTGGCTATCATCCCAGCGATACCCCGTTAAAATCCGGCTTGAAATGATTGCACAGTGCTCAAAATACTGTTTTGGTGTGAAATCTCGGCCCATCATACCATGGCCCATGTCAGAGTCTTGTGATTATGAACCAGTTTACAAATCAGACTATGTCCCGAACAAAAACTGAAGTCGTGACATGTGAAAGTACATGTGTATTGCCTGAGTGCAGTTTTTGTTTACCTTCACACTGATGCAACCCTCATACCAAGTCACGTTGTGAGGCCTAGACCGTTCTGTGTCCTCGGAATTTTTAAGGCGTGCCTTGGGCCTCAATGGCGACCCAAACAAGGTCTCACCCACACCATCACGGGCTCGGAATTCACGCAACATGTGGGCACTGGCAGAGGACGGGTTGATTGCATGCCGTTTGTTCATGTTTGTGGACGGTTATCAGTCATTTTGAGCTTCTCCCCCTCCTCACGCAAGACTTGCCTCAATCTTAAGAAGCCAAATCAGTTATAACATACATAAGCTGAGTTTCTCAAAACTGATGGTTTGCCCCAAAATTTTGAATATGTTGTACATGGGCCCATTCACAGCGTTTTTGTCGGATTTCTTGAAGTGTCTCCCGTGTCTGTAAGGGGTGCTCAATTCTTAATTTCGACCAGTTCAGTTCGGATTTTTAATAATATTCTGCTCCTCCTTAAGGTGGCTCTTTCTGCCCTCTCAGCATCCCGGATGTGCCGACCAAATCAAGATTACGATACCCGAAGCAATCCGAAAAAGGTCTATTCCAGAAATTCCAGAGCCTAGCCGAGGAACACATTCATCGGCTTGGCCTGATACGAGTAACAAGTGGTGTCGATCCTGATAAATATCCTCCTTGTTCTCGGCGCCGCATGTAAGATTCAAATTCTAAGTCCGGAGTACATGTGTTTTTGACGAGAATCCAAATGTTCTTTGGTGGCCTTAAATTTACGGAAGTGAGCTTCGGCCTAGGTCACGCCAACACGGAGAGCCACATTCTGATGTTGGGAACAGTTGCAGTCTTGCTTCCCAGTACTCGTTCAAAATCAATTCAACATCGACTTTCTGTTCTGATCCAGACTCTGTGACCCACTCCAAGCCGTGTTCTATCAGGCCACAGTCGGCGGTAGACTTCCACCATGACGTATCATAAGACTTACTTGACATTGGGAAACAGTCTGTCATTTCGGACGATGCGCAGTTAGCAATTTTGCGTTGCCTTCGGATGAGCGGTCCGACAATCACAGCCACTGTTGTGGATCAATGTGAGAAAATGTCTCACAATTTCTGAGAAATTGTCAACAATTGAGAGCGTTACGAGATTGTCGAAAATTAGACACAAAAAGTCAACAAATGCCGATGGGGGTTTTTCCTGATGGATCCAGGACACAAAGCCCATGAACGAAGTCCAAATGCGTCCGGCGCCGCAATTCCCAAAATTATTACAGCGATCGATGTGTCTTCGCCCGTCTATCGTGACAACTTGCTTCAGCTGCCAAAGTATGTGCATGGGTAGTCGGCGGTACGCCTGGGAGACGTCGGATTTCCAAACGACCAGCCTCTCGGCGGGTCCGTGAATGCGGCGGAGTTTGAGGATGTGATCTCCGAGGTTTTTGAGCGTGTCGAGAGTCCTCACACCTGTGGATGGGGCATCCACACATCATCTTCCAACCGGATGAAAAAATTGAGATAACTCCCGGGGCCGCTAGTAAGCCGGCTGCTGTTAACAACATTTGGTTCTATAAATAAAACTGAACACCACAGTACAGCTGAGGTGGTAAAGTGTCGTAATTCACTGTGTGAAGGGACTTCTAAGCCCAGGTTGTGGAGCGAGCCATATAGGTGGGCTTAGTTGAAGTGGTGTCTCAAGAGATTTGCTTTGGTCTAGGCATTGTCAAAGGACTAAAGTGGCGTAATTCACTGCGTGAAGAGACATCTAAGTCCAGGCTGTAGAGCGAAGTCTGCTGCCCTTATCGGTGTGGGCTCAGTCGCAGTGTTGTCTTTGGGTACTGGCAATCCCCACCAAATCAGTGTCTGTTTGTTCATGTTGTGGCCGCCCGCCAAATCATTGATTGCGATGGCAAATCCACTTCATGTCTCCTTCCCGTCCCCCCACCCTCCACGAACATGGTCTGAGTTGACAAAATGGTACTTTATATGTATGGTAAACTAATTACAGTGAATGGAATTATTTTCGAAATTACAACGCGCCTTGAATCAATTATCGCCCGCGTTTGATTGATCATGTGATCTGATTTACCTGTTTTGGCGGGCATTCCTTTCCGCCCTCGGTGGAGAGCTCAATACTTGATCTTTCGCTGTAAACTAAATTCGAGGCACCTTTAGTTTTGATTCTCCGGGGAATGTCCCGGCCACATTTTTTATTATGCTCCCTGAAGCCTTGCTGTAAATTCAGGTAAAATCGGGTCAAAAAATCTAAATCTCACGAAGGCTAAAAATCGAAATTGTGCTCGGGACATTCCCTCGAGACAAGGATTCTCTACACTTCTCTCACACAAAGTTTTGTGATTTAGCTCTCAGATGAGCCTGCAGCGAGGGCGGACGGAATTTGCCATCATTAGGTGCATGGGAAAGCATTACATAAGTGCCATCAAGATCCAGTGCATTGCGAGTCCCCATTGTCTTACTAACTTAAGTTAAGAGATTTGCTGTGGTGTTGATCTGCTGAAATCGATTCTCTGACCAAGTCCTTGATTCACCGGTTAGCTTGAACTCTTCTGATGATGGTCATTATACTTCGAACATGCACAGCAAATTATGGGTCCAGAAGCATATCTATTCTGACCAAAAATTAGGAAACCATTTGTTCAAACCATTTTCGACAAAAAAAATGATCTTGGATCCTGGTTCAAGGAACATGGCCGCCAATGTTAGGTTTGCTTGTGCAGGAAAGAACAGACTTATTTGGAGGACCTTCCGCTTAGACCACACATTCTCAGTGGGCATAACTCCCTGTTACCTTCACTTTGAGATGTTCTGGTGTAGTGATCAGCCTCAGATGTATCCAACCTTGCATGGCTGATAAGACCTTGCTTGTCAATATACATAACTGTGTGCATTTCAATTTGGCCAAGAGAGGCGAGCAGAGTGAAGGTACAGACAGATCTAGATGTGCTGGAAAGCAGACCCAGCATTGAGATTTCAGATGGGAAAGTCCCAGCCATCTTTGGCACATGGCATGGCTAGACTCGTAACCCATCTTCTGCGACACTTCTTAGTGCAAGCCCTACGAATTGCTGTCTCACGACAGACTGGTAACAAGTCTGGTGGCCGGCATCGGAGAGGAAATATAGGTACTCGTTCAATTTGACAGTCACACATCACAGTTGTTGAGGTGCACCATCGGCGCCGAGAACTGCCAGTGGGGAGGTAAGGGTCCACTTTCAGTTACTGTGAGGCTCCATTCGGCACGCGTTACTTAGCACAACTTAGCGGCACTTCCCAGAGGTTGTTACTTCGGCTTCCCGGGGCGTTTGGCGTGGTCAGCCGCTGATGGCTGCAGAGCCATCAAAGGCCAGCAACACCATGGTGACAACCATCCCATTGGCTGTTGAGTGGGCTGGAACGCTCTGGCATGTGAGGCTCCATTCGGTTGCCGTTACTTAGCGGCACTTAGCGGCATTTCCCAGACGACCGTTACTTGGCTCTCGGAGGCTCTCGTGCCGGCAGCCCGAGAGAACCTCCATGGTCGGCGCGTGATGCTTCCAGAGCAGTCCAGACCGCTAAACGACCAATGGGATGCCCAAATATGGAAATATTGCACAACTCTGTTCGCCCGTGGTTAATTTTTGTGTTCACTGCCCAGAGGACTTGTTTCAAGCCCATGAACACAATTCCACAAAAAATCCATACTCATTCCACTTTTGAACCAACAGGAAGCAAAATACCCCCAAATATGAATGCGGACTTCATGAGATATGTTTTCTTCTTGCTCGGTTTTTACCTTGAGGGTGGATCACCTGGACTTCCAGGATACTAGAACCGTAAATTTTGAGCACTGGAATATCGTCAAATACCGTCTCGATATCACTCTCAATTTCCTCAGGTGTACTACGCTTGTGGAAGTGAACGGTTTGGCTATTCAGTTCAGCAGGCCTGAGAAATCAATCAGGTTCGCCAGTTACATATAGATAATTCTTACTTAGAGGCGGTAGGTTTGTGATACTTGTTGGCGACAAATGCTTTCGTATTTTCCGCCAGAATCGCCCTGTACTCACTGCCCCACTTATTCTATAGTCATTTCTACCTGGCCATAATATTCATAGGTCGTTATAGACTCCCAAAGTACAACACACAGCATTTATAGCTCATATAGACACATATAGACATCCAAGGCAATCTCATAGACAATCATAGACAATCATAGACCAGTGTAGACGAATATAGCAAGCCTTGTGTCTATTACAGCATATTGCTTTTTCCTGATGCTTGGTGGTTTGTCCCGTGGTATTGCTGGTATGTCCTATTTCCTGTCTGCAATATTTGCAGTTTGTCCACGGTTGTACCGGCATGTCCTGCCCTCTGGCTCCTGGTATCTGTGGTTTCCCCCGGTCCTGCTATTTTTCCTGCTTTTCTGATAGGTCTCTCATTCCCTCTTTCTCTAATCTTGTGCTAGTAATTATTATGTCGGAAAAAGCGAAATTGCCTCGGCTTTTCACTGTGACGGTCTTGCCCGTTCGAGACTTGTTTGAAGTGGTTTGGAGTGTCTTGGCGAGACTTGAGCATACTTGGGGTATTTGATCACAAAGTTGGGTCTTGAAGGCCCGATGCATGCCAAGATTTGAGACTGGCTTGGATTGCAACTGCGCGCGGCATTGAATTCGGCAAATGGGACGGCAACGTTTGAAGCGTCACTCGGCCACTGTCTCGCACTTTTCTTCTGAGGTGGATGTCAGATGCTAATTTGCAGGTGACTGGTTGAGCACCCCTAATTTATCAGGGGGGGGGGTGGGGGGGGGGTATATTACACTTGCTTGGTCCACAAGCTGAACAACGAATTTACGGAAGATAACCAAGTAGTACTGTACGGGTGGTTATCCAGACAGAATTCTACCAAATGCCAACCGAGCACATGCTGTACGCGTCTTAGCAAAAAAGCCGATGCCGGTCAAATTCACAAGTATCTTTGTGTCTTTTGCACCAGGGGCATTTCGGTTTTGTGATTACTGGGATTCTCTTGTGCCAGTCTTTGTGGCGTCCTGACGCTATACAATATATCACGTACATTCACATTCCCTGTGTGCAGAAGGTCACCCGTGGGCGAGTGCGGTTTTTCCTCGAGGCGATCCTGTTGCGGGATGCGGTGAGATGCTGGGAACAAGATACCCCGGGATTCCATCAGGTGCATCCTTACAGTGGTCCCAGGTTCCCAAGCTAATTTTGTGCCCCGGACTCAGTTGAAGCCCACTCATCAAGCTGAATTGCTGGGGGATAGCCAGTGAAATTCCATGCAGAACTGTCGCCTCAGATTCCCAATCCGTGCCTTTCTCAATTATCGCAGCGCCTGGCTGCTTCAAACACTAAATCACATTATCTGATTATCTGACTCGGTAGGAATGGCAATTGTGACCTGTTCAACGATGTATGTTCTATATCCCGACCTTACTAATCAACGACAGGCGCTCGAAGGCTGGAACAAGCCTAGCTGCATCAACTTGGAGATGCGAGGTTTCCGCCGCTCTAGTATTTCCACCATGAGCTGGAGCGTCTCGTGTGGTTAGAATTGCCCTGTCGTCTGGCGAAGGATCCAGGGAGTTAAGGGAGTTGGTGTATTCTGCTGGGATCGAGGTCATAAAGTCACGGGAAAGTCTAGGGAGCCTGAAATGTGTGAGAAATCAGGAACTTTGTTAACGGTGGCGGCAGTTAACCCCGCTAGCGAGGGTAAGCACGGCCACATCATTGAGATGCCAGTGAAATTTCATTCGCTAGTTTGATATGATTTCTTTGCGACGGCGGTCCTTAAAACGCACCCAAACATGAATACACACCCACAAGAAGACAGTTTTAATACCATGGACCCTCCTGGCGCACGGGAGGGTTTCGGGGAGTTGGTATCTCCCTCTCACCAGTGCCTGCCGGCTGTGAGTTCAGAATATGAAATCAGCAGGAGTCAGGGGACCCAGGGGCCTATCCCTGGCTATGAAATGTGCGGCCCCTCCTGTGACAGTCTTGTTGCTCTGGCTATTACAGGGCAAAGCGAAGAACAACAGGGTAGTATCCCACACAATATTTCCGCTCTAGCCCAACGCTTTCCGGGAGCGGACCCCAATGCTATGGAAGACATTGAGCTGGAGCCTCAACGGAATATTGTCGAAGGTACTTCCCAGCAGGTGGAAATGCAGAGGAGACATGATGGACGAGATCCGGGTTCGAATAGTAATGATATGCCAGTCAATGTAATGAACAACACGGACACTGATAACCAACAAGGAAGTGGAGCAGGACAGTTGACACCAGATTTAGATGATAACCATGACTGGGAACGGATGAATCTGAAGATCCGTCAAATGAATAAACCACCACGAGTACGAAGTTCGGGCAAATTCACACGGTCAAATTTGACCATCGGTTCACTCAATATTGCAGGCCGGGACACCAACCTGTCCATGCACAATCGAAACCACAAGTTTCAGTTTCTCAAACAAACAATTGACTCCAATAATCTCGGGGTCCTAGCAATGCAGGAGACACACTTTGATCCAGAATCAGCGACACAATTCAACAACATCTTCAATCGCTGGTTCAAACTCTTTTACTCTGCTCACCCAGAAAAACCCTGCTCCACCGCTGGGGTTGCCTTTGTTGTCAACAAGAAATTTCTGGACACCGATAACATTGTGGAATATGATTTGATCCCCGGACGCGCTTCAATGATTGTGATTCCATGGCATAAGGGCTCAACACTGAATATTTTGAACATATATGCTCCAAATCGACCCGATGAGAGAGACATGATGTGGAGGGAGCTTTGGAAAATTTGGCTCAACAATCCTCGAATACCCTTGCCCAACATTACATTAGGAGACTGGAATTTTGTCGAGGACCCAATGGATCGGATTTCAGGAATCACAGACTCAGTTCCAGAAAGTTATAAACGACTTAAGCACCTCCTTCGTTCACGTGATGGTTGGCGCGCAACATTCCCAGACACTCGAGACTATACCTGTGTTCAACACCGAAAAAATCCTCAAACTCATGAATTACACGACTCTTATTCGAGACTCGACCGAATCAATGTGGATAGCCAAGACTATGATTCATACAGAGACTGGACAATCAAGCATTGCCCAGTAAAAAGTGACCACCGACTGGTGACAGTACAACTGACATGCCGCCCAGAAGAGCAACCTGGGGAGGGAAGATGGAGCTTGCCACTATATCTGTTGAAATCTTCGAAATTTATGAAGCAAGTACAGGCCCTAGCAGTGAAACTACTGAAGGACCTCGACGAATTAGAGTGCTCTGAGCGTAAAACAACTCACAATATTCAAACTCTATGGGCACAATTCAAATTGGACGTCACAAGTTACGGAAAGTATTGTTCGCGATTCATCACAAACGAATCAACTCGTCAAATACGATCCTGGAAGGCTCAATTGGACATTGTCCTACACGATGATGACATGCCTCTGGAAGACAAGTCTGAAGCAATATACATGCTGGAAAAAAACATCCGCAACTGCTTGGAAGACGAAGCCGAAAGAAAGAAAGCTACGACTGAAGCTCATTATGATGTCGAGGGCGAAACATTACAAACAACATCATGGACACACTCCGCAAAGGGCTACCATCCAAAAGAATCCATAAATGAGTTCAAGATAGATCCTGAATTAAATGAACCTGTACCTCGGTACGAAACTCGGCCAAAAAATATGGCAAAGATGGCGAGGGACTACCACAACTCAATCCAATATAATGACCGGCCAGATGAATACGGGAGGATAATGGCAACCGAAATTACTCTAGAGAAATGTACGGTCCGACTGTCAGAAAGCCAATTCAATGAAATGAACAAGGAAATGACACCCGACAATGTTGGACGTGCACTGAAACTCTCCAACAATGGAAAGGCCCCGGGACTCGATGGGATTCCATATGAATTTTACAAGATGTTGGACATATTATTCCGGAAGAGCAAAGGTACCAACGAGAATCTTTTCGATGTAATAGCTTTTCTGACCAAGCTATACGTTGACATCGAAAAATATGGTATGGTTGTAGCGTGTAAATTCAACGCTGGATGGCTATGTCCTACTTTCAAGAAGGGAGATAAATCATTGATCAGTAATTATCGTCCAGTCACCCTACTAAACTGCGACTACAAGTTAATGACGAAGACTTACTCTTTAACACTCATGAATGTTACCCCGTCTCTTGTGCATCCCAACCAAGCAGGTTTCATGAAGGGGAGAAAAATTGAGGACCAAGTAAAACTCGCAAAATTTCTTCTGAACTATGCTGAGGCGGCAGAAGAGGATGGACTCATAGTTGCTTTAGATCAGGAGAAAGCATACGACCGAATAAACCATGCATACCTTCTAAGGGTCCTTCAACACATGGGGTTTCCCCAAAAGTTTTGCAATACAATCAAAGCTCTATACACAAACGCCGAGACCGTCGTAATGATTAACGGAGAGATGAGCGAACCCTTCACAGTTATCCGTGGGGTTAGACAGGGAGATCCCCTCTCATGCCTATTATTCAACCTAGCTATTGAGCCCCTTGCTTGTTTGATAAGAGATTCCGAGCTCAAGGGAATTCAAGTGCCTGGAAAAAATGAAGAGCTGGTCATCTCACTCTTTGCCGACGATACTACAATATATTTATCATGTATCAACTCCCTAGAAAGACTCTGGGAAATTTTGGGCCTATGGTGTGCAGCATCAACGGCAAGATTTAACGAACACAAAACAGTCCTCCTACCCTTTGGCCGCCCCGCATATCGGGCAAAGGTGCTACAGGAGAGACGGATCAACAATCAGACCCGAATCGGGACAATTGCGGAAACAATAAGAATAATTCCAGATGGTCAAACTTGCCGCATGCTGGGGGCATGGATCGGAAACAATGTGCCATATATTTCGCCGTGGCCCAGTGTGCTTGAAAAAATTACTAGTGATCTTGAGAGGTGGAAAGTAACATCACCCAGTCTCGAGGGGAAACGGCACATAATCAACATGGTCATTGGAGGTCGAACCCAATATCTGACCAGAGTCCAAGGCATGCCGAGAGACATTGAAGACACATTAATAAAGGCTGAACATGTCTTCCTTTGGGAGGGAAAAAAAGCGAGAATTGCACATGAGACAATGATTCTAGATATTGCCGACGGTGGAAAGCAGATTCTCGATATCCCAGCGAGGAACGAGGCCATTGATTTATGGAACCTACAATCGTACCTGGCACAAGGAGATGAACGGGCTACTTGGTGCTATTTTATGGATTACATTCTGAATAGATTTTTAGAGAAGAGCTACCTCAATGTCCGACCAGGACAAATCGTGAATGTGTTCTTGCAAGACATCCATATCCCCATATCCAACAAAACTCCATTGCCAGATGAAATTAAACGGATGATTCTGACGGCCCGAAAATATGACCTGAAATTCACGGGATTGTCAATAAGCAATGAGGTTAAATTAAAAATGCCGGTTTGGAAACATCCAGCGGTAAACGTGACACTGTATAAACGAGCCAATCGACGTGATTCTGTAAATTGTCTCAGACTCAACCATAAAGTCAGAACAGTCAACGACACTCTTACAATTGCAAACCGGAAAACCACAACATTGAGAAAACCTCACACATTAAATCCCTCAGGAGTCAGCCGAAAGAACTGTGGATGCCCATTGTGTGTCCGAGATCGAACAGAATTGGGCTGTGAACATCCAGGGGAATGCATCGAAACTGCCAAGATGTTGATAGACAGCATTACACAAAAATGGAACCCAACTCTGACAAATGTTGACCTCTGTGAAGACCTCGCCCTGACAAATGACGAGCTGGAACTGAATGAAATGCCAATAGAGACAGATCACGCCGTGGTCTTCGACCCAGATTTTACGCTGTCAAACCTTGCAACCGGATTCCGCATCTTTGCCTCGGACGAATCGCTGAACAAGACCGCTGCGAGGAGATATGGCATACATGAAGAAGTGCCGAGTATGATCACTTACTTCTTACATCCACAAATTTTACATGCCGGCGAGTTTGAGCCTGAGATTAATCTTGTGTTCACGCGAGTGACTGACACTGCACAGGAAAGTATGAGTTTATCCATGACTTTTGATAGACGAGACATCCCATTGACATTTTCATCTGCACTTTTGGGAGGACTTCTATTGATACTTCAGAATACTGAACGACATACTCCACTCCTGATTTGTGCATCCTCTGACTTCCTACTACGAACATTGGTGAAGGAAAGAACCAAATATGAAAATGACTTACTACATCCTAATTTCCGGCTCTTGAAGGCCACGGTAGCCATGTTGAACGAGAGAGTAGCCCGAACACGATTCAAGAAAGTGAAAGTGAACCTTGCTACGTTCCCTAACAATGCCCCGATCCAGAAGGTTGAAATTGACACAGAAATCGACCTCATGTTTGAGTGTCCCGGAATGCTGCTATCGCGGGGGTCACAAAGAATTTTCACTAAAATTATACGCTCACTACGTCCAACACCACACCGAAAATCGACTTTTGTGAATCTGGATCGTATTCGTTGCTCTGTCGAGCAAATTTGTGGGTACACACCATCCGATGCAATGATTTGGACATCAATTAGATCATCGACTATACAACGACGCTCCCGGGAGTTTTTGTGGAAATGCATTCACAACACCTTTAGAGTGGGTGATTATTGGTGCCATATGGACACTTTGGAGAGAAATGGCACATGTAATATCTGTAATGTGACCGAAAGTTTAGAGCACATCGCTTTGGAATGTTATTCTCCCGAGCAAAAAATTATATGGTCTCTCACGAGACAACTGTGGTCGAAGAAATATTCTTCCTGGCCAACACTGAACTGGGGTTTGATCTTAGGTTGTAACCTTGTCAGATTTAAAGGAGTGAATGGTGCCATTAGACCCGAAAAAGGGAGACTGTTTGCAATACTAGTATCAGTGGCGTGGCATCTTATCTGGAACCTTCGCGTGAACCGAGTCATAAAAAATCCAGACACGAAACTCACCGAGGCTAACATCCACAATCAATGGTTAAAATCGGTGAACTTAGCCCTACGACGCGACCGTATTCTCACGGATAAAGTTAAATTTGGCCCACTCGCGTTGAAGAAACAATTAGTGCTTAACACTTGGAGTGGGTTACTTATGGATGAGGACTCATTGCCGGACGATTGGACACTCACAGAGGGGGTTTTAGTGGGTATGTGGCCAATGAATGGTATTGGATAAAATTTTCAGGCCAGAGTCCCACACTGGTTAAAACATTGTGCGTAACAGCATTTCCTCCTGGACAAAACCCACCGGCATGACTGGCCCAAAACCAGCAACACAAGCGGACAAACCTAGAATGCTTCTGCAGACTTTGTTTCGTTATTCCAAACGCTCCAAAAAAAAAAGAAAAAAAAAAAAAAAGTCACATGATCAGCACGGCATTCGGAAAACTCGGAATTCGTCGTGTGCGGGCGAACCCCCGAACTCAGAATTCACCTGCGTGGAAACTCGGAATCCACTGTCGTGGGCAAGCCTCCGTGACGAAGGCACGGGTCGAACAACGGCCTTACGCATTCCCTGGCATCACAAAATGGAGCTCATTTCCGGCGCGTAAAAACATGCGAGCAACACGTGGTGAAGTGTGACGCGTGTAGCTCGCATGTTTTGTGTACTGCGCATTAGGCGAGGCACTAACCCGGCTCCTCTCCATCATCCTGCGCAACCTAGCTCCCAGCCCCAACCGCAATGGCACATAAAACCTCCAGTTCTGAAAGCCCCATGGGCCTACAATGCTTCGAGGACTATTACCTCCTCGGCGGCGACCTCTATTGCGTCGTACGACGTTCTTGAGTATTCTTACTCTATCCTTGGCCGACATTTCCATATAGGCCGAGAACAAGCTCTTCCGGGTGCATCGCTACTTTTTCGAGCGCGAGTCGACATTCTTCAAGGCGCAGCTGGCGATCCCGGCGACACCAGGAGCGCCTCGCATCGGGACAACGGACGATACTGCGGTTCTCCTGGACAACGTCCGGAGTGCGGATTTCGCACAACTACTATGGGTGTTTTACAACCCGTAAGTCATGCATGTCGCTGCGAGGGACCCGCCCACGCTGATCATTCATCCACCAGGAAATATTCGCTCTACGATGCAACGGTCGAGGACTGGTCAACGATCCTCGAACTTGCATGCCGCTGGGAGTTCGCCGAGGTCAAGAGTTTCGCGGTCCGTGAGCTCGAGAAGCTTGAGCTGCCGGACATTGATCGGATCGTGCTATACCACAAGTTCGCCGTTGACCAGTCTTACTTGATTCCGCGATACATGGCCCTCTGCGAGCGGCCGGAGCTCCCGACGGTCGAGGAGGGGATTCGACTGGGCATGCAGACCGTCATCTCCCTGATCCATGCGCGCGAGTGCGCACGGAATCAAGCTACCAGCGGCGGGCGCAGCCCGTCCCCCGCAACTCTCGGTGGCACGGTGCTAACGGAGATCATCAAAGACCACTTCGATACGATGATCGCGTCCGTACAAGTGTTCTCCCCGCGCCAGTAGCCCGACCCGCGCGAGAACCTCCGCGTCCTCCAGTCCCCCCTGCGCGCACCGTTCTCGCTATTGACCCAACAATCTGGTGATCGGCAACGCAGTGCCAAATTCAAACTCCGACAATGGCTCTGGTGATGGTCTCGGTCAATTGCTCTATGTACACACACTTTGGGCTTTCATGTATATAGGAAAGTCTTGTGGCATATGCTGTCTGTAGGGTGCCTTGGTTCCTGTTTTCTGAGAAAATCACTCCAAGTATGAGAACCCTGGCCTCCGAAGCAAAGAAGGATACACCTTGAGAGTAGCAAGCAGAAAACCAAAAGTCCGCAACCAAGGCGTAATTTCTGGAGTATATTAACATATTACTACACCTCGCTAGGAATATTCGTGGCCACATTCAGCTCAGCATTTCCTGCACGAGTTTGGGTGGACACCACCAAAAGCTGACACATAGTACTGTTTCTCCCAGTGTTTTTGGACCCTGCTCTGGATGAATGGGGAGGAATATATGAGGAACGTACATACCGAACAGAGACAAAATAGACGGCGGCGCTGTAGTATGTAAGCATGATGCCGGGGCGCCTCAATCGCCCTCTCGCCAGCAGGAAATGGGGTAATTTGCTAATTGGCGATGGCCTGCGATGCACGGTCGGTTGGGTGAAGTCGGTTGCCGTGTTTCAGCGCACATTAGGCAGAGGTTAGCGAGGTAAGCCGTTGACCCGTCGCAACACCCGTGACGGCCGTTTTTCGACGGCCGTCGACGAGGGCAAAACATGGCTGACGGAACCGGCACGGCACCCGTTCGACTGGTGCCGTCGACCCGTGGCGACGGCAACGGGTGGAAGCCCTAATAGCTGCGGTCAGAGTAAAAGATTCTGCGACGATTCTGAAGACGATTCTCAAGTCGATTCTGGGATTAATTATCGTGGGAGAATCGCCGAAAATCAGAATCGTTTCAGAATCGTCGAATCGCCTCTGGAGGCGATTCGACATGCGATTTCGATTCCGATTCTCGTGAGTCACAAACCCTTAACTTCATCACAAAACTACTGACTCGGTAAGGATTGTTTCCCTGTTAGATGTGATTCTCGCTCATTTGTAGTTCATTTGCTACGATTTTTTGGACGGTATTTCCTGAAAACCTGTTAACAATGTTACAAACAGTTCAGGGAACTCTATACAATTTTATCTCACCTGCAATCGAGAAGTGTTGAATTTATTGGGAACAGAATCGTGCCAAAATCACATCTAGAATCGAAAGGCGAAAAATGGCGGTCAAAATAGAAGTGATTCTGGGACGATTCTGGCACGATTCTGATGGAATGCAATTCCAGAATCGACAGTAGAATCGTTGTCAGAATCGGGCGAGAATCGCCCAGAATCGTCTACTCTGACCGCAGCTAATGACCAGCAGAAACCAAGGGGCTACCAAGATAAGAAATTTCCTTATTTGGGGGGGGGGAGGGGGGTGTCCCTGGGCCGCGAAAAAAAAATTATATGCACTTTAGGTAGTGGGGCATTTGAGCAGGCGTATATGGGGATTTGGTATATCATGAATCGGTTGATGGGCTTGGAGTCGTGATATATCAAAGACCGTACTTACCTGGGGGTCGTGATATATCATCCCAGTGGTTCTCCCTCTAGCGCTTCGGTACGGCCGCACCTTTGCGCGCCCACCGCTCCCGCCCCCTGCGCCTTGTTGGTCCGTGCGCAAGGGCGGCGTGAACCCCCAATTAGGCAGGTTGTTTACACATATTATAATCACATGCCCTTCTTCCTCCCTCCACCGCACGGGCTCCCTTCCGGCTCTGGGGCACTTCCTGGCTGCCTCTTTGCAATGGAGCATGCTTCCAACCGTTGACGACACCCACGAGCTATTCAATTTGCCCCAATTGCACTCAATACCGCGTTGTTTATTTTGCACCGCACGACCTCTGTACACCCGGATTTCGTATAAAATCCCCCCCGGCTACCCAGCTCACATATGAAGCTAGGTCTACTCTCCTCATTGCCAATACGTTCTTCTCCATCTGAAAACCGCCCCCATACACCTCCCGGGCGCTGGGAATCGTCTTCGAAGCACCGCCGCTCCGTTCGGGTCCCCCACCTTGCTCCTGCCCCCCCTTTTGCCTCAGCTTCGACACGGACCAGCCCGCATCAACTTACCGCTGTTATAGCCAGCTTAATGTACCTCCGCGGGTCGGGGATGCGCTGCGCGGCTCCCTGCCCACCGGTATGGTACTTGTGCTTCTACAGTACCCGTATTGACCCTATTTGCATGATCTAGCATCCCTGAGCCTGACACGTCGCCTTCCCCAGCCTATTCGCCCTCCCGCCCACGCCTGCCGCCTGCCTGTCGCCCGCTGTGCCTGCGTGTCGCCCGCCTGTCACCCGCGTGCCGCCGTCCGGCCCGCCTTATACCTATTTACACCGGCAATCGATGGTCCCTTCCACCTCCCTGTATTTCTTGCGTGAATACTCCTCGCAGCTCCCCACCTCTCTTCTGGGTGCTACTGAGAGACTTGCGTCTGTATTGAAATGTACACGTCTTACCCCAATAAATATACTCTATCCTCGAAATGTTCATGGCCTAGTGGTTAGTGTTGTAGTTCGTTATTCTGAACAAGTTGTAGGGCAGTGTTCGATCCCTGCCCCGTGTATTGTTTTGCTTTTTCCTTTGCTCCTTTTCCGCGCCAAGTCGATAAGATGTAAGTCGACATGATGTATCACCAACCACCTGATATATCACGGTGGTTGGTGATATATCCTCCCATCGTAGTTTTGATATATCATCCGCGGTATTCCACAACTCGGCATTTCGAATATATTCTGAGTAACTAAAAACATGACATGTAATCTGCGGCACGGCGCTGGTTGAGCAGCGCGTTTCCAGCTGGGTGAGCAGTGTGTCGTTGAGGACACTATAATTTCACGACACCTTACGCCGTCTTACGCCTGGAGGTACGTTAGTGCGAATTCATGCTCCTTTGAATCACTTACTTTTTCCTCGCCTTCTGTGGCTCGACGGCCGACTTCCGCTTCCCCGCCTTCCCCGCCTCCGTCCGCGCAAGCAAAGCCGCCTCTGACGCAGCGTGCAGATTTTTCTTCTTGGGGGGTTTCGAGAAGGTCCCGTCGGCGAACTTCGTCGGCTTGCACGTGCGCGTCAGGACAACGACAGCGTTTTGATCCGGGTCCGCCGTCTCAATCCAGCCCCTCGCCGCTTGTTTCTCCAGCGCCTCCTGCACCGCTTTCTTCTCCTTCGCCTTCTCCGCCGCCGCTGCTCGCTGCGCCTCCCGACGGTTGTTGTTGGTGATGGTGAACATTGGGACCGGCGCCGCCGTCGCGGTTTGCGTGTTGGTGGCGTCGGCCAATGCACCCAATACCGTCCCTTCCTCGTCCACAGCATCTTTCCTTGGCCTTCCTCTCCTCTTCTTTGCACCCTCGACCACCACCGCTACCTTCACTGCTTCCTCCGCCGCCACCTCCCTCTTGTCTGCCGCAGCCGTGAACACCCTCTTCGTCTTCTTTGCGGGAACCGGCTTGGCCATCGGGCGCGACAACGGTAACACCACGGATGGGGCCACAGGTGCGTCCGGGGCGATGGGTGGTACAACATGGGCGACTTTCAAAGGGGGCGGGGCCACGGGTGCATCAGCAACAGGGGTCGTGTTCCCCGCCGCCGCCAACCCCGCCAACACTTCCGCCGTTTTACTCGCATGACGTGGGGAGGCCGCGTACCACGGGGTCATCGGCGCAGGCGTAGCCGACCAGGTGCGCGAGGCAATGGGAGTGGGGGGCGCTGCTCCAGTGTTGCGGAAGGCCTCGAAAAGGAGACTGGGCTTGAAGCCTGACCCGGCGCTGGGAGCTCCATTCGAGGGCACAATGGTGGGGGTGGAGGCTGTGCCACTGAAGGCGGGAAGGGTCCACGGATACACGGTGGGTGGCAACAACAAGTGGGAAGATACGCTCAGGGCCTCGAGCTGCGGATCGATAGCCATGGTGGGGCCGTCACCCAAGATTCCACCTCGCTCTAGCAAGGCGATAGCGGCGGCTTGTGCGGGCGTCAGCGGCGGTGACATCCCTGGCGGCCAAGGCTGCGTCCCGGGCTGCATGTCCATCAACGGCTGCGGCGGCAGTGGCGAGAAGGGAGTTCCAACGACATCTTCCCCGCCCATATCGTCCGGGGGCGAGTCAGAACCTTCGAAGTAATCCACATCGCCCGGGGTTGAGAGGTTGTCGTCGGAAGGCAAAACGCTACGCCAGAGTCAGTGCCATGAGGCCATCGATGTCGTAGAATACTAACCTATTCGAGGCCAATCCATCGTTTGCGAGGGCTCCATCGTTAGTCGCAAGCAGGGAGGATGGCAACTGTGGGACTATTGCAGCCGACTTGGCGTTCTTCTTCCTCCTCACGCACTTCGGTTTCTTAGCCTTCTTTTCCTCGGCGGACGCCGATTCGGAGATGGCGGGGGCGACGCGTTCGAGTCTCGGCTCATGCGCGGCATCAGGCCTCGCCATAAACGCCCGCGATCGACATTCATCGAGGCCTATATTTCAGCGACGTGTCAATGCATAGCCTTACTGAAAAGCCAAAAAACTTACTGTAACAGTTCCTCAGGAACGCCTCGAACGCCTCGACGACGTTCTTGTCGAAATCCACGCAAGAATCCTCGAAGTCGTTGCCAGCTGGGGTCTCACCAAAGCAGATGCTGGAAGTCAAGAGTAGGTGAGCACGTGTGCATAGTCGTCATACCAACCCATCCCGAAGCATTGTATGTTGCCTTGTGGATTTCTGAGTACACGCCCTCCAACGCGTCAACTCCACTGTAAGAAATGCGAAATTCATGAGAATGACATGACAATAGGGGCGAGAAAATTTACTCTTGCAACTCGGCCGGTGTAGTTGATTTCTGCGCGCCTGACTTCTCTTCGCGCTCCCCGTCCTCCTCTCGCAGCTCTTCCTTCTCTTTCGCTACCTCTGCCTCAATCAGTTCCCGCTCTGCCTCTGATACCTCCTTCCAGAGGTCCTGCACGACCTGGGTTCGCAAACGCATGCGCTTCGACTTGGTGGCCTTGATGCGCGCCACGACTGTGTCCTCAGACTCGTCCGTCCCTTCGTCAATGTCGTCGGCCATCTTCGCTTCGTTCAAGTCGTCATAACCAGCAGCCGTCAACGCGTCGCGAATTTCCCCCTGGTGATTCTTCTGGAAGATCTCGATGGGCTGGTGAGCACGGCGACGCTTGGGAATACTGATTTTGAAGATGTTCTTGACGGTAGCACTGGTAGCGGTTGCAGTGCTGCCGCTGGCGTTCCCAATTGACTTCCGCCGGTTGCGGAACCAATTCTCGAGTTGCTGGCAAAGTAGTGAGTATTGACGTCTCACACAGCGGGAAAACACGCGACCCACCCCTTTTCTTGCCAGGATAGCAGCGCCCAAAGTCGCCAACTCGTCTGGTGTCAACGTACGCCCATTGGCGTCATTGGGGAGCGATAGATCGAGCGTGGTGTGCTCGGCGAATTGTTTAAACCAGGTCTCCATCATGGGTGCCCAGAAAAGGTGAAGCTTACGCTCCGCTTGCCGTCGAATGTAGTCGGGCACCCACCCCTCCAGGAATGCCTTCTGACGGTCGTTTGCCCAAAAAGGTGGGGCCATTGCGTGCGAGATAAGGAATGAGGATGAAGCTAAGATATTTGCAGTGCCTGAGGATGCAGAGTTTTCGTGATATACTGGTGCAATGAAATGACGATTTATGCGTTTCGCATTTATAAAAGTACGTGTTCTATCCTACGCGCAAAAAAAAACAGATCAGATCACTTCAGCCAAGAGAGTGACATTTTTGGCTTGCAAAAGTGGCTTGCGCCTGCGCGGAATGGCTTGTTTCGGGCGGGGGCGTGGATTTGGGTGTGATCACCCGCCCACGCCCGGCCGATCGGCTTGCAAGCCATTTTGATGGCTTGGCAAGCCATTCCGCCAACTTGGTCCCAGCCAAAAATCAGAAGTGGCTTGCGCTCCCAACACGTCGTAGGGGCTTATAGTGGCATATCTTATATGGTATATACATCACATTGAAGTCCCCAAAGGTCCCCACGACATCAATTCTCATGTACTGTCTATATTTTGGTAATACCCGTGACCGGCGCGACTAATAATGGACTCAACTGACGCTCTGCTTGCAAGCCAGGGGGCTTGTGGAGTCAAATCAATAGCTGATGCCACTTAATGCTAATTGAGATATAAATTAATGCAAACACTACCCTGACATTCACCAAACGAGTACCTAACTTACATGTTTTCTCGCACGCAAAATAGTTTCTTGTTGTCAGACTGAGTTTGACTGCCTCTCTTCACATAACGAGGTTTGTATACCTCTCCTCACACTGTATAATCAGTATAGAGCATATTCCCGCACTCACTACCATTGGTTGACTCCAGTTCAACCTACTAATGTCAAGTAGATGGAAGAAAATGTTGAATAAGTCCAATCTGTTCAACTAAATATTTTTTATAGGCTTAGTCAAGTATTTCTAGGTCGAATCATGTGGAGAAACTATGAGGGAAGTGTCTGTGCTTGTCGCGAACAAAATGGCGGGCGCAAGCCATTTTGTCTGATGCCATCAAATTGGGCGTGGGCATGGCTTGTATCGAAAAGTAAAGAAATTCACACAATAAGAAGGTCAGATCCAGAAACCATATATCGTATTCATGCTTTCCTATCATTGTTGCGGGTATTCATCTTGAAATACCTTGAGTTGGACGGAGTTGAACATGTCACATGCTGTGCGCAAGCCATTTTGTCTGATGCCATCAATTGGGCGTGAATATGGCTTGCATCGGAAATCGTGGCAAGAGAGAGATGAATTGGATCGGAGAGCTTCTGGAACACTTCTATATACCATTGGATGCTGGATTTAGGAGCGGGCACAACTCTAATTGATGTGCTCGGCAACATATCAGATTGTGCATGTGTTCATCGTTCTTTTTTTTTCTATTTTCATGGCTCGTCCCCTTGACTTCTTCATAGTTTATTCAGTTCCCTGCTACCCGTTACCTACTTTCTTATTTTTTTTGCAGAGTATAGATACGGTACGTACTGTACTAAATAAATTGTCCGAGCTTATGTACCAATTCAAGTTCCCCCAACCTCCCTTGTTCAATATAGACGTTTAATATTGGTCGAGATTCCGCCTCAAGTTGACATACTTGTACATTAGCTGATCGGATCGCCGGTATTCAACAGAGGCCATTAATATTGGTGGTAGGTTGAATTGATTCCTTTTCAGACGTTCTGAGGCTGCGAGTTCTGCTGAGCAAGCCAAAGCAGTCAGCAAAAGGGAGAAAGAACTTGCAAAAGAGTTTTTGCATCGTATTGTAAGGGATACGTAACGACTGGTGCAACATTTCACCAACCGCGAGGTTGCTGGTTCAAAAGTCGCTGGCGCTGTCAATGACGGCGGGAAGGTTGATCCGGATGTTGTGGCGACGACGATGATTAAAGGAGAGGCTCGCAGGGCACCAATATTGAGAAATTATCGAAATATTTACAGTGGGAAGGTATAGTGTAGCCGAGCACAAGCCAAGCCACGCCGCAAGCCACGCCACGCCCGCCCGCCCCAGCCAATTTAAACTCCGCTAAGCGGCGCAAGCCATTCGGCCAAGCCAGTCCGAAAAGTCTGCTTCAGCCAATGCGCTGGTACTCCCAGATGCCGGTTGCGTTGTTTAAATGTTTTAGAACCAGTCCGGCTCCATTTCACGCGCGAAACAGAGAAAAAGGCAAGGCCAAATCGGGATTTTTCGACTAACCAAGTAACCTAAATAGGTGATGGCGATCCGGACACCTTCGACCGTGCGTGATGCACGCATCCATCAGACCCTTGCGTGGTCCTCCACCTGCTCCTGGATCTTATGATCCCATCCCCGGTAAGTGGCCCGAATCTTAGTTCATCCAACAGTTGCCTTATCTACCACCATTGTCACCCAACAGGTATCCCACATCTTCTTTCTTACCCACCATGGCTAACACTTCCCCCGATGCGACCAACACCCCCACCCCCGAGGAGGAGTTGGCGGCGCTGGTCGCTCAAGTTGGGGCTTTGTCCAAGCTTGCCTTGGACATGACCCGCAGCTGTATTGACATTTCTGGTAACTCATCCTTTCCGCGTTTGCGACGTTATCTAACTACTGTATGTTTCCAGACAGCATCCCCCGTATTGTTCGTGCCCAAGTCATTCCCCCGATCGCCAAGATCCTCCGTACGAGTTCATTGTCTTATCTGCTCGCTTCCTCACCATTTTGCCTAGCACCTGGCCCTCTCTTCGACAGCATCCCCCGTATTGTTCGTGCCCAAGTCGATGCCGCGATCGCCAAGATCCTCCGTACGAGTTCATTGTCTTATCTGCTCGCTTCCTCACCATTTTGCCTAGCACCTGGCCCTCTCTTCTTCCGCAGCGTCGCTCCGACGCCTGCTCAGATCGAGGCCCGGTTCCCTCCAGGCACCGGCGACAACCAGCCTTGGTATGTTGTCTGTATTGGACGCTCCCCTGGCTTGTACGCCACGAGGTATGTGGCTGCTTTCTTTTTACTTAGTTTGCTCCGTGCTAATGTCGATATCTTCCAGCCAGGAAGCGGATGACCAGGTCAATGGTGTTCCCAACCAGTCTCGCAAGAAGAAGGACAGCCGCCAAGAGGCCCTTCTCTACTACCGCAGCCAGTACGAGATTGGCGAAGTCATGCAGGTGTCAGAAGGCTCGTAGGACTGCCTTGCGTAGTTTACATTTCACTGTCGCTTGATCGTGGTTGTCTCAATAAATTTTGCACGCGTCGTACTCTCTCTTGCATCAGTCAAACTATTTGTTTGAGTTTTCTCGGCATTTATTAAGATGGAAAGTAATGCCCAGGGACTAATTACTTTCTCGTATACATTTGGACTTACATCACCAAGAAGACATGCGGAGATAAGTGACGATGTAGGATGTATCTCATCAATGATTTTCCTGCCGACAGCTAAGTGTACAGTGCTCGTTGCCGTAACGTTGCCTCCGCAAATCCGCGCCGTGCCTCCAAATCCCACTCGCTGTCATAGACTTCGTGCCCCCTCCACTTCCAGATCCTTTGTATCCCCTCCGTGGTCAAACAAGACCTCCATACATCGGTCTCCGGGTTTTCATCTAACCACATCTCCGCCTGATTTTCGCTTACCGAATCAGCGAGTGCACCAACATCGATCTGCGCCAGCTGCACGGGGGTAAGCGGGCCGAGCAACCCAAGTTCACGGTGTATCTTCTTTTGGAGCGGCGTTGCGGGTGATGCGTAGGCGGGTAATGTTCTCTCGTAGCGTGGCCCCGGATGAGGATTCCACGGATCACGGACCGGCTCCTCTTGGACGGCTGCAGCAGATGAATGATGCGATGGGGGGCGAGAACTATAGTCGCATTAAGCAATGTTTGATAAGCTCAAGCACCACACACCTGATCGAGCTCAGTTGCATTGCCAACTCCAGGACGGAGTCAACACCGTCGGAATTGACATACGGGGACCTGGAGACCTGGGCAGAAGGAGCCGCTGGTGGCGGGGGTTTCAGAACCAAACTAGAAACCGTTAGCTCAATATGTAAAATTGAAAATAATAGAAGTTGATGCATACCCGTATTTCTCAGTCAAAGCAACTATTTGTTCAGCTACACCGGCCTCGGCTACACGTGCTTCCGACATTTCAACAAGAACACTCAGAGCGAATTGTTCTGCTGATGTGAGATACGAAACATCTTCCGCGTCGGAGTCACAGATGATGTTGGAGCGAGCCACACCGGAGCAATTGACAGCTGAAGCTAGAGGTGAGGGTCCTCGAAGCAATTCCTCGCATGCGGCTGCCTTCGCCTTCTTAGGAGGGTCCCATTGACGTCTCCTGGCCTTGATTGCAGCTCTGGTTTCCGAGTGAGCATTGTTGAGATTTTTACCTACATTTGATATTTGTTGCGTACCGTCGTTCTGCCACGAGCAGCTTTTGCATCGTTTTTCAGGAACTGGGAACTCCATGTTTACGATGAATGTACGCACCGGCGGTATTCTGCTGACTTTTGACGCCGCTTTTCGCGTTTCTCATCCGCATCCGAGCTGCCAGCTCATCAGTCAAATTTGTACCTTCTCAGAGATACTCACCGTTCTCCAATCAGTTGGGCAGGTTCACGAAGCGTAGATTTGCGTTTTGACATGATGACGGCTAAGGCAAGGTCGAGGTGATCACGTGCTGCCACTCTCTTCGACTCAACTTTTGTAGGCCTCCACCTCTGTTCGCTTCGTGTATCACTGTAAGGTGGTCTAATTGCTGAACCTTTAGGTTTGGCTACCCAGGGGAACTTGGATTTCGGGAGCTTTCACTACATGTACAAATAAAGACTTTGTCATGCAATATTGGTCATGGTGGAAATAAATCGTAATAAAAGGGGGGGGGACGTAGAAATAAATCAGAATGCAAGGGTATGTTTTTCAACTTCTTCTGGCTGGAAAGCTCGCTTGTGAGGCTGCTTCCTCCAGTAGAACCAATGATATTCTCTCAGTGCAGTTTCCTGTCATTAGTCATTTCTGCCTTGTGTTCGGGCCAGTATCCGTTGACGTGAGAGAGTTCCTGCTCCGGCTTGTCACAGCCGGGGAGGCACGACCACGTGCCGCAAAGGGGCATGCTCAAGGACGCGCCAAACCCCAATGAACCTACAAAAAGGTTTGGACCAAAACCGACTTCTGCATTTTTGGGCTGAATTGGCACGGGCCGAATTTTCAGACATACAGCCGCTAACTGGGTTCTGGAACATTGCCAGTTCCGGAACAATCTGAATTTCTGCACAATGCAGAGGGTTTTGTCTATGATTTTTTTTCTGGGTAATCTACCATGTATGTACCTTACATTCTCCTGCAAGATGGATAGTGAAAAGCCCCTGCCCGTTGTCCCATGAAAAATTAATGTTCCCTTTCAGGCCTGCACAGTCATAAACAAACTGCCCTTGGGCCTTTTCCGCATATCTGCAGGCTTGACATGGGGCTTTTGCATCAGGAAGCTTTCAATTTCGCTGAAAGACATCTGTGTACAATACTGAATATCACAATTTAACTTCCATCCACAAGACGCACGCGAAAGTGACGTGTTCCGGAAATGGTAATAATGCTGAAATCAGCCAATGGCCTTCGCCACCATTTTACCAAGGGTGAAGGCACCCCCAAACCTCGCCAGAACATGCAACCTATGTTTTTGAGGGCGTAGAATTCGAATATGTTCACAGAATTTCCATATGTTCTTTTACTATTTTTTCATTTGTGATTTACTGCACCGTGTTCCGGAACCCATTTAGTCGCTGTATTTGATCCTTGCATTTCTGCCCAAACAAGCCACGAATGACTTCAATACACAAAAAACTTCAATACTTTACTGTATGACATTTTAGGCCTCGCCTTATCTCCCTACGTATACATCGGTGGTCCCGTTTCGATACCAAACTCCTGCCCAATATCTTTCACGGTTCTCTGCGTTTTCTAGCTCTTGCTTGTAAAGCTCTACTACTATCTTCTTGGCCTCGTCTTTCAATGCTTGAATGTCCCTGGTCTTCTTGAGATTCACAATTCCGACTCGTGGCATGGTGCAGTCGAGGAGAAAGTGATGTCGGTATGAACATCACCTGGACGCAGAGCTTTTCTTGTCCGAGTCGTCATCGTTCCACACCACCTGATGAGCCGCTGACCTCAACTTTTGTTTCTTGTAATCTAATAAAGCTGGTAAGGCCGACAAGCAGCACGGCCCGCTACCAGATAAGAATCCGTCGCACTCATTGTATCACCTAAACACATCTAGTCTTCTTTTATGCCTCCGACCGACGACGGATGTAGTCTGCGCTCATTAAAGGCTTTTTTAACCCTTTACGCTTGAAATTTTCGGGTACATGAAATCCTGGTATGTCCCTGAATCCTCTCTCTCTTTCCACCTCTCCTATTTTTTTCTACAACTTGAAAAACTTGATTTTTGCCGGCCAACCACAGAGTCACAAACAGAATAGTTTGTGCTTATGGGTAACGAGAATGTCGCCACATTTGCCTCATATAATCGTGCAACAGTCTCGTATGGTAGAACTTACAGTCTAATCCACCCAGGCACGTTACTAATCTTCGGAGGTCGAAAGCCTAGTATAGCTCATTGAGAATAGCCCTCATTATTTTGCGCGAGGACTTCTATTCAAGCATCATGAATGAGATGAAATTGCTTAGAATCCAGAGTCGAGCTATGAGATCGTAGGATTTGATTCTGCCAATTTTTTAAAAAGGTTTCAACGGGGCTGCCGTTCAGGCCGAATCCCATCAAAAAACTATTCATGTTTGTGCCCGCCAAAAGAAAACTCGCTTGAATACGGCTGCCGAGAGGAATTTGGCCAGAGTACACAAAGTTATAGCAAGCGATCACAGCTGCAGCCGTGGACACATGGGGGGCTAAAGTAGTAGGATCTGCTCCTGGTAAAATATCTAGAGCCATTAGAGTTCTGTTTGTGACCCGCCGCTCGTCGGCCTACCCGGAGTCCGGAGAAGGATCGAGAACACTACGCAACCAGAATTACGGGGGGGTGACGTCGGCAATCATCGGCAGAACAATAAGCCGAAGCAATTTGGCGGGGAAAAAGTGCTTACGCAAAAACTGCTGACAAAAACGGGAGTTTACTGCCAGAAGCTGTCAAAACATGCTCCCTAAGACCCGTACCTTACGGTAGCGGGAATCCTTGTTAATTTTCTCAGTCGAAATGACTTGGGATTGGGCCTCTTCGAGGCGGGTGCTGAACCTTTAGGTTCAACTCACTTGTCAATTTTCAACAATTGGGATGGATAGGCATCAAAGTACTTCAATAATCAAGCTGCTTCAGATTGTGATAAGTCTGGAACTGCTATAGACCCTGATTGGTCTGTACATCTTATTTCTGTCTATCGTTTCTCCTCCCCCCCCAAAAAAAAAATTCTGGGATAGCTACATGTACTATACTTACTAATGCAGCCGGATTGGCAATGGAGTGTCAACAACAGATGGGACTTTGCACTGGAGCACAGCAGAGCACAATCCTTGCTATAGGGTCGGCTACACTGTTGCAGTAAATTCGTGAAACAAATGCTTCAGCACGCAGTTCTCTATTGACGAAAGCATCACGAGGGATTATTGGTCCATGCGACTGGAATCCATCCAAGTAAAATTCAACAGAAAATTCTCGTCCTGTCCAGAATGAATTGTGGAGACTGTATCTTTCTTCAGTTGAACTTTATCTCGTTGCCACTCAGAGACAATAACAGTAACTGTGTCTGCTAGCAGTCCACGTGGGCCAGCGGCAACTCAAAGGTGAGAACCATTCTCTGTATATATTCTCATTATTTCTGATTTCCTGATTCAACTAAGTAATACAACCTACTAGTGCAGCTCTGAAACTAGAAAGGAAACCACAACAAGACCTGAATAAGGGTTTTAGCTGGTAGGAGTACAGACACTTCAAAAATAAATCAAACATTAGGAACCTGGTAGTATTTGTGAGGCAGAATACTTCAAGTCCAAATTAAATACATCGACCGAGATTCCCGAGGAATATTATTACTGATGTTCTGCAATATTTTACTTGATTTTCAGGCTCTGCAACTGTTTTTCAACAAATATTGTGTAGCAGGATACATCAGACGTTCCAAACAATATTTCTTGGTTGCACAAACTTGAAACACAACCATTTGGGGATGAACACAAAGCAAAAATGACAACGCCGCAGAAAGCGGGCCATTTGGAAGCAGAAATGACTAATCGCAGAAATTGTAAGTTGGTCCAGAACTATTTGGATCTGGTGTACAGCGCCAATTGAGGCAACAAAGATGTACAATTCAATAGGATAAAATATTTGAGAGTTGTGAATTTGAATATTTTGAACAGAATGCCTTTCACTCAATTTTTCCTTCCATTTTGAGATGACCAATTTTAAATGACTAATTTTTGTTTGTACATGTAGCAAAATGGTCCGAAATCCAAGTTCCCCAGGGTAGCGAAACCTAAAGGTTCAGCAATCAGCCCGATTCTCGAGGCACGGTTGTCGACAATGCACCCATGTTCACTAATTCTGAGGCAAGCTCAAGTCCTGAAAAGATGTGGGAGGCGAGCTCGCATCATATGAAGAAGGTATGAAAAGAAAACCTGCTAAAAAATATGGACTCTTAGCTCTCAAAAAGAAAAAATGCCAAGGACCGCGGAAATTGCAAGGACCGTGGTGGAATGACTGTACTTCTACGATCAACGAAGTATTGATATTTTTTTTAAAAAAAAAAAAACTCCTAAAGGTTCAGCCTCCGCCTCGGAGAGGCCTAATCCAAGTCATATAGGCTTATCTGCCTTCAAACCTCTCGTTGAATTTTTATGATGGCCCAGGATAAACAGGGTACTCACCTGGCCCAGATTTCTCGGTCAAGCCTCACAAAATCTGACATACAAAAAAGGCTACCCCGGGCTCATGACAAGACAGTTCGGCCTATCCATATGAGTGCGAGTTTCCTTGAGTGGTTTAAACAATATAAAAAAATATTTTGCGCTTCCCCGCCGGTTCATCATCTACGGTCAACTAACGTCCATGTTCCACAAGAATTGCCCCGTCTTTCAACCCTGTTGTGAGCACCTTTTATATCACGGCTAAGAATCCTCAACGGCGCACATTAATACAGTTGGCTACCTCCCTGGAGTGAACTGGACCATCCAAACAAGTCATATACCCATCCTGTCTGGTACCTGCCATTTTTTTGTGTGTTAGTGCTGTGGCGCCTCCCGGGCGTCTATTTACAGATATAAGAATTTTGTATTTCCTTCGCGGACTGTTACCAGTCGGATTGGGCACAAGGATTTAAGAATTATCCTCTCTTCAGATTTATTCCTGGCTAGTTTTGACCACTGCTGGGAGCGATTCTTTCTGTTAGTGCTTCTTTAACACGAAATCACGTGCTACTTCTGGGCCACACTTTTTCCACATCTTCCCGCCATCCTCGTTGACTCTCGCTGCGTGGTTTCCTTGACCACTACTTCTTGTGTCTTTCCTCGCGTTCTCATGGCTTCACTGCGCCGGAATGGTATAATCCACGGTGTATCGCAGCCCGACAATCCAGATTATCAGTCGTGCTGCGCGTCCTTTTTTCCCAGCCCTTCGTACCACGGCGTGGCGTCTCACGAACAAGAAAATGCCAACTATTACTATCTTGTATTCAACGAGGAGCAAGTTAGGGTTTACAGTGACAGGTTCGTCTGACTTTCGGCTTGCACATTGTGTTTCAATTTATATTCGATAGGGCCGGTTGTGACGCAGGCATGGAGATTGTGAAGGACGCATCCGAATCTGCTCACCGCTGCCTTCTTGATGCTGCCCATGCCATCTACGACTGGTGCAAACACCACCATAATCACCGCCTCCCCGAGCGTCGGTCCCCCCGGAGCCTAAATACATTCACGGACCGTGCCCCTGTTACTCTTTCGAACTATCAGGCTCCCCGGGGCCGTGTCTCTCATGTCTCTCGGTCTGTGCGTCCTGCCTCTGCGTGTCAGACCCCATCACGTCGCTCTCCGAATACGTCCGGACATCTCTCGCCATCGGCCTCCCGTGATTCCTCAGCCGATCCCCCTCGCGTTTCCTTACCCGACCCCCTTCTTCCTTCCGGTCCACTGACCACAGAACTCGTAGCAAATGCGGACACTACTAAGGGGTGGTTCATCACTTCTGCGGGTGAAATTTTCCAAGACGCGTAAGTCTCTCAATCTTGATCCCGGCCCGAGTTCATGTTTCGATGCGACTCGCACGCAGCACCGAGGCCGAGGCTGCTGTGAAGGACTCTGATCTCAAGTTGAAAATTGTGCGGGATTTACAGGCCGGTCGTGCCTGGTACCTGTCGCTCTAATCAATGTTGTTGTTTTTTTCCTCCGCGTGTACCCTTGATACCTAGTCCCTTCCAATCAAACCCGCAATGTGCTCACTTCAGTGTGATTAAAAATAACACACAGCTCCTCAACTCTTCCATCAACCACCAAATTTTTCTTTCAATACCGCTTGAAGCAACGCCAATGAGTGACGATTCGGACTCGGAGGTACACCCGGGTTTAACACGATGTAAGGTGGTCTCTTACGTCGCATCAAAGTACATGGCTGACCGACCGATAGTACGTGCGGCCTGGGCACTTCACTCGTATCACCGGCTCTTGGAGGCCCGGCGCAACCTGATGCGGCAGAAGAACACGCAACTGTCGGGCGAACAGGCAAACAAACGTGCAAGTGAGCAGATTGCTGCCATCACACAGAGGATTCGAGATGCAGCGGCGGAGTATCGCGTAGCGCAGAGAGACCTGGGCCTGAGTACGGAAGCAGTGGATTAAATTTACTTCTCCCGTGTAATTTTATCCGCCTTTGAACGCAAAACCGGTGTCACATGGATAGGTGGCTAAGCTCACTCCTGTGTCATTACCCACCACACTCAATGCTCTCCACTACCCTCGTAAAAAATCCGGCCGTGAGCGCCGCAGAAGACAAAGAACTCAAACGAGGTAAGACTGCTGGGTTTATCGGAGTTTTCTTGCTCATCGCGTTGCAGAAGCCATGCGCAACGGAGGGGTGGCCTTTACACCGAAGCTTGGCACCTGGTTGCAGCATTACCGCGCTCCCACGACGTCAGTGGAATCCCGCACCCACGATTCTCACCAACGCAAGCGGGCCGAACTTGTCGCTCGGGTCGTTGCTAGGAAAGCCCGTGTTGACGCCCTCATCGAGCTGCGGGTGCGCGCACTCAAGGATAGCACCCGTCATTGGCCGCGACCAAGATGCCACGTTCACGACAAGGAGAATCTGCGGCACACGGAGGTGAAGATGCGGGCGAACCAGCTTCGCCAAGCCGAGAAGGAAGTGGCAGCTCGTGCGGCGGCGGATATACGCGTGGTGACCTTGATGTGATTGCGTGCTGCGGGTGGTAAATACCCGCGTAATTAGTATCAACCCATGGAATCAAGTATCACCTTAGGTATATCAATATTTTGTTTCCATCCGGATCAGCGATCTGGCCCAAATCGGTCAAGATCAGCAATGTCGTACAAATCAGTTGAGATTTCCGATTCAGCTTCTTTTGATGTGGCGCTGCACAACATTGTTCATGTTTTTCGCTTCTTCAAAACCGTCGCTGCGCGAGACTCAACGATGGTCCAACTTCACGGATGCCTCGCCCAACGCTCACACCCGATGTCTGCTGGGTCATTGCTACTTTGAGCGACGTCGACACATGTGTTTCCCTCCTCCGGATGTCGCAGACCGTCTATCTTCTCGTTTGTCCCCTCATCTACCGCCATCTTCTATTGGGATTTTGCGCCAAACAAGCGGTGCATTCCATGGCCGAAAATTCCCGCCTGCCTGGACTTGTAAGTACCTCTGCCTCTGCCTTTAATTAGTCGCTCTTCTCACAGGTGTGTAGGTTCGCACCCTGATTTTCGAGGATCAATTTCACACCCACGTGGACGCTGCTGAATGGGCCTTCATCTTGCCTGCGCTGTGCAACCTGAATTTCCTCATTGTTGGTCGCTACATTCCCCTTCCCCGCCAAGTTATCCCCCACCTCATCTTTCGCCTGAAGGCGTTTGGCTCGAGTGGCGACGTGGTCGGACCGTGGGCCGAGCTGATCGCGGCTCAGGCCCAGCTCGAGGAGCTCATCTTCGATTGTGACTTCTTTGGTGCCCCCCCCACGCCGCAGCAGCTTCCGAGGCTTCGTGCAATGAAAGGGCGTCCAGAGGACTTGGCTAAATTCGCACAACACTACCACCTCCGGGATCTCTGGTTTTTCCAAGGTCCACCGTTTGGACGACGTACACTCCGCGCCGCCGATCTCGAAAAGTTCGCATTATCCCCCTCTCGTCTTTACACTATCCGCATCCGCGCCGCCGAACTGTCCATGTTGTATAATGCGGCGCCAGAAGTTGTGGCGACTCTTGGACACATCGTGCTGGATGAAGACTTGGACTGGTATGAATATGTTGTGACTATGAGTTCACTGGTGCGTCCTCAACTCATTCAATTCTCCCTTATCCGCTGGCCATGACACAAAATCGCAGGGGGGTGCGATGGAGAGAGTCGTTGCCGCCATCAATCTCAGGAGGCATCCTCTCGGAAGCCTCTCATGCTTGTCTGCTCTCGGAACTCAATTGATCGCTTCCAGTCTCGGCCGCTCTTAAGGCGCTCCGACGGTGTGCTATTTTCGAGAGGGTTATCAGCAATCTGCATGACACGAGCGATCCGCGATTTACGTTTTTCAGCTGTCGACGGTGTCGCGACCTGGACTAAGTGGGGGCAGCCAGATGAGCAAATTGTCACCCTGAATCCCTCGATTCTACCCTGGACATTGGACTTCAGTGAGTATGCACATCTGGGGTAGGGACCATTAATTCTATTCTATCTGGGTCACCCTTATCGAGCCAGTGTCTACCTCCCTCCCAATGGGGACAATTTAAATATATTGCACAATTTTGCCTTTTTTTGGTGCACGCTCCTCGAGAAAATCTGCCAAATGGAGATTGGATATGGTATGCATTTTTCGTCATTTTTCATTTGCGTCACCCTTCTCAACCTCCAAATGGGGGACCTTTTAAATCTGGTGCGCGCTTCGCATCACCCACCCATCGCCTTGGGTACCATGCGCCGTCGCCGATGGGATAAAATGCATTCACATGGGGGTGTTCTTCACTCCACCATACCTGTGTCCAGCCGCTATCACGCACCAAGCAGCTGATGGCGGAACATTTACTTCCGAGTACGGTGCACATGGGGGCCGCTTGATTAATTCAGTGCATGCAGAGGCAGCGGGCCATCTACCACCGGTAAACACGAGACAGTTTTATTGATTATACTCTAAGACCTGGAACAATTGACCCGCCTTACTTTTCCCTTTCTGCTATGAGCTCTGGACGAAAACGGCGCCGTTCCCGTATGTGTTAATACATTCCCTGTGCGATACTGACTCTGTTGCTTTAAATTTAGTTCGTCCCTGCACGCGTCAGCGTACACCGGAACCGCCTCTGAATCATAAAAGGCGGCGCCCCCTTCTTACAAGTCAGAAGACCACCGATGAGCTGGTACCGTATTTTGCGGATCCCGTGGCAGAGCAAATGCGGCAGGGGCAAATGTGGCAGGGGTTTTGGAGGTATGTGCTTGATCTCCCGTTTTCGGCTTTAACTCAATTTTTATATACAGTTCTTTAGAGCAAGCCGCGCACATTTTTGGACACACTGACGGGGAAGAGCCAGAGAGGGGCTGGGTCAAGCATGTGGACGCGGAGACAGCTGAGAGAGAGTGGGCAATTGACAGGGAGCGGGGGAGCGCTGCCACTTCATCCACGGACACCATGCAAGAACAACGTCCCTCCCGGTGCGGGCTGGGCCCGGGCGAGAGACACGAGTCACTGGATGATGGGACAGCGGTCAAGATTACTGACTGGCGGGCGCGGGATCTCGAATATCTAGACTAGCTACCTTCATATGTTACTCCTTTTTTATTTTCTTGGGTCATACTTGGGTGGGAATTGAATGCGCGAGGCCAACAAAATATATTGAAGTATAATAAACTGTGTCTGAAGGTAACTGAATTTCAACGCAAGCAAGGGATCTCAAAGTTTGGATTTGGTAATGGGATAGCAGAAGCGACAGAGATGACAGCACTGGCCAGAAGGGGAACGGCCGTCGTTAGGTTCCAACGCAGGCATGCCGTCGTAATCATCATCCTTGAGGGCGAAGTCGGCGGCATAACTATCAAGCCATTGCGCCCCGTATCTCTTGATTCGAAAACTGGTGTTGATACTATGTGAATAAGGGTCAACTGAGTGGGAAAAACCGAGCGATAGCCAGTGACTTACCCGAGGAGCAATGATAAAGACACCCAATCCATTTTGTTGTCGCATTCACCTTTTTGAAAGTCTGCGAGAAATAGGTAATACTAAGTGGGGATGCGAGGTAGGGAGAAGTTTAGAATACCAGGCATTGGACAGGGGAGAAAGAGGAAAGATGGTTGGTCACCCATGGCCGTGCGACGGACAGAATATGTTGATGGTTGCGGGATTATGTTGATGGTTGCGCATTCTCCAGGCGTGGAGAGTTCGGCACACAGACGGCAATGCTGTTGCAAAATAAAGCCAAATAACCCTTTCTTGGGCCCTCCATGTGTGCACACATGGCGGGCCTACGCTTTACTCGTTTCCCACCTCTCTGGGGTTCCATTTCGACAGCATGAAACGCAAGAAGGCAACTGTTATTCATCTCAAGGAGCCAGTGCGAGAGCTTCAAGCTACGCCCTCTGTTGGCGTTCCTGGGCCTACCGCAACGGCAATTGCAGGACCTTCAGCAACTAATCGTGTTCTGCGCGAAAAAACTCGCATTCGCCAGGATGGGAAGATCTACCAGAACCGATCTGTAGTCTCCGTCCCCGCCGACGAGCAGCTTGCGCCAAAGGTGTATCCGGTTGTCCCCAAAGCGCCGGAGCCCGTTTACGAACAGTACAGTGCGGCGGACCATGGCGGGGACGACTATGTTGATGACGATGATGAAGGAGCCCGTGATCTTCGTGATTCGGTACGTACACTAACCACTATCTTCTGTTTGTTATTACAGCTGTTTGCAGAACTTAGGGCGCGGCGTGTTTTTTTTTTTTTTGGGTAAGTTTTCACGAGAACAGTGATTGCGAGATCATTTCTCAACCGTTTGCCCTGGAAATAGGCTCATTCGATTCGCACGGAAAGGGCGGAGGGCCTCGTCCCCTAGGAATTTTTATGGCCACCGAAAATTTCCTTTTTGGGATAGATTCCCGTGTTTTTCAGTGGTCGAGCGGAGAACACGTCCCATGGGACCTATTTTGCTCCGATTGACCTAGATTTTTATTATGGTGGACTTGGACATATTCCGGAGGGCCTGATATACTGGGATAGTAAATGTGAACACTGGTTCAAATCTACCATACACTTTGGGATCAACAATATGAAAGGAATGTATCTATGAACTGTATATTTGAAATATTGATCCCATTCAAAATACCGGTATTTCAGGCCCTCCGGAATATGTCCAAGTCCACCATAATAAAAATCTAGGTCAATCGGAGCAAAATAGGTCCCATGGGACGTGTTCTCCGCTCGACCACTGAAAAACACGGGAATCTATCCCAAAAAGGAAATTTTCGGTGGCCATAAAAATTCCTAGGGGACGAGGCCCTCCGCCCTTTCCGTGCGAATTGAATGAGCCTATTTCCAGGGCAAACGGTTGATAAATGATCCCGCAATCACTGTTCTCGTGAAAACTTACCCAAAAAAAAAAAAAACACGCCGCACCCTAAGTTCTGCAAACAGCTGTAAACAGGATATAACGCAGGACGACCCTTTTCGTCAGTGGGCTGAAGATCACCGCGAAACATTCCTCACTGAGGTGCTGCGACTCGAGGGGCGCGGCGACCATGCGAGCTATACAACATGTTCTCGCTGTCTCGACGGGAACGCCGATCATCGATGCTCCGACTGCCTTGGTGGCGGAGAGCTTCTCTGCTCCAGGTGCATCCTGAATGGCCACCGACAATTACCTTTTCACAAGATTCAGGTGAGTATTGAGTTATGTGTGACGTGGTAATAGCTGAATCGTCCCGGAAGCGCTGGACCGGATCGATTTTCGAGCGTAGAACACTCAAGGCTCTCGGGTTGCGCATCCAGCTGGGGCACTGGCACGGGCAAAATCGTACTTGCCCGTTGCCCATCCCTGCCCCCGGGGACGACTTCGTTATTGTCGACAACACCGCCGTGCACCAGGTCGGACTCGACTACTGCGGCTGCGGCCAAGGGGGGCACTCGACGGTACAGCTGTTGCGAGCACAGCTATGGTCCGCGACGACCACAAACCCGAGGACCGCCGCGACATTTTCAGTCTTACGGAAATACCATCTCTTGTCCTTCGAGTCGAAATGTGCTGCGTTGGAATTCTATCAAAGTCTGGCTAGGGAAACAGATAATCTGTCCCACAAGCAAGATAAGGTAAGCTTCTTCATTTTGCAGTGTAACCCCTAGGCTCACACCCGGCTAGGATCGATATCATGAGTTCCTCCGCATGACGAGGCAGTGGCGACACGTCCGGATGCTGAAACGGGCAGGGCGGGGGCACGACCCGGCCGGTATCGTGAATACGATGCCCGGGGAATGTGCTTTGCTCTGCCCTGCCTGTCCGCAACCCGGGAAGAACCTACCTGCGGGATGGGAAAATGCGCCGCAGGAGAAGCAGTAAGTGAGCGATAATCAGATTGGACGCACAGATTGATTAAAAATAGGTTTTTATATGCGCTGTTCCTTGCTATGGACGCCAACTTCCGACTTAAGCGTAAGGATGTGTCGACGGAGGAGAAGGACCCGGGTTTGGGCAAGGGATGGGCATTCTTCTGCGAGGTGAAGGCGTATATGGAGCACGTGAAGAGAAATTGGCATCAGAAGCAAGATGTGAGTGCGGCGCAAATGTTGGTACATCCGTTACTGATATGTTCGCAGCGGAGTCACTGTGTAGCTCACGACGCGGTCGACAAACCCGACCGAGAGACACGCGGGACTGCATCATCGGGGATAGAAGGGGCTACCATTTCCCGAAAAATATACCTTAGGTCGAAATTCCTATCTCAGAGGGCCGAGGGGGGACCCTCCCTCCCCACGTGATGGGAAAATGACCCATATAAGGAAATTTTCATCAGATGGCACTCGGGTAACATTTGCTGAGATTGACGGCAGCTGCCGCTGCCGCGCTGCCGACACCCGTCCCTTCGTCTGAGCGCAGAATCACATTGAGACAAGAATGTCAAGAGTCTGACTGCATCTCACAACAGTCTTATGACCCTTTGCACCATTGTTGTTTCATCTTGCCTTCCATCGGCTTTCTGGTGCAAAGTTAAGGGCCTTGAGGTTTGGTAACTTACATAGTAGGGTAAAATCTTATTCGATAATATTCATAAATCAGTGAATAGCCAATAAGTCTTTCAGGAAAGCTTGTAAGCACGTCATTTGAGAAAACTCAATATAGTAGTCATATTTATCACAAGCGTGATCTGGGTTTGCCATGTGCACCTTGTTATGGACAATTTATGGCGATGTCTATCCTCACAGGCATGGTAAGGACACAATTTACCTCCAGGATGGCTAAAATACACTCAAATGCCCCGCTACCTAAAGTGCATATAATTTTTTTTCTGCGGCCCAGGGACACCCCCCTCCCCCCCCCAAATAAGGAAATTTCTTATCTTGGTAGCCCCTTGGTCAACCTCAAGCGGGATCGTCTTGCTGGTGAGGGTTTTCACAGAGATCTGCATCAGACGAGGTACAGGACTTGACAAAGATTTGCAGAAAGAATGATAAACAAGTTTGAATACTCATATTGGTCCTAGAAGTGCTGCAGACCACAAGTCCAAGGTTACTTTCGCCTGAATTTTTTATTTCGCCTCTGAACTTGTGTTATAAAATGGACAGAAAAGCGACGAAAAACCTGAAAGAAAACCCCGTGTTACAGCTGTTTGCAGAACTTAGGGCGCGGCGTGTTTTTTTTTTTTTTTTGTGGGTTTTCACGAGAACAGCGATTGCGGGATCATTTCTCAACCGTTTGCCCTGGAAATTAGCTCATTCGATTTGCACAGAAAGGGCGGAGGGCCTCATGTCCTAGGATTTTTTATAGGCACCGATAATTTCCTTTTTGGGATAGATTCCCGTGTTTTTCAGTGGTTGAGCGGAGAACAGAACCCATGGGACCTATTTTGCTCCGATTGACCTAGATTTTTGGTATAGTGGACTTGGACATATTCTTGAGGGCCTGAAATACCGGCATAGTGAATGTGAACTCTGGTTCGAATCCACCATACACTTTTGGATCAACAATATGAAAGGAATTTATCTACAAACTGTATATTTGAAGTATTGATCCCATTCAAAATACCGGTATTTCAGGCCCTCCGGAATATGTCCAACTCCACCGTAATAAAAATCTAGGTCAATTGGAGCAAAATAGGTCCCATGGGACATGTTCTCCGCTCAACCACTGAAAAACACGGGAATCTATCCCAAAAAGGAAATTTTGGATGTCGATAAAAAAACCTAGGAGACGAGGCCCTCCGCCCTTTCCTGCCGAATCGAATGAGCCTATTCGCAGGGCAAATGGTTGAGAAATGATCCCACAATCGCTGTTCTCGTGAAAACTTACCAAAAAAAAAAAAAACACGCCGCGCCCTAAGTTCTGCAAACAGCTGAAACAAGGACGAAAATAAAAATTCTGGCCGGGACATATCCTGTAGAATGTAAAGCTGAGACGATCTCTCACTTACAGCTGTTTGCATAAGTAATGGCACTCCCATCATTTTGTAAATAAGAGAGCAAACAAAGACTTCCTCTTTTGTCGCGCTCATTGCGAGCGCAATTCTGGACCAAATTACTTGCGAATAGGCGTGTTCGAAAGCGTTTCGAACGCGCTTTCCTCCCAATGTGGTCTCCTGTACTAATTTCAAAATTTATTCTTCGACATTTTTGCCGGCTGCATGTCTCGTGCTTTTGTGCAATCATTTTTCTCTTCTCTGCCCTGAACTGTCTCGAAAATTCCATGAGGCTCTGGGGTTGGCTGAACGATGTTACGATGTTCTGGTGTCAAGACAAAGCACTGTATTGAAAATAAATATGTACGAGTCTACGAGAGGACTACACATAGGGAACAAACATTCCGTTTGAATCATCGATTCTGTATCACGACAGTCTCCCTCCCGAGGTTGCACCGGTATTCACCTCTCCGCAGATCGTCCATTAGGAAGTGGCACAGAGGCGCACGACCTAGCTGCGCGACCTGCGATCGTACGCGGGTTTCGGGAGACCTTCAGAATTCAAAGTTAATGGACGTCTGTCCTGAAGGCAAAGAAACGTACCGGTCACCCGGTCCAAATGTCACAACAAGTCTTCTAAGCATTGTGTCCCCACGGGTGTACACGAGCCCGCATACAGCGAAGGGTTGTTTTGATGACTAGTCATGGTTCCTGAAGCTCGACAATTGGCCTCCCCGCCGCCCTACATGCCACGGCAGCCGGGCGGGAGCTGGGCTTGCAGTATGACAGCCGTGATAGGGCTTGAGGGTGCGTTGGGGAGTACAGAGTCCCTGAGATCACCTTCAAGACGATTTCAGACGGGGGTAACTTGGAGAAAATAATGCCGAATTGAAGGATGACTTGAGTCTTGAAGTGTTGTGCTTGAGGTGCTCGACTGACTGCTTGACAGGTCCGAGACAAATAGTCATGGGAGACTGGAGCCTGAGGGATGGTGCAGCGAAAGGGAAGGAAGAAGTTAGGGCGAACGAGAGAGGGAGTGTTGCTAGGGATGGTGGCAAGATGGTGGTGGGAAGCAAAGAAGAAAGACAAGGGTTTCCATCAAATGGTAAGCATGATGCCGCGTGCTTCGTCGGCCGAAATAATGCGACTACCCTCTTCAGTCTTCCGCAACCAATCTGCAACGGAGTCAGACTTGAGGGGCCCGAGGCCTGGACTGGGCATGAGCATGGCTCGCTCAATACGGCTCCAAACCCACTGGTCTTGGGGGCAATCCTACTCAGAATTTAGCCAGCATTCCAGAAATCAAGTCGGCATTTGAATCCGAGCATTTTTGCACGAGCTATGCCTTGCAAACCATTCATTTGTTTCAATTCAATTGATGCAATTTGTTGATTGAATTGATGTGCATTGCCACCAAGCCATTATGCTGCGTTCCCTCCAAGAACCAAGACAGCCGTATATTTTTTGGGTGGGGGGCAGCGGTGGTTAGGAATGACACCGCTGAGCCCAGGGTCACACGCTTGTAAATGTAAAGGATTGTGTCAATATTATAATGGAGTCACGCGTTTGAAAATGCAAAGGATTGTGGCGAGGGCAATAGGTTCACGCGTTTGAAAATGTAAAGCATTGATTGGTCGCTGGCGAGGTCAATAATGAATAGTTGAAAATGACCGGAATGGTCAGGGCTATCCATTGCGGGTCGACGCTTCAAAAAATGGCTCTGGAACGGCGCTGCCATTGAAGGTGTTTGAAAATGCAAATGATTGTTGCAAATGCGATAGGCTCACACGTTGGTAAATGTAAAGGATTGTGTCAATCCTATAATGGAGTCACGCGTTTGAAAATGCAAAGGATTGTGCGAGGGCAATAGGGTCACGCGTTTAAAATTTTATAGGATTGTGTTAATATTTGAATAGGGTCATGCGTTTGAAAATGTAAAACTCTGATTGGCCGCTGGGGAGGGAAATAATGCTTCCGAGTGGATTCTGAATGGCCGAAAATTACCGGAATGGTCAGGGCTCTCACACAGCCCTGCTGTGCGGAGACGGTCCGAAGCGCCCGGCGCCGCGACGTCCGGAAGAATGGAGGGGACAATGGAGAACGGAGAAATCTCGCACAGCCCTGCTGTGCGGAGACGGTCCCTGGCCAAGAGTGACAAGCAGGGTACGGCAGAGCATCCCATGTTTTGCGAAGGGCGCTCGGCGCAGCGACGTCAGGATGGTGCAAAGAATGGAGGGAAGAATGGAGAAGTCTCACACAGCCTGGCTGTGCGGAGACGGTCCCTGGCCAAGAGTGACAAGCAGGGCACGGCAGAGCATCCCGTGTTTTGCGAAGGGCGCCCGGCGCCCCGGGAAGAGAGGAAATAAAGACATTCGAACCGTGCGATATTAGACTAAGGTAAAACAAGTTCTAAACTCGATTAAACGGCAGGCATGGTACGCAGATTGCTCAAACCTGAATGAAATAATTTCGGTGCTGAGCGCTCGCACTTGGTCCAGTAGTCTGGTTAAGTGGTTATAGCTAGAACCAACAAAATGCCAACCCTTTGTGGAGGAGGAGGAGGAGGAGGAGGAGGATAGTATAACTGCAGAGGTCCCAATAAGGAACAAGCAGGCACTGTTCCTACGTACACCGCGTCGTAAATGTACACTACAGTCATCTACGGTCAAATTGATACGGGAGCCAATGCACTTCTGAGTATGAAGCAAAAAGTCATCTCACAACAAGACTTGGCAGACGGGACGGGGGCCTATTTCTATCCAGGAAACTTGGATGCGCGGTAAATGGCAGGTAACCTTGATCAATGACTTGTATGCCAGAGCAAGACTCGTGAGGCCGAATAGTACAACAATGGCACATCCTCGACGTGCTTGCGTTGGTTCAGTACGAGCAAGCTTGGAAGGTCTCGGCATTTTTGGCCAATCATTCGACCGGTTTCCATGTGCAGGATAGTAGGCGTAAGGTATAGGGGAGAGACATGCCGTGGCATACTGGCTACCTATCGATCCTATCACCAAGACCGAGATTTGTGATGTTATCCCCTTTATAATCGACGCTTCGATGGCATTTTGCCTTGCAAAGACTTCGTGTCTGTGTGTTTCCAGATCCCGTACCAGAGGATATCCACTTGAGTAGATCATCTCATAAGCGTCGTAGCCGATATCACGCAGACGCTCGAGCTTGCTGGAGGACACAGCAGAACTCGTTTGGGCACAGTTTTTGGTGTGCAGCGTGCACACAACTTTGACCACGAGAGTGTTGTGGCTGGGAACTCGCTTGCAGCAGAAACACGCCAGTCATTTGCTGATGGAATCCAGTGGGTGATATTCCGGTGCATTGTAAGATTCATTATGAGTGGAGAGTGGTTTTAGTTGCAATGCGGAGTAGGAGGTTGGACATGGGCGAGGACTCTTCGTCCTGGAGATCGCAAGCAGCTATTACTCGAATCCTGAACACGGATCAAGGATGGACTGGCGTCTCCGCTGCCGCGGACTCTCAATGAAGTCTGGAGTCCCTCCATTCCAGACCCCTTGGTCGTTCCTCACTCACGGCCTCAGGGAGCGTGAGGAGAAGACTAGTCATGGACGATGCATCGTTCGAGTGGAGGGTTGGCGAGGCCCGTCTTCGAGCTTCTCTTGCGAGGGCTCTAGTGTATTACTCCATCTCATGGTCGGGCGGCTTTCTGGCTCTGTGGATCTTTGGCTCGTGGGCTCCCAGCTCGTGCTCGATTCGCGTGGAAGGTAGACGGCATTCGCGCTGATTTTCAATCGTTATTGGGCACAAGGAAGCCACTATTTCACCACCTCTGAGTTCGCTGCGTCCGAGCTTGTTCTCGTCGACGTCAGTCCTCTCTTTGTCCAGATGATGATGATGATGGTGGTCAGGGTCAGAGTCCTTGGTTGGTCCTCACTCAGAGCCTCAGGGGGTGCGAGGGGAAGATGAGTCGCGGACAGTGCATCGTTCGAGTGGAGGGTTGGCGAGGTTCGTTACGAGCGAGAGCCTAAGATTAACAGCTCGCATCGCGGAAGTAAGGTTCAGAAATCGCCGTCAACAGCAACAATGACGTCGCATTCTCGTCGATGATGTTGTGCAGTGACAAGGCTACATGTGATGCCCACTTCTGAGTTCACTGCGACGGAGGTCGTGCTCGTCGTCGACATTCTCTTTCGTAGATGGTGGTAGGAGTGGAAGAGTCGAGGACATCTCGGCGTTTCAAACGCGACGGTGATGACGTAGTTCCGGCCAGAACAAACATAGAGGCTTTTTCTCAGGGGAGTGAGACCAAAGTGAGACATCCGTGCTCGCTGTCAGAGGCGACGAGTGCTAGCAGATGGCAGATTTTGTTGTCTCGCCTCGAGAGACTCCCAATTGGGCCGGCTATCACATGGACTGGGTCTGGGCCTTTGGCATCCAGCCGATGGTCTGCTGCCGGCTCGCCGGCTCGAGGGATCCGAGGCTCTCAGCAGCTTCTACCGGTCGTGAGTTGACGATGGGAACAGCGTGCAGCGTGGCGAGAAACGACGATGGAGAGAGAGAAAGAGGCTGACAAGCACAGCAATTGATTTGCATGCGCGGAGTTTCAAGTTGGCCGCGAGTGCGGCGATCAAATTTCCCGACTCGGACGTCACGTTGCGGCGGAAAGTCAGGAGTGGTTTCAAAATGCAAATGGTGGCGATGCGGTCATGCATTTCAAAATGTAATTGGTGGCATACGTGTTGAGATAATCTCGGTGAGGCTAACGATTGGCGAGCTCAGGAGAGATAATAGCAAGCAACAAAGTAATAGAATAGGTTTGTCCTCTAGTACCCGATGGGTGTACGGAGGCAAACGGATAGCGTAAACAAAGGAAAACGGCGGAATATGATGGGATAATTCTGTAAGTAGGTCTCGGCCGTTCCGAGGTCCGTGCAGCTCGCAGTCAATGGAGCACACTTTGACCCAATGTGGAATGCCTGGGCAAAAAGAGGTCTGGGATTTAGCTAGCAACATGTGGAGACTCAAAACTGGAAAGGAGATGAGCCCTACTATAGGCCAAATAATGGCCGGCGGTGCGACCAAGCACAGCAACCCCGGTACCACACGTCTCTATAAAATCCTGATAACGGAGTGGGCCCACCTCATTTGGCGCCTGCGAAATGAACAGAGAATACAGCAGAAAGATCCAGCTTCACTACCAGAAATCCGGAACCGCTGGCTCAAAATCATAAACAATCGACTAGCATTGGATTGCGCTATGACAGACAAATTTAAATACGAAAGGAAAGCTCTACAAATGTCACTAGTAAAAGCAACTTGGAAGAAAACACTAAAAGGCGAACGTACCTTGGCCAAAGACTGGCCCAGAACAGTCGGGGTATTAGTGGGTGTCGGTTAACCTTGTTGACAATGACAGTGGAACGGCAGCTGACTTCAGCTGCCGGGAAACCTGAGTTGACGAGGTCCGCAGCCTCACACGCCGTGTTGCCTTCGGGGACACGAGTGCGGAAGACGCATTTCCTCGCGAGGTTATTAATTTTTTGTCTGGCTGGGTTCCAAGTCCATGGCCTCTTTTAGCGCGGGCAAGGGGGACGAATATGTCGGCCTGAAACCTCCGACTAGCCCGCGGGCGCTGTCGGAGGGGACGGGGATGGGGCGGGACGTAAAAAACCGCCACTCTCACTCTACACCCTACACAACGCTCCTCAAATAAAAATAAAAATAAAAATAAAAATGGCTGGATTATATAGGCCCCAAGACTATGAAGAGTTATTCAATCTTCGCCACTCGGAGCTGCGTGACATCATCGAGCGCGCTTTCGGTGCGACAAAGAGGAAGTTTAAGATGTTTCGGCAGCTGTCAAATTTTTCTGTTCGCACACAGGCCGGCATTATCATGGCGCGCGGTATCATTCACAACTTTATACGGATTCACTCATGCCATCGCACGATCACTATCAATTCACACATTATCCCGTTGAAGCTTACCTCTCCTTCTATCCTTCGATTATTTTTGCCCATTCTGTGTTGCATTCCAGGCTTTTCTCTCATATCCTTTTCAACGTGGTAGCGCCTCCACCACAGAGATCTCCGTCAGTTTCAACGTAAAGTCGGCCTCGGACTCGACCTCGGCGCATGTCTTTCATTTCAGATTATTTGACCTCGAAAAAAATTGCAATCAAAGGTCAGTTGTCCAAAACGGGTAACCACCTCCATTTCGATCCTCCCGCACATTCCACCATTCTTTGGAGGTTCGGAAGTCATACATATGCCTCCAAAGCTGCGTTTGAGGGATTTACAGAATATCTGACGGAGAAAAAAATGAGTTTAAAGGTTAGTTGTCCAAAAAGGGTAACCACTTGTATTTCGATCCTCCCGTACATTCCACAATTATTTGGAGGTCCTGAATTCGTACATGTGCCTCCAAGGTTGCGTTTTAGGGATTTACAGAATATTTGACCCCGAAAAAATGAGTACAAGGGTCAGTTGTCCAAAACAGGTAACCACCTCCATTTCGATTCTCCCGCACATTCCACAATTCTTTGGAGGTTCTGAAATCATACATATACCTCCAAAGCTGTGTTTGAGGGTTTTACAGAATATCTGACCCAGAAAAAATTGAGTTCAAAGGTTAGTTGTCCAAAAAGGGTAACCACCTGTATTTCGATCCTCGGCCTTGCAGTCGAAAATGAAATCTGAGAGAGTAAGAGTGAGTAAAACAGGTTCAGCGATAGACATCGCGTCACCTTTCGCGCAGCGGGCGTCATTCTCATTTGCGTGGGATTGATATTGTCGTTGTTGTTTGGTGACCTGGTTGGTGCTTTGGCGATGCCGCGTACTCTGAAGACAGTCAGTTCGAAATGAAAGACCGTTTTGTCAGAATCCGATCTGCTTTTAGCGTCATGTTATCTTCGAGTCCGATATCCAACCACCTACATTCTTTCCCAAATGCGACGAGGATGTCCAACAATATGGTCAGACTTTTCATTCATCATGCCCTCCGGGCCTCCCTGGTACCGTGGAGCCATGCCTCGCCCCGATGCCTGGATCTTTACCCACCGGGTTCCTCGATGGGTTTGACACACTTATCCAAGAGAATATAATATGCGTAAACACTGGGTGGCTTTCCATAAGCATTAAAATATTTCTGGGGAATATTTCGAGCCCTTTTGCCGCCGAATCACCGCAATCCCGAGACAGCTGTCAGGACCCCATCGCGCTCAGATCTTGAATAGATTATTTTCGACCGTCGCATAGAGCTTAATTTATTATAATCTGTAGGGGGGATCCCTACCCTCTGTTTCGATTACATCACCGGAGTCATCTTTTTCGCCTTGCTGGGCTCCTAGTCACAAAATCATGCACCGCCCTCGCAAGCTCAGAAGGTGGTTTTACATAGCGATCGGCCTGCGGCAAAGTGCTTGCGCTAAGAAATGAGAATATAAGGTAACGCTGATTCCTTCCTGATCCACCCCTTAAGTAGGTTCCTTTCCTCTACTGAGGCTGATTGAGGGCATAAGTAGGACGTACGTTGTGAAGCCTTCAAGCCGAACCCCGCCCGGTCTTGCCCATGTCTTCTCAAAAGTTAGCAATTGTAGTGCTGGGTGCCCGTTCAGCCGGTGGGTTATCGTCCGACTGCGAACTGCCAAGGACCTTAGCCAATGCAGGTAAATCATCCCTAATAAACCGATATTGTGAAGGAAAATTTGCGGATTCGTATTTCCCAACAATCGACTGCTCATTCTCACAAACATCACCGTAAATAACATCACATACGAGTGTCGAATCATCGATACCGCCGGTCAGGTCAGCTTCATTCGACCATCTGCCCGCTCACTGTGGCTTCCATTGTGTCCAGGACGAATCATTCATTCCGAAAGGAGAATACATATATGGTACTCACGTATACGTTCTGGTGTGGATTGTTATACACTAACTGGGCAAAATAGTTGTCTCGGAGTATTTTCAGTATTGGAGGCCGATTTCCGGGAGCTACAGGGACTTTAAGACATACCTTCCGCAGAGTGAAATGTTTGAGATGGGTATAAGAGGCTTCATAAATATTTTCAGAATTTGATCGCATCATTCTGGTTCGATATGCCATCAATTGTGTTGGAACAGCAAAAACCCAATTTTTTCAACTTGATCTGTGGTTTCTTTCAGACCAATCTGAATTGACAGAATTGTAGTCCAGGATATGAGGACCCATTATGCAAAAAGAACCATGTAAAAATATACAGGTAATTGGACACTACAGAGCTCGCAAAATGCCTAAAAATGCCCCAAATGGCAGTGAAACCTCAAAAATGGCTGTTTTTTGGCTATTTTGTAGGCTCTGTAGTGTCCAATTACCTGTATATTTTTACTTGGTTCTTTTTGCATAATGGATCCTCATATCCTGGACTACAATTCTGTCAATTCAGATTGGTCTGAAAGAAACCACAGATCAAGTTGCAAAAATTGGGTTTTTGCTGTTCCAACACAATTGATGGCATATCGAACCAGAATGATGCGATAGAATTCTGAAAATATTTTTGAAGCCTCTTACAGCAATTCCTGAAAATAATGGCAAACACGATTTTTTTTTTGTGTGATTCCCAAATAGGAAATTGCCAATTGTCGTACGATACGCGTCCTCATTACTACCACCATCTCTAGCTAAGACTCTACTCTGTCTCGTACACACCCCATGGCCACCATCGACATCGACTCCGACTCGGATATTGTGCCCGTAGACCAAATGATACAAGAAGTGGTTAGAGAACACCCTACCGGCGCGTTTCTTCCTGGCGTCCTGGCCGCAAATCTGACTATCCAGCAGCGGCGAAGAAGTTTCTAGTTACTAATCCTGCCATTGTAGCCAATCAGCTCCGCAAAGATGAAGAGAAGAAGGGGAAGAAGAAGCGCAAGCAGCTCGCGGAGGACGAGCATGAAGCATCCGGCAGCCGTACCAAGAAGCCCAAGGCCCGCAAATCCAAGCCTGCCAATGACGACGAAGACGAAGACGACGACGACGACAAGAATGTCCCATTCACGATCTATGTCGATATCACCAAGCCCCCTCTTCCGACGTCGAACCGAAAACCCGTCCGCAAACCGGCTGGTGGGAAAGACGACGACTTTGTCCAGCGTGGCCCATTCAAGCTCAATACCAAGCATTCCTACTCGTACTTCCTGTCTAAACTTGCTGAAGTTCTTCCGTGCCATGTCGATAACATCCATCAGTCCAAAATCAAGTGGAAGTCGCAAAAGCCCGCCAACGGCAAACTGCTTCCGATCGGAGGAGCGGCCGGTTACGAAGCCATCCAGGATGCCATGAGGGAGAAGACGAAGGAGAGGGTGATACTTATCAACATGCCTGCCCCGGCAGCGCCCATGGACGAGCCAACCGTGCGTAGCAACTTCTCAACGGCTTACAGGTGCTAACTGGGATGCAGGCTTGGGATACTGGAGTCGAGGAGAAGCCTGCACCCGCGTTTGACTACTCGGAACTCGAACGCGAGGATTCTATGAATTCGTTTCAGCAACAAAGGGTATGTTTAACTCTCCCACCCCCTCCGCCGACGGACGCAGGAGTGTTCCGACCCTGGAATTGCCTGAATGCATGCTGCGTTTTCTTCTCCTCCTCTCCTACTCTCTGTTCCGTATACTGTCGAAGCTGACTATACTTAGACAACATTCAACGATGCTATCAAGACCGAGAAGGAGAAGCTCGAGGCCGAGTATCCTATCGGCAACAACCCTCTATTCCCCGAGTTACGCGTCTATTACGACCCAAAAACCAAGTACTACTTCGATCTTACGCCGACGAGGATGGGAGTGTGGGCAAGCCACATGGTGCGTCATCCGCAGTTTCCCCGTGAACACCCACTGACAATTCTCTAGTCGCAGGGGAAGACAGATGAGAAGACTGCTCCGGCATAGTGCTGGCAGGGTCCGGTTCGGAAATCGGTCCAAACCTGAACCGAACGGGGGGTTCAGGCTCAAGGTTCGGGCTCCAGAGATTTTTCCCGAACACGTTCGAACGCCGAACCGCAAATGGCCGAAAATAGCCTATTTAAACACGATTGAGTCATATTTTTGGGGTTTGTTAAGCCATCTCTACTTTCAATAATACATACCATTAGCTCATGACCAGTTCTAAGCGGGTTTCTTCATGTTTTCACGCTGTAGGTTGCGAGAGGATAGTCACTCACGTGATCTGATCAAACTTTGTTCAGTTCGAGTTTGCTCAGATATATTTCTAGTTGTGCTTCAACGTGTCTTGGCGTGCTCTGGTGTAAAGTTTAGATGGTAAAATACCCTTCCCAATTTCTGGGGGGACTACACGGAGGTAGTTTGGGCGTGGGAAATGCTCCGAGGTTCAAAAAGTTCGAACGTGTTCGAACGCTGAACCTGAACCGAACGCAAGTTCAGGTTCAGCGTTCGGGAAAAAGCTCCCCGAACCTGAACCGAACCGAACCTTGCCAGCACTACTCCGGCATCGCGCCTCTTCGACGCTAATCAACGCATCAAAAACGTTCCTGGAGAGGCACCCGGTCTCGCATTCCCCGTTGCCGCCATCGCTGCACCTGCACCTCTCGCTGTGCCTGCCCCTCCCACACCTGCGCCCGCCCTATCCTTATCGGATCTCCTCCTCGCTTCGCTCCTTGGTCAGCAAGGCGGTGGTCTTGGTGCCTTGTTTCCGCACCTCAATACCGGTGCTGCACCTCTTCCCGCGCGTCGTTCCGCACCCACTTCTCCTGCAAAACGGATCCCATCTCCGGTGAAACACCATAACGTCACTGCGGAAGAGTTTTGTATGCGATACAACATCGACGACACCGACTGCACCCGTCTCAAGGACGTGGGATTCCGCCCCGGCAACCACACCGATTCCAAGCTGGAGGATTTTTTGAAAGACGCGGGATTCACTTTCTTCGGATGGAAACGTATTCATCAAGCGAATACGCAGTTCAAAGCTGATCTGGCTGGTGGTTTGTTCGATGCTTGAATCCGTTACATTCGCTTTTTCTCATTGCTATGTTACGAGTTGTCCCTACTTTTATCCCACTGCACTTCTTTGTACCGCTGTTCACCAAATGTATCCCGCGTGCCTGAACCAGCCTACTGCCATTTCGGGTGTGATACAGGCTGTAGATTCCAAGAGGACTTCGACGGGGTCTTCTGCGTCCCGAATTTCTTGGTAGTGCCGTCGCAAGTGTGCTTTCCCTGACAATGGGCATCAGAGATAGCTGTAGCACATGTGGATGCTTACATGTCGAGAATGATTCTTCAATCAGATTCAAATCAGGGGAGTAGGGCGGGAGGAACAGGATCATGATGCCTGACATAGTTGATTATTAGTTGCGGCAGACATGATCCCGTTGGAGTGGACTGTACCATTATCATTCAATACTTCCCGGAGAAGGTCTGTGTGGTGGATCCTGCAGTTATCTAGCACGAGCACACTTTGGACGTCGGGGTACGGCTTCATCTGGGGAAGCTGAAGAAGATGATCAGCAATCAATCAGTGCTCGGGACAGTCGTGTACCACATCCTCGACAATGAAATCCAGGAACTCATGAGCATCCATCGCGCCCTCGATGATACGTGTGGCTATATAGCCTTGCGTGCTCATGGCGGCAGTAAGCGTGTAGTGCACATCCCGGACCCATGGAGTAGAATGTTCGGCGCGTTGACCAACTGGAGCTCGACCGTAGGCGCGGGAGATCTCGCGTTCGTCTTTGCTGGATTCATCGACAGTCACGAACTCCATTCCAGTTCCGGAGAAGTGTTCCGGATCTTTGATCAACGCGCGGTAGTCCTCTCTGGCTTCTTCGTCACGTTCACTAGCCGTCTTCCGCAGAACTTTGCGAGTGAGTCCGAGGCGTTGGAGGGTTGCTCCGAGTGCAGACTGAGAGATAGCGATATCGTGCTTGATCGCGAGATGCCACATCAGCTCGGTGAGCATGATGGTGGAGTCCTGGAAGTACACATCCGTCACGGCGGTGAGAGCTGCGAGCCCGATTATGCGGTCACGACCACGGAGAGGAGACGGAGGTTTTGTAACAGAGCCGAATTCATCGAAGACGTCGCGCCAGCGGTAGAGGCTCCGCGGGGAAACATGGAATATGAAACAGATATCCTCGGCATCCCAGCCAAGGTTCCAGAGTTCAAGAGCGCGTTCTTTCAGATCTGGGCTGATCCGGCGGTTGCCCATGGCGTTGAGCGGATGTCCAGAGCGTGTCAGAGTACGGAGGAACGCGTATCGTACGACAATATAGAAAATTTCCTATTTGGGAATCACAAAAAAAAAAAATCGTGTTTGCCATTATTTTCAGGAATTGCTGTAAACCCATCTCGAACATTTCACTCTGCGGAAGGTATGTCTTAAAGTCCCTGTATCTCCCAGAAATAGGCCTCCAATGCTGAAAATACTCCGAGACAACTATTTTGCCCAGTTAGTGTAGATCATTCGGCCAGTCTGACGTTTATCTCTGCAGGTATATTCCATCGCCTCCCGGAGATCCTTCGACCTCGTCCGAATACTTTATGATGACATTTTTCGACTTTACTGCCTACCATTACCCTGCGTAATGGTTGGATGTAAAATTGATCTCGAAAACCAGTGAGTACCAAAGGGAAATTTACTGCCGGTCTTCATCCTTCTTCAAACAGCCGAACAGTAGATTCATTCGAAGGGAAGCAGCTAGCCCAAGAGAAACACAGTGCGTGGGTTGAGACAACTTCCAAGACAGACACCAACATTGGTAAGGTCTTTTGCCCATCCGGTTGGAAATGAAGGCCTAATTCTAGCAGACAAAATCTTTGAACATTGTGTGGCCGAAGTCCAAAAGATGGCGCCTTCTTCGAGTGATTGCGGAACTCGACCGAGTTTCATGAATAATCGAGCAAAGGCTCTTTCCAAGTATACCCTTTCCAGCACGGATGCTAACCCCTTACTCACCAGTTAATGATCAGTAAACAACACTGGGTATCCGGATATGCTCAAATCACACAAGCATTGAGGCAGATTTTTGCCTCCTGGGTGTAGCAAAATTTAGTACGGACTACGTCCAAGCCTGCAACGAGCTGCCCTCGATCGGGATAGATATGGAGCAGTACATATATGCTTTCTGAATTTTGAGGACGTTCACTACCTTCAACCCTGAGCGACACCCTTGAGAACCCAAGTGTTTGTCCGGACGGGACCTAGCCTGGACGTCTGCGACCCCCTATTTTTATCCGGTCAGAGGCTAGCTTCCAGAGTCAAATTGACTGGTTTTTGTCTGGCAGGAACAGTTGGTTCCAGTTTTACAGCAGCTGATCTCGAAACTAATGAGATCAGATCTATTTTTTTCGGGGTTCTCAAAAAGGAAATTTCAGTCAGTTCACCATGTACAAACCTTCCTACCTCAGGCAGAAGTCGTTGTTTGTAATAAATAAGAGTTCTAGTACATTTCCAGCCAACAAGAGGCGAGTACAAGGTCGCGCCATCAAACAACTGATCTGATTGATCCGGGTCAGTCTTGCCTTCTTGGTTTGAACCTCCGAACATGTACTCAGGGCAAATTTCTACCGGGATTCACTTTCCCACCAGTCTCTCGTCCGTATCCAGTCAATTCTGGGCCTCGGCGTTGTGGTTGCTGCGAAATTTCCATTTTGGGAACCGCAAAAAAAGAAGAAGAAAAAACGTCTCATTAGTTTCGAGATCAGCTGGAAAAACCCTCAGGATTTTTACCTACTCATTTTGAAAAAGAAAAAGTCACATGGGAATTGGCAAAGCTCTCAAGCCGGATTTTTGAGTTTGGTCCAATACATGAATTAAGATGGAACTCACGGGAAGTTTGAACAATTTCTGAAAGAGAAAGATCAAAATAAAAAATCTGGCTTGAGGACCCTGTAAAGAAACTATTCAACTATCATCTGTTCTGCAGAAACGAAACATTTTATGCAGAATTGAAAAGCCTCAGGCTTTTTGCGGCTGGAGACCGCTCGGGGTCTCTGGGCCGGAGATGAGCCAGCGGGGCTCGCAGCAGGATGGGAGGAAGCGGAGAAAAGCGAATTGTGTGGCTATGCTAGTGACATCCGAACCTAATACAACCCAACCACTGTACACCCTGCCAAGTTATGCAGGTTGCACAATACTATGGCCCATCCAGCTCTGCATTGGCCGAACCCAGTGATGCGGTGTGCAGAATATTATAGCTCTGAAGATCTGGTCCGCTCCTCTCTAACATCCAGGTCAGATAATATTGTGGAAATATCATTATGGCCGAGGAGCCCAGGACTCGCCCGAAAATCCGGCGGATTTCGGGGGACCCTAAACTTCAGGGATTAATCATACGCAGGGCTTAGGGCATTGTTGACTGCATATTGTGCACTGGCACCCTCAAAAATGCAGGGAAATGGCTCCAGAAGTCACCCACTATTATGAGTCATTTCTGGAGTTCCCACACGATTTAACCCAGATCATACTAGTACGTCTCACAATAAAATAATCGGGTGTTTTCTTAAAAATCGACTTTTTAGACTGACATGCTATTAAACATAGGCCGAAAGTACTTGAAAAGGTGACCATTCTACTTCTGATCCTACACCATCATCGATTTCTCAAAGTCGTCGATTTACGCCTCTCCTCGCGAGAACACTCCTGCTACTACTTGTAGGGACACATACAGCTACATCTATGGGAACGAGTCGTCTTCGCGGAAAACGGCAGAATTGGTTTTGAGTGTTCTTGAGGTGTCGCGAACGTGCCCACACGGCAATACACCCGGAGAGTGCTTCTCCTCGTTAAACTGCAGAATTCGTCACAACCCAGGGGCTCTGGCCTCGAAACAGTTGACGAAGTGCACCCCGCTCAGCTCGTCGTTTGTGGGGTGTTTTTCGGCCAACAGGTCTCTTCCTTCCTCATAAAATTCTGCCAGGCCCAATTAAAATCCTACGTCAGTCCGTCGGTATTTCGTTCCTCCCAAAGGCAACTTCTTACGTTGTTCGTTTGCGGCGGCTCTGTTAGGCGTCGGTTATTGAAAGCTCGGCGAATATTGTCGAACGTGCTTCAGTAAAATAAATACTACAGTCTCTCCAAGAGACAATCTTGCTCAAAATTTCAAGGGCTATCCGGCGGAAACGAGCGCCTCAAAGCCTGCCTCAGAGCGCTCAATTGAAATTTGCGAACTGTTGGCCGAGTGCACACCTTGGGCTGGGAATCCAGCAGAAAGGAGCGCCTAAGAGGGGGCTTTCACCCCGACCTCGGAGCGCTGAAATGAGATTTGCACACAAACGCAGGGAACCGGACAGCTGCGTCCGCTTCCCATGATGTGCCACTGTATAGGTTCCTGCCATCAACCGGCATCGCGTACTCCCGTGACCGAGTTCGTTTATATAGACAGATTTCTTTCCCCTCAGCTGCTCACTTCGGCACTGGCCCTGCGCACCGCATTTCGCACTCGCGCCGGCGGCAGCGCCGCCGCCCCGCCCCCGTGACGCGACGCCGCGCTACAACAGCCAAGTGGACGGGCAGAGTCGATATCGCGAATACGTCGGTGCATCATCCGCACGGCGCACGCGTCTGCGTGCAGCCCGCCCGCGACGCGCGCCATACCGCGTTCGCGCGCGCCGCAGATAGCGCGGCGGCATCCGGGTGCGGGGTGCGGGGCGCGGGGCGCCGGTGCGGGTGCGGGTGCGGGAGCGAGGGCGAATGCCAGGGCGGATGCGGACGCTGATGAGCGGCGGCTGCTCGTCGTGAGCTAGTGCGTGAGCGTTGGTGAGCGTGGATTTGCGGCGGTCAGCGCATGGGTCGATGCACACCGGGTACTGAGGGCTTCGTCGGGAGCGGGGCGGGGCGTCGTGGTTGGTGCGTAGCTCTGATATTGCCTCTGGATGCCGTCGCGCTCTAAAAGTTAGCCAAAAGTGAAAATGATAATAGTAATTAGAAGACGCACCTCAAATCCTACTTGTATGGGACTGGACATTGCAGGCCCTCTCACAAACACAAGCTCATCATCCCAGAGGGACCTGACCGACCAGAGACAGAAAGACAAAGGCCTGAATCAAAATGAGTGCGCCGTAGCAGTAGCATCAGGCTCCGTCCTGGAGGGAGACCATTACAAGGAGGCAGGTTCCCAGGTAGCGCGCGGGAGGTTCCCGTGACCTTGAGGCGGCCGGTGGTACCTGCGAGCAAGCTTGCTGGGGTGGTGGCAGGAAGAGAGAAGGGCGACGTGCGAGCTCGGCATAACGGCCCGAGTGACTGTCACGGTTGTGATAGAGGTACAGTGCCCGTCATCACTTCTCTGCACGTGTTTTTCAGGGTCAAAGAAAATTTTGTGATTTATTTCTGATTTTCTGAGCCACGAAACCGGCCAAAAGAATGCGATTCAGCACAAAAAGCCATTTTTTCCCACGGTGTTTCACTTTTTCGGGGTCCAGAAAAAAAAAAGTTGCCCCAAATCACCAGTAGGACACCGGGAGAGACTTTGGAAAGATGGGAGGATGCACTGAGAATGTTTCGCGTTGTTCAGGGCTCTCACAAGTTGTCTAGAAACAGACCGCAGAATTTGGACGTGGGCGCACAGACCAAACACGTGACCTTAACCCTACCCAATATGGGAATTTGATGCCATCATTAGGGTTTGTTTCACTTTTTCAGCCAACAAAAAATAAAATCTTCTTTAATCAACTAACCAAGCACAAGGGATCTTCTTTATGCATCCTTTGAGTGTTTCCGGGGTGTTTTAGGTCCACCCATGATGAGGGTGTAATGTAGTTGGAGGTTCAAAGTTTTGACTTGTTTACTGCCAAAAGCGGAACCGTGATGTGATGACGGGCACTGTACCATTTTTATTCCTTCCGCCGCCCACCTCATCTAGTGCCAATTGTGAGTAGGCGCAATCTCTCAGAATCATTGATGCCTGGGTCAGAAGATTGTAATTATTTGTCTGCTAAACCACGAGGATCGGAGGAAGCTGGGTAAAAATCCTAAGATTGCGACGGACTCGGAGGCCATTTCCACAGATTAAAGCCAGTTTCAAGAAGTATTGAATGAATTAATTGAGATAGGTCAGTTGTATGTTGAGATTTGCCCCAACGCTCACAATTTTTGATGGAAATGATGCCAAAATCCGGAGATGCTCTGTATGACATGGATTAGGCCTCTTCGAGGCAGAGGCTGAACCTTGGATTAATAAATTATTTGAAGCAAAATTGGCTTAGATAGACAGACATCAAAGATGCTTAGATCGAAATATGATGTGCACGGCGCAAAAGATTTATCAAACGTGGGGCGTCTTAATTTCTTGTCTCTAAGAATTCCATTTAACAACCCGGGTTGTTGGATCAATTATTCTATGCAACAATCCTCCCTATTACAGCCGTTTGCGGAACTTAGGGCGCGGCGTGTTTTTTTTTTTTTGGTAGGTTTTCACGAGAACAGCGATTGCGGGATCATTTCTCAACCATTTGCCCTGGAAATTGGCTCATTCGATTTGCACAAGAAGGGTGGAGGGCCTCATGTCCTAGGATTTTTTATAGGCACCGAAAATTTCCTTTTTGGGATAGATTCCCGTGTTTTTCAGTGGTTGAGCGGAGAACACGTCCCATGGGATCTATTTTGCTCCGATTGACCTAGATTTTTGTTACGGTGGATTTGGACATATTTCGAAGGGCCTGATATACCGGGATAGTAAATGTGAATACTGGTTCGAATCTACCATACACTTTGGGATCAACAATATGAAAGGAATGTATCTATGAACTGCATATTTGAAGTATTGATCCCATTCAAAATACCGGTATTTCAGGCCCTCCAGAATATGTACAAGTCCACCATAACAAAAATATAGGTCAATCGGAGCAAAATAGGTCCCATGGGACGTGTTCTCCGCTCAACCACTGAAAAACACGGGAATCTATCCCAAAAAGGAAATTTTCGGTGCCTATAAAAAATCCTAGGACATGAGGCCCTCCACCCTTTCTGTGCAAATCGAATGAGCCAATTTCCAGGGCAAATGGTTGAGAAATGATCCCGCAATCGCTGTTCTCGTGAAAACCTACCAAAAAAAAAAAAAACATGCCGCGCCCTAAGTTCCGCAAACGGCTGTAATAAAGTTTGTCAGAGCGAATGCACCTGAGGGAATCCTACCATTTTACATAAATCCCCCAACTTATTCGCAACGGTCAGAAGACCAGACGCCTAAGGCACTTCAACTCAAGCTTCAACTCATTTGGTGAATGATGCAAGAGCAGGCTGCTGATAATTTTACGTTGGGGCGCGTAGGATATACACGACTTGGATGGTATTCACCCCAAAGTTACCCAAATCTTCATGCGGTGGAGATTCAATACACTTGAATATAATCCTGGACATGGCTATGGCCCACCACTGAAATCCGATGGAGTTCAGTGGGTTCCACTGGCTGAAGAACAAAATGATGAGCCATTGTATCCCAGTGGAAACCACCGGCTCTTGTCCACAGTTTCAAAGTTGGCGGCCACCGGCAGAATCCGATGAGTTGAAGTGTGGCCATGTACTATGTATGTAGTCTACCGGGCGCCAAGAATATCTGGTGGGAGCCATCGGAAATCACTGGCAGTCCTGTGAGGGAAGAGCCACTGTGATCGAATGACTTCCAGTGGATATCACTGAGCAGGGATATTTGCGCCAGTGATAAACGGTGGAGATACACCGGCCGGCACTAGTAACCGGCATCAGCCACTGCCGACCACTGCCGATCACCCGCGTTGACAGCTCCGCGTGTATTACTGGGTATACCGGGAGAGGTGCCGATGGTCTCGGACCAGTATTGGCGGGCATCTGGCGAGCTCGGCATGCCTTAGTCTGTGTTTGAATATCTGATTTAGAATCCCTCAGGTAAAATCTGGACTGGACGCAGGGATAAGACTCAGCATAATGGATTGCTCAGCTAGGTCCCCTTTCAGAACATGCCAAGTTGTACATCTGCCCTCTAGAAATGTAACACCACCGCCTTAGCACCAATTCTGTCTCGGAGTTATAAATATCCGGGGGGCCGTTGGATAGAATAATTGATCCAATAACCTGGGTTGTTTTCAACGAGGTTTTGAATAGAATTATCCAAAAATCTGTAAATTCAAACATCCTAATCCCATTTGAATCTACAGGACATCTAATGCTCGCATCGAGAAATGCTCTGCCAGGTTGATCAAGCCGTTGATGTGCGCCGTGGCCCAGTGCAGCTTTTCGGCCGACGGATTCCGAGTCCGAACGGATATGGATCCGAACATAAAGCAGATATGACTAACCATAAAATCCAACACAAACCTCTTTGCTCACAAGAGAGGAAATGGAATTGTAGACAGGTGGTATTTTCAGCTAACAGGGAGGCACAAAAACCTACTCCGACACTGTCAATTTCAATGACCGGTGTAGCCCGCTTCGCGGCAGAGCCCGCTATGTTTCGCCATCCAAGGAAAGGGTGTTTACACCTGCAATTTCTATTCACATTGCAAGAATAGCCCTTTTTTTTTTGAGGAATGTCCTTGATTCCAATTTTGGAGTGACGAACGAATAAGGCTGCGGAAATGAGCATGAGCGTCATGGCATATGCTGATTAGTCCCGAACGTGGATGGGATTCCCACTACCACCGGCCTCGACGCGCCATCGTAAGTGTGAAAGTGTCGCATTGCTGACCGCGAGCTGGAAAAATAACCTCGCTTGAGGTGGATCAGGTCCCAGGATGTATTCTTGGTCGGTCAGTACCTCGCAAGTGACTGAACCACAAATGCACATAAAAGCAATCCTCCTTCGATACAAAAATCGGGCTCCCACTTGACATGTCAAACTAGGACTGAACAACTCCGCCACCCTGAAATAAAGAGTAAAATGCATGGTCGGCGACCGAGGTGAGCAGCACCACTTTGTTCTTGTCGAGAATACTAGACAATACTTGCATCTGCGGCGTTGGTGCGACATTTGATTCGCAGGCATATTCCTTTCCATACAAGTCATCAGCATCCAGACAACAGATGAAATATGCACACTCACCATGTCCCCAATCATGTCTATCTCGCCAATTAACGGGGAGCGGTACCGGGGACTCGGAAAGTAGGGCCGACAACCCCTCCTCCTATCACCTTAAGGTTGTAAGAACTGTTAAAGACGCCCTCATCTGCTCAGGTTCAGACTCGGATTGGGCCAAAATATTCGGGCCACATGTGAGCGTACGCACCATGTTCTCGAAGAAGACGATGTATAAGCTGAGCAAATGGGGTTAGGTTCGGTTTCGCCCTCCCAGAGACTTACCCCTTACAAGGTTTCGGGCCCGTGGGGCCATGGCGGAAACTTCTTGAATTATGTATTCCACCACCACAGCTACTACGCACGGATTTGAGAGCAGTTAGCACAACCACCACTCCCAGGCAGATTGCACATGTAACCCGCGCCCATCCTAGGTACCCATTCACTCAGTAATTTACCCCAGCCCCCCATTTCATGCAATACATCTTTGAAATTGCCAGTAGGGTTACAGGCTAAAACCCAAGAAAAAAAAGCAAATATGCCAATACGCACAGGGTGCCAAACACTTCCACCCGCATCTTCAGTGTCGCGTCGATGCAGAGTAGCGTCAATTTCCCCGCAGAAAATACGGTCTCGGCCCCTCCAAGTTTGGTAATCTATTCGAACGTGCACCCGAAACACGGGTTGAAATCACAGTGAGTGAAAATAAACTACTTACGGAAAAACATTCGGCCTTTTTAGTACTTGGATTTTCGCTCTTAGTTGTTGGAATGGTCAGTGGCGGAGCAGAGACAGTAAGTAGATATGCAAACCCTTGTGCAAGCCGCCTGAGATAAATTTACACTGGCACAAAGGAGGATCAATCAAGGGATGATGAATTTCCATTTACAGCTTTTATTTTCTGCGCCGAGCAATGCCGCACCTTCCAAAAAAGGCAAGGTATTACCATAAAGAATCGTATGAAACGCCAACGAGTTGACTTTTTGAAAACCCCCCAAAAACCCACTATATACATAGCGGGAATCTGTTTTCTTTGCTTTCTTTATCTGTTTTGGTGCAATGACTAATTTGTCATGACTAAACTGTGTTTGTACTTGTGGTCAAAAAGTGACCCCAATCGATGTGCTCCCACATGTAAGTAGCTAAACCTAAAGGTTCAGCCAATAAACACGAGACGGGCTCAGAGAGACTCGGAAAAATAGGACTCGATATATGGGCACTAAATGCACAACATGTTCGAGATTTGGAGCAAACAAGTAAGTTTTGCAGTCAGAATAAAATGACTGGGATTAGGCCTCTTCGAGGCGGGTGCTGAACCTTTAGGTGGATGCACCAGTGTCCTGCTGTGTATTTTTTTCTGAACCAGGAAGATATTTCTGGACATTAATGAGAATCATATTAGTTCCCCTGAATATTCCTAGGTTGATTGAACGCGGGGTACCAGAGTGGGAGTCCCCGAGATTCTGTTTGTTTGATGTTTGGTTGCTCTGATAGATCTGCAAAACTTGGGTGCATTGGTTACATGTACCGAAAAAAAAATATGTGAACAAGGAACATCTTTCTGGACATCAATAAGCATCTTATAAGCTCCCCTGGATATTCCTGGGCCGATTCAATGGGGATGACCAAAGTGGGAGTCCCCGAGGTTCTGTTTGTTTGATGTTTGGTTCTGATAGATGTATAAAACTGGCATGTATTTGTACTGAAAAAAGAAGAATTGAACCAGATAGTCCTATTAGCTCCTCAGAATATTCCCGGGTTGTTTTAACAGGGGTACCAGAGCGGGAGTCCTTGAGATTCTGCTTGCAAGGACTGGCATCCATTTGTATGGGGAAATTTTTTTTTTTTGAATCAGCCCCAAGTGAGTGGGCTCTACCGGGTAGTGCCCTATACTTGTTATGTAGCAAGAACCAACATGGAGAGTAGGAGTAGCAAGCAAAGATGTCGCTGGAGACTTGAAAATATTCGCCAATTACTCTCCTCGTCCGAACAACGTCCAAATTTCGGATGTTGTCCGAAAGTCCCATGTCAACGGATACTGACCCGGACATCAAGCAGAAATGACTAATGACTAAAATTGAACTGAAGAGAATTGCATTGCCTTCTGTGAATGAAACGAGCTAGCACGCAGGAACTCGAAGCAGAAGGAAGGTTGGAAAAATATGATTCCATTTTCATTGCTTATTTTCTCTTTCCTCACTTGCGTTTCAATTTTTTTTCCTGTGATGACCAATTCTTCATGACAAACAGATCAAAAACTGATTCGCAAAATCGATGTTCTCCTGGGCAGCCAAACCTAAAGGTTCAGCAATAATGTAACCTGGGTGATGGTAGGACAATTTGCTTTTCTTACGCCCTCACCTCATCCATCGGGAAATTTGAATCGGCAGAGTTCTTTGGAATACTAACTCCAAATTTTGGACAAAAAGCTGAGACTGTGAGTTCAACGCGGGATGACGACACAAAAACCACCATATCCCTACAGATTGGGTGCTCAGTTCTACAAATCTCGACCAGTTTCCAGAAAGAGGAAGCGAACCAATTAATATATTTCATTCAGACTGAGACTCTGAAACGCACTAACGACTTTGGTTGCAACGGCCGCAAAAACGTGATATGGTCTGTACAAACATGGGAGTCCGCAAAGGAAATCTGAGAAATTGGGAGAAGATAGGTACATACCAGATGTACAACATATTCCAAATTTGCGGCAAAGGAAGAAGTTTTGCGAGCACGATAAAATGTCGAGTCGTATCACGAGTGATGTAGTGAGTGCTCAAATAGGAGTATACATCCTGAGAAATGACCGAGTCTCAAGTCAAAACTTGGAGTCTGGAAACTTCTGAGAGAAGATCCAAGTTCACAATGAAAAACATATCAATTCAAGTCAACCCAACAGGCTGGGTATGTATACGTCGTCCAAACTGAAAGTTGAGACCCAAAAACCAATCACTGTGTTAATCCACTAATTTTCCACATTGCGGCAAGTCTTTCACTTCAAGCTCGAGACGCACTGATACGGTGTTTCAACGACATTGTATTTGGGAGTATATGACTAGTTACATGAGCTGAAGGAGCATTCATAAGTGAATGTGCCGAAAAAAATACAGTACGCAGTGAAAAAGTGATGAGGCGTGGGGATGTGAGAAACTGACGAATGCACGGAGTCAATTGGGGTGAATAAGAGTGTACCAGCCCGCAGAAGGCACAAAGGTGGCGGGAAGCGGCGGGAGCGAGAGGGGGGAAGTGCGACAGTGGGCGGGAGTGCGACGGTCAGACGGCGCCAAGGGAAGCGTGGCACGATGCCCAAAAGGGTAAGGGAGGGCCACATAGGCTTAATCGCGAAGCGGCAGGCTTGCAAGTGGGTGCTGGAGCGGCGCAAACGCGGGGCGGGTAAAGCGGCGTGGTGGTCGGCGCGCAAAGGGGGGACGAGTCTGAGCGGGGCGCACGCCGATGGTGTCGACGAAGACGTGCGTGTCAGCAACCCTAGGAGCTCTGCTTAATCATCTCCCGTTGAGACGCGAATCCAGGATTAAATCCGGGATTAATTAATCCGTACCACTGCCTACCAAATTCGGACAGTGTGGGAGATTAATCAGGATTAATCCGGATTCAACATACTCTTAAGGAGAGCAAAAACCAACACAAGCAGGATTCGAACCCCTGACTAGACAACGTGCCGTAAAGGATGAGATGCTTCCAACTGAGCCATACAACCATGCCAAGTTGCCGAAAATATGACAATACAACCTCACTATGGAGGTACTTCCACATCATCATCATCCAACGGATCGCCGAAAGAATGCCTTCAACCTGCACCCCATTGATTCTGGGTTGATTTCTTTCAACCTATGAAATAGGGTGAATATTGACCAATCCTTTTCAACCTGTGTCTGCCTGAAATTCAGCCTGAGGTGGGCTGTCCCGGGGCACCATTTAGGGGAAATTCAACCTAGGTTCGAATAACCTACGCTGGGATCAAAAACAAGCATTATAAGCTCACTATGATTTTGAATCCTTGATCTTTTAGCATTACTTTTTTTAATCACTTTTTCTTTGTACCCCAGGGAGCTCAATTGATTCAACAAAGCAAGTAGGTTCTGATACATTTCGTGTTGTACCAAGCCTGTACTTCCTGCCGGGTGGGCAGCCATCTCTGATGCTATCCCATGATTCAAAATCATCACCATGGGCCCAAAAAGTTTGCAGCACTTTAAAGACCACATAAGGTATTCAATTCATCTATCTGATTCCATCGGCTCATCCAGACACTACTGAGCTGAAAGCGGTAGGCAGGACTGATACAAGAGTGCAGATCCATCAAGGGAAATTAAAGACCTCCTGGTGGCCTTTCAAGTGCTGGGCTAGTCCCTGACTTCCTTGAATTGCGATATTCGAAATTGATTCGAAGAACAATTGGACGCCAGCCTGTTAAGTTGATTAAATAACCAGCGGGCAGGATACCACATTGACCCCTGGGTCCTTCCCACAGGCTTAATGTGTTATACCTAGGGTCTAGCCATCTGCAACCTCATTCCATCATTCAGAACAGCCAAGATCCAGTGCATAATCATCCAAAGGTCACAATCTCAATTCAACTGGACACTTTGAAGTTCACTAGCAGGAACCCGTGCTCCGCATGGTCAGTGGAGCACGATTCAGGATGTACTGAACAATGAAATAAAATAAAACCAAGACCAATTCAGCTCAGCCTAGGACGCTCGTCACCAACCTACGGTTGGTGACGAGCATGATCCAGATTCCCGTCATCAGGTAAGGGAGCCAGGGCCATTTCCCAAGCAGGATTCTCTCTATGGTCACCTCAGCATCATTAATGAACATGGTCATGGCATAAAATTGACTGGTAAGAGAATACATGGTGGACACTCGCCACCAACCTATGGTTGGTTCCTTGTGTCCCCCGTGTCCAGTTTCCGTTGTTATAAAAAGATTAAATAAATGTTTGCAGCCTAATATATCGAGGAGCCCTGCAGCCGAAATCTGGATGATGCAGCAGCTGAATAATAACTCACAATCATCCATGACCTCATGACCTGTGCACAACATAAGGCCGGTGCAGTTTAGATGAGAATACTCCTGCGGGGCATTAATTTTATTCAGTCAGATGTAATACAGTGGAGGTTCAACCCCAGTGAGAAACCCGTATTGGGAGATCTGTACAGAACTGTGTAGATAGTGGAGATGTATTGAAATCGAGACAGATCCATTCCGAATTATTTTTTCCTCGAAGCCATCAAAGTCAGATCTTTCCATGCTGATTCCATCTGTTCAATTCGAGTGAGGTCCATTCAAATAAAGCAATTCACGGCACTTCAGAATTTTCTAAGCCACACAATTCTGAATGTCCGAGACATCAAAATGGCGCGATCGTTTGTCGTGCATCACATAACTTCTTTCTTACTTTCCCCCTACTTCTGCCACAATGACCCGCTCCTTCTTGAGTTCTGCTGTCCCCTGTTCTTCAACTAGCCAATAACCAGATGCCAGATGGGCTCGCTGCAATACCTTCAAGGCCGCTGTCTCTTCTCTCTGGCTTCAAGCCCCTAAAGCTCTTGTATATCAAACCATTGTCAAAGCTCCGGGGCAAGCTCAAAAGCTTCAAAAAACTTCGCGCTCGTGGCCTCGGACCTGTCTGGTATTTCTGAAGCTCCCTGGAGGTTCCTTCAAGTCACTGGGCTATGTCTGCTAGCCTTTGGAGGACCAAGGAATAATATACCGGCCAATGCCACCTTCAAGTTTTTCGGGACAAGACATCTCTGCATCGCTGATTTATCCTACGGTAGCCGGAGTCGATGTAATTTCTTTTGATGTATATTTGAATGGATTCCAATATTTTTTGATTGGGATTGGAACTGCAACGATACCAATGCAAAAGAATGCATCCCAACAGATTTCTTCGCATAAACTAAGCGGCAACTAAGCGGTCCGATTTCACCATATCTCACTCTTTGGGCACAGATTTGAATCGAAAAAAATCTGTCCACGCTAAGTTTTGCTGTCGAAATAAATATAATCTATATTCTACTTTCTGAACAGATCTCCCAACACGGGTTTCTCACTGGGGTTCAACAACAGTCAAGGATCTAGTCAGAGGACATTCAGGATCCGCACTGGCTCTCAAAAAAAATGAGAGCAGTTCCAATTATCAATCACTTTTTTGAACCCATTGCACCTGTTTCCCATGGTAATAAATTCAGATAAGTCTTCATGTATGTGCATCGAGTGGTCTGATTCCCAAGTTTCTGAATCCAAATTATATTGCCCTGACAGAGTCAAAGGGTGAGCATCGGACATGGACTCCGAGGAAAGACGTGGGAGAAGAGAGCATAGCCCCCTGATTGCCGTTTGTCTTTGAGATTGTCTTTTGTATAATAGATGATCAAGTACAACCATTTCAACACAGTCGGCCGAACTGTAAGTCCTGGAGTGGCACAACAGCCTTGATAACAATCTGTACAATTCAGTTCACTGACATCTCAAAGATTCACCGTGCTGCAGGATGCTGTCAAACTGCAGCCACGTTCATATTGACCCCGCGTTGACCTCTGTCCTGCCTCTCGGATACCTGAATTATTGGACTGCAAAATCATCCAAAAATTAAATTTCCAAGGCACACTTTCTGCTGGATTGATTATCTTTGCCTCGATCGGTCTTCCTCTCTGCCCTATGGACATCACATTGCACCCCTAGGTTACCTGTTTCACTTTGTGCACACTCAGCTTACCTCTGTCGGGTTGTCCCGAATGTAATATTTCTGACATTTTCTTGCTGCCGTGTCAGCATATATTGTGCCATTTAATCATTCAGGATGGTTGTCACAGATACGGGTATACTTTTGCATCCTACATACATCCAGATCGCTCTCATTAATCACACTTGTTTGGTCATTATGAGTCAAGAAGTATTCGGTTTGACTCAACGACAACACTGAACCGTCTCTGACTCTAAATGCCTCAAATGTGATGTTAGTATATAAGTAGCAGAGATGTCCTCAAAAGGAACACTCCTCTTTGAATACAACTATCATCTTGTCTCTTTTTTGCGTGAATTCCTACATCTTGAAAGGATTGGTGTCCCGTCATCCTTTGAGTAAATGATTGTTGAGCAACAGCATCTTGCAGGTTCAATCATCGTTTACAGTAAGTTGAACCAAGGCCTCTTACCGAGGATTTCAGTGAACTCCTACACAAATCACTTGGAAATTGCATCAACATGCAACCAGTGGTTACACCAAGGTTCTCAATAGCATATTCTTACTCTACATATTGATACACTGATCTCTAACAATGGTCCTGGGAACTGAGGAGGAGGAGGAGGAGGAGGAAGAGGAGGAAGAAAGAAGAAGAAGAAGAAGAAGAAGAAGAAGAAAAAAACAACAACAACAACAACAACAACTCTATAGGCCCTGGTTGTATCTTATTCAAATCCGACTTCATCTAGTTCAAAACACCAAAGTTGAGTACAACCCAGTGTGTATTGGAGTAGCTGGCCGTCGGGTCTTGAAATCAAGTAGGCACATGGCAGTCAGCTCCTTGTCACGTCATTTTCTTGCTTCAAATGGTCTGTTGCTTATGCAGAATATATATAGAGGCCCTGGGACAAAATCTCTTCAATTTATTCTTCTGTCTTCTACTGTACTGACTCAACCAGCAACGTAAAAGCGGGCCAGAGAATTCGCCACATACTCATTTGGGAACACATCACACCCACTATGAAACTTTGTGTTCATGCTGGTGCTATTAGATTTTCTCAATGGAGCATTACTGTGGAAGCCTTCATCTGGGATCCATAGCTGGTATGCCCTCGAAGTTGCACAGCCCACTTAGAGTAAGACACTGTACAATGTTGCAAGAGAGCTGTCTCTGAGAGAACCTGTTGGCCTTGTTCAGAGCCCATTTGCAGATCTGTATTGTGCATGCCACACCTCATTACGATGACTTAGCCACTGTCATTCACAAGATTTCCCCAGATCCAGTAGAAGAATGGGGTAAAGTCCGGCGTGTAGATTTTGAGGCCGGTGACACACTAGAGATTGATACTGAGACCACGTACATTCTCATGGCCATCTGGTCTTGTGTCCTGGAACCCGACAATAGGGAGATAGCTGGCCTTGATATTCATTTCTACTGAAATGCAGAAGCTGATTTATTTTTGACAATTTCATGATATATGGGGCCACCTCCAATTCAGAAGTAAGTACCAATGAGATGATTAGATGGCTCAGGGCCACCTTCATTGATTTTTATAGACCTACAGCTGAATATCCAAGGTGATGTCAAGCATATTAAATAACCACCATGTGTGGAGTGCACTTGGTAACAGTATGCTCTGTGTGTCGGATATGGCCCTAGCATTCAGTATTTAGATTTATATGGGTAGTCAGGCACCTGTACTACAGCAGGTATTGTGTGCCTCTGTGTATCTATCTTCAGGGTCATACCTCATCTGTGATTCAGTTCGAATGGCTGATCTTGAAATAGTCACCGCTTCTTCAATTGATCCTGGATTCCTTGCTTAACGCAATGGTCAAGTGAACTGTGAGCTGTAAACGAGAGGTAGATAGGCACATGAGGCAAAAGTACATCCATTTTCTCTTCCAGAGGGTATTTATTATTTTTAATCCTAGTGTAGGGTATTTGAACTTGAGTTGATTTCCTCTAGATGGTAGGCTGAATTTCAGGCAGACACAGGTTGAAAAGGATTGGTCAATATTCACCCTATTTCATAGGTTGAAAGAAATCAACCCAGAATCAATGGGGTGCAGGTTGAAGGCATTCTTTCGACGATGCGTTGGATGATGATGATGATGTGGAAGTACCTCCATAGTGAGGTTGTATTGTCATATTTTCGGCAACTTGGCATGGTTGTATGGCTCAGTTGGAAGCATCTCATCCTTTACGGCACGTTGTCTAGTCAGAGGTTGTGGGTTCGAATCCTGCTTGTGTTGGTTTTTGCTCTCCTTAAGAGCATGTTGAATCCGGATTAATCCTGATCAATCTCCCACACTGTCCGAATTTGGTAGGCAGTGGTACGGATTAATTAATCCCGGATTTAATCCTGGATTCGCGTCTCAACGGGAGATGATTAAGCACAGCTCCTAGGGTTTCTTTGCGTGTCGTGCGGTGAGCTGCAACCGGCAGGCAGGGCCGGTGGGGAGCATTACGGGCGCGGGGTGGGTAAAGTGGCGCATCAGTCGTGAGAGAACCGGTATACGGCGCCACACGGGGCGGGGAATGATGCCCATTGATACGACGAAGAGTGAGGTGTTGTATCCCGGGCTACCACGGGCGCGCAAGAGGGCGGGAAGCGGCGGGGGGCACGGGCGCGTAAAGCGGCACGACGGTGGGCGGGAGGCGGGCGGACGGCGCTAAAGAGAGCGGCGCACACAGTTGGGGATGAGAAGGAAGACGGATGGTCGGTGTGCAGGGCTGCAGTCGGAGCGGAAGGGCGGGGCCGGCGGTGGCGCGGGGCGGGGTAAAGTGGCGCAAAGGCGAGCGGGTAGGGAGGTAGATAGCGCTGAACGAGCGGGGAACGACGTCCACAGGGTGATAAAGAAGAATGTGTCAATTGTGAAGGGGCACCGCGCGCGCAGGGTAGCAGGAAGCGGCTAGGGGCGGGGGTCGGGTAAAGCGGCGTGCTGGTGGGTGGGAATCGGGCGGACGGCGCCACGCGCGCCGGGGTGCGATGCCCGTTAGGTGAAACAAGAGCCGTGTGGTGTAAATCAAGCCGCAGCGGGCACGCATGAGGCGGGAAGCGGTGCAGGCAAGGGTGCTGCGTAGCGGCGCATTCAGCGGGTTCTGGGCACCATAAAGAGCGGGAGACGAGTTACTTGGTCCAATAGGATGAGTACATGAGCTGCTCTGGGCAGCAAGGGTTGCTGGACGGCGGCACGAAGCCCGGGGAGCCAGGGGGAGATCAGAATTGGAAAGGCCAGTAGAAGGCCAGATGCGCGGTCCAAGAGGCTGAAAAGAATATCAGAGGTTGCGATGAGTTTCAAGAATATCCTGCTGGGAGGAGTCCTCGAGAACGGCTTTGATGTCATATACCCTGACGATATGCCCACCCTTAAGGCTGCCCTCGACTCGGATGAGGCCCCACAATGGCAGGAAGCCCTGAAGTCCGATTCAACTCCTTAAAGAAACTCGATGTGTACGATCTAATCCCTCGCGATGATGGCTGTATCCACGGCAATCACAAGCCGGGGTTGAAATTACATTTGTTTTGTTAAGAATGAAACGCCTGTGCCCTCGGGCTTGATGAGCAGAGCACGAGAAAGAAATCTGAATCGACAGTCCTGCTTGAAATTCCGCTGGCTATCATCCAGTGATTCGGATTCAAGAATGGGACTCACATGAGGTCAAGACAGCTCAGACGCAAAGTCGCACGTTCCGCGTTTGCTTACGCCTCCGGAATTGTCCCTCGGCATGATCACTATGGTTCGGGCCGGCTTAGATACCCGGCACAGCGTCAATACAATTGCAGGTGACAGCCAACACAATTTCAAGACCGTCTCTTGGGAATTTTCTCCTCATCACGGCCAGAGCCTCAAAAAGATTGAACAGGTGCGATTGCAGACCCGGCTTGTGCATGCCGAGGATCATTGCGCCTAGCCAATAAATTCCGCCGTATGAGTGCATTTTTGGCCCTGTCTTGAATCCGGATTGTAAATGCCGCGCGATCATTGCCCCCAAACAACAAACTCCGCCGTGTGAGGCCATTTTTGGCCCTCTTGAGTTTTTGCTGGATTGCTCATCTCCGACAAGCTCCTCCCAGGTAACCTTTGCAGGCGGGCTCAAATTAAGGCATGTCGCGACTGCGGGTCACCCGTAGTCTCTCGTAGACAGACGCTCTATACAAACCAGCTCGTACTGGAGCCACCACCGAATGGAATATGCACGGAGCTTCAATGGACTCCTCTGGACCCTCCAACTAGCTTGGCAAGATAACAAGATCGGAATTCACGCTCTTTGCCAAATCCGACCAAATACTCAAGGTAGCCATTACTCTCGCTCTGGTTTACCGGCAGGAGTCCATTCCCAACCAATGTCCGACCCTACTTCTGCTATCTGTCCTGGTCAAAAACTGCGCTACAGGTTCCTCCCGAGCTACCTTATTAATTTTTCGACACCGGTCAAGGGGGGGACAACATTCCTGAGTGACCGGTGCACCACTGACAATCGGACCTTAGTCACAACATTTATACTATGAAGGAATTCAAGAGCTTTGAATCTTATCATCTGGGTTCTTTCGTATACCTCGAGATATTTGCCCAATTACTTCATGATCATACCTCAATATTCCTAGGTTCAATTCGAAGACTTACTTTGGACACCCCGACAACCACTCTGGCGACCACAAATCAAAGTTACCTACTTGGACTGACTCAAAAACTTGATGGTCTTGAAGAAACTCAAAGCTCTTGTGACGCGGTGAACTCCACCCATCTCATTCAAGTTACTCAAGTTGCCCTTCGTTGAGTGTTCGTCTAATCACATTCCAATCACGGGTATCACCATAAAATTCGGACCCTCAAGTGTGGACCACATGCTCGCTCAGTTCAAGTTCAAGACGTCCATTTCAACGCTTACAACTCAGTCCTTTCGAACTTCAACATCAACATTATATAACAAACTTCCTCTCGCGCTACACCGGAGAACTCTAACAGCGTGCAGCGAATGTACTGTCAAAGAACATAAAGAGCACGTCAAGAAAGTACTCTACCGAAACTCAAGTCCGCGGCCTTTTCCGGGAATTCTCAATCCTTAGCATACCGAACTTCTATTTCCGGATTGTACTCTCAGTCTTCGTTTTGTCCACTCGTTCCTCTCCGAGTCGATCAACTTGACCGACCTCCTGCAGTGTTTTCAAGCAGGATGGGAAGCAATTTATAACCGGCATGCGGGAATTACATCACCGCATTATCATATCCCTGGCCTGGGTTGCTCACTCTCTCGTCAACGAGTTCAAATCTGGCCAGGAGGTGGGACTAACCAACCTGAGCTCAGAGCATTGCACAAATATTTACAGCTCTTGTTGTACAATTTTTCTGATTTTTTTCCATATTTTTATTGTGGCAGAAAAGTCACTCAGAAGGGCTTTTTTTTTTCAGGTTTTCATGCTACAAACTCAACGGAGAGACGAAAAACGCAAGAGATGGCTGTATTCATAAAATGGTTGACTTTCCATAAGCCTTTTTTTATTGGACGGAATATCTGAGCGGTGCCAACCATGCCGTCAGGGCGTTTACTCGGATTATTGTAATCTCGGACAGTTTCCATAAGCAATAGACAATTTGTCGTTAACATTTCTCGGTGAACAGCACGTGCGACATAAACAACGCGTCTCCCGACTCTTTACCAACGTGTTCATCGTCCATCAGCAGCTTGAGGTGCGAAGGATGAGGAAGATCGCGATGCCGTGATGTTACTTGGAGCCGTCGATGCTCAGAGTCTGCGCGCGGAACAACGGCAACCAAGCCGCCTTTGCCGGCCCCAACTTCCGAATCGTCCCGTGTTGCGTCTCACATTCCCAGAGGCGTGAAGAGAGCGAAGTTTTTTTGGCGAAAAAGACAAGGCTAGCTCAAAGTCCGATGCATTGGACGTGAAGGAGAAGGGAGAGGAAGAATAGTACCACATCATCGTTGGGTGGCACTCAACCCAAAGAGGATACGTGGGAGGACAAACACGTTTAAGACGCGATATTCAGCGAGGAATAATCTGAAGAGGGGGTGCCTACCCCCTCTTCAGATTATAAAAAAATTAAGCTCTGGAGGAGGGTAAGATATAATGAAAGTGAGATCTGAGCACGATGGGGTCCGGACAGCTGTCTCGGGAGTGCGGTGATTCTGCGGCAAAAGAGCTCAAATATTGCCCAGGAATTTTTTAATGCTTATGGAAAGTCAACCAATAGCTTTATTTTGAATTTACAGCCATTTTTCAACCATTTCGCACAAAAGTTTTACCTGGAAAATTCGGATTAAATACCATTAAATACGATTAAATTTCGATTACATTATATTATGATACCCTTACAATTAAATATCCGCCAAAACCTTACATAAGATTATATTATGATTATGATATGTTATGGCCCAGAGCCGTATTTAATCATAATGTTCCAGCCCTAAACCCAATCTCCAAGATAGACGCGTCGCGAACACGGACCAAGATGTGGTGATAGAGAGGTGGTATGGATGGTGGTGTTGGCGGATCTATCCTGACGCGAACCCGTCGCCGCCCAGCGTCGCGATGCCCGTGAGCATATCATCCTCACTACCGATCGCCCCGAATTGTATAGTAGACGCGCCGGCGTGGCCGGCGGATGACGGAAAGTTGAAGAGTGAGATATTATGAGAGTGAAAGCGGAGAAGGTGTAGAGGACTTTGGGCGTGGTGTAAGAACACGCTCCGTTTTTCGTATCCGGATCTAGTGGTGCTTTTACATAATAGCTGAGGGCTCTGCATGTCGAAACAAACAAATGGACATCAACCTCGGCATGGTGGGCCGTTAAATGCTGCCACCAAACAAATGCACACCAACCTCGGCATGATGGGCTGATATTTCACACCAAAACAGTATTTCCACCAGTGTTCAACCATTTCTGGCCGGATTTTGACGGGGTATTGCCAGGATGATAGCCAGCAAAATTTGGGTTCGAACTGTCTCTTGTGCATTCGAAAGTCACGGCAATTCTGAGTCGAAATGCCTACTAGACCTTGACAATTGGTACAGCAGTGGGCAAGCTGTGGGGCAAACACTGCGGGATGTGACTGTTTAATTGAATGCAAAATTGAGCCTTTTCAATGCACAGCTTGCCCGTTTTAGAACAAACAATTTCAGCGCCGTGTGCATTGGAAAGTCACGGCAATTTTGAGTCGAAATGCCTACTAGACCTTGACAATTGGTACAGCGGTGGGCAAGCTGTGGGGCAAACACTGCGGGATGAGACTGTTTAATTGAATGCAAAATTGAGCCTTTTCAATGCACAGCTTGCCCGTTTTAGAACAGACAATTTCAGCAAGGCATTTCAGACTCCATGGGAGGTATACTTGAGAGCATCATTGCCATCCATCCCAGCAAGGATCAAGCAGAATGATAAACACATTGCAGAGGAGGTAAAATAAAAGGAAGCCAAAGAGGGCCATTTTTCGGCAAAATGCATTCAAAAAGAGACTCCTTGGAAAAATGGCACCAATGGTTCATTTTCAAAAAGAGCCCTTGTTCTGTTCCTGTTACTTTCCCTTTTTCAGACTGTTTCCCCCTCGACTTGGTTCTTGTTGGATTATATAGTTCCCACCCTCTCCCATGTATCCATTCATGCAGGCAAATATTCTAGCCGATATATATGTCCAGTGAAATTCCCTTTTTTGCAGAATCCCGTTGCTTAGGCGTTCACAACCACCCATTTTGGTTCACTTTTCCGCTCATTTTTCGGTCGTCTTCGGGAATTTTTGAAATTCGGTTTTGGGGCTTTCAGCCCTTTTTGAATGTGCGATTGGAAATGGGCGAAAAAACCCCGGGAACATCAAAAAGAAGACAACAAGCGAGACAAAAAGGAGCCAAAAATGGGCGTCGTGAACAGCCCTAATGGACCACCTGCCTTTTATTTCAGATCCTTTTTTCTCCCTTTTTGACTCTCCCTCTTTCTTGGAAAAAGGACACAAAGGGGAGAAAAGGGGCAAACGTGAACAAGCCTTCTATTACCACACATTGTACACTTGTGGCAACCTCCACTGCTTTATTCGAAGTTAGTGCATGAAATATGGACTATGTACTCGTGAATTTTAAATCTTGAAAATTTGGAAAGATTCAAGTCCAGACTTCGAACATTCCGTTCACTCGTCGACATGACAGTCTGATTTTGTTTCAGCTCGATCCCGTCTCTGTGGATATCAAACTTTTATCGATTATCATAAACTTTTTTGGGAGACTAGGCTGTGGAAGCGCCCGGCTCTTCACATCTTCTATTACAGCTTAGTGCGCCGTGATCAGAGTCTCCACAGAGGGAGAGATGTGGAGGGCGTGGTTCTTCCCGGACGCATGGCATCTTGTACGGTTGAACATCATGCAGACCGGTCGGTTATCGACGATCCTGAAAAGCCCGTTCCGATTCTCGGAGATGATAAATTCCACCCGCTGTCTACTCGGGTTGGCTTCCTCGCAAGTGGTCGCCACATGACCTACTCGACCACATCGAAAGCACAAAACGGTACGATGACGAGACCTCAAGGCATCATCTCTGCCAGTGTCGTAAGGTTTGAGCCGTTCTTTTTTCTCTTTCAAATGGTGTGAACTGGAATTTTCGGGGCCATGGAAGGTATTTTGCGCTGCAAAGTTGTCGTCGAAGATGGTTTCTTTTCTCTGGGACGCTGCTGCCGGCAAAGATCTCTCACCGGAGGTCGTGGACAAGAGATAGGAGGACAGATTTTCCTCCTCGTCCCCCGAAACATCATCGTACTTCTGCCTGCGCATTTTGCGTCGGTTGTTACGCCTCTGACGATCCTCTTCCATCCTTGTGAGGATTGTATGCGCCTTCCGTGAGAATACTGGTCCAGTCTTTGATCCCGGTCAAAGGCGTCGAGCCGCTCGAGGTACGGGAGAATGAGCTGGAGTCCGGACATCTGATTTCTCGGACAACACAGATCGATGCAATGCCCGTGGTCAAAGCGGCGATGACCGAGTTACGTTCGCAATCCCCCTCCTTGTACTGTTCTATGATTTCCTCGAGGGACGCAAAGTCATTCTGGGAGAACTTTACGGGTGGCCACTCATCGGTCATATCACCCTGAAAAACGAATCAAACGTGCTAGCGGGGTAGAGTGAGAAAGAGGTTATATCCTAAGAGCACTGGACCATACCTGGAATACGAAGGGGGGAATTGGTGAGACGCCAACTGTGTCCTGCCAGTTTTGTACATAACCGCCTCGGAGCGGAGGTTCGTCCGGGCTCCGACCAGGCCCCGTTCTCAAGGTATGTACTGCTACCGTATTCGTAACTAGCCATATGTAGTAACCAATTTTGAAATATTATTAGATAGGATGCGCACGAGCCGCATGCGGCTTTTGGCTCTTGTGCAAAGCCGCGCCAGATTCCTACTTTCCTGTGAGCTAGATAACGTTATTATACCTCCAAACTCCTATTTCATGCCTGGAAATTGAGCATGTTCAGTGTTGTTGAATTTGCCGCTGCGGGCGAGCCTGGGTAAGCCGTTTGCTGACGGCATCACTGCCGCGGCTTTGTCTTGACTGCGCCATTGATGCTCCACCCCGAGGTCCAAAATTTGCAAGGGATACCATGTACTTGAATTACCTCCATTCTATTCAAATATATAGTCTCCAGGCAGTGAACACACTTTTTTCTGCGCGGTTTTGCACAATTGCCAAAAGCCGCATGAAGCCGCATGCGGCCCATGCGGCTTTTGCGCATCCTGTCTATTATATCATCATCATTGTCTAACTCTACTATTGGGACAGTGAAATTAATTCCCCGAAGAGCTTTCCAGAACACTACAGTGCACCTCATCAGGTCACGACTACCCGATTTGGTGTAAAATGATGGGAAAAATAAAACTCTAACTACACATGTCACAGGTCACATATTGCCACAAATGTAGGAATACACTCCAATGGATGGTATCTCGAATCCCATGCAGATCGCCAATATTCCGACTCAAATAGCACTCGGGGGATACCCGGAGAGTCTCAGAAGGGCTGTAGTGAGATATATACAGTGGCCCGTGTAATGTTCCGCACGCGATAGTTGGGCTCATTTATTCACCAAATCACCTCAAATACAATAGCAGCATGAAGTATCAACAATTTCAGAGACTCGCAGGGGGAGGTACTGGTATAGTTCTCGAAGAATAACACCTTTGCGAGGACGTCCAGGTGATATACACCATTTTTGCGTTTCAGGCGAACTAGCAGCTACCCGTATCTGTGCCACCGATGATGCCTGAGAAAACATCAGTTAAAGGACTTTCATCGAAATTAGCCAGGTTGCCCAACAGCCATTCGAGCCATTCAATGGCTGATTTTGCATGCACCAATGAATGACTGGTGGCTCGACTGGATATCTGACCTCATCTTTGAGGGAGTTGGCGATAATTGCTCAAATTTTCGAAAATTTCTGGCCCAATTTCAGGAAAAGATATCACAAATTCCAGGGGACTTTTTTCCTTAAAACATGCAAAATACGAACGAGAATTGTTGTAGCATCTGTTTAGAAGAAACTAGTTTTTCCTGGCACTTTGAACAAATGCGGTGGATTTGTGCAGGTTTGCAGCGCATCCTGATATGGGTTGGGGACCTCGAGTGACTTTCAAAGGATATGGTTTGGCTCTATCGCCATGTTACGAGCGCTTATGTAATAAGTGATCGTCCATTTGGGAAACGAACATGAGGATTTTTCGACCTCTTGACAAGTCAGTCCCCTCTATCCGTTCTAATAAATTGATGGCATTTTTGTAGTGTTTTTAAGAAGATTCATTAGATTTTTTGTGATAAAATAGTGGCTGTAACCAGCTTATGTAATTTCCCGACCACTTTGTGCGCGTGTTCGATTCCCATTGCGAACACATTTTTCAGAACGGTGAACCAATGAAGAGTGACCAAGGTCGGAGATGAGCAGCGGGATATTCATCCAATCCCGAGTTACTCAAGCTTGAACCAATAGACTGCACATCCTTGGGAAACTCTGGTTCAATTGAATAACGAGTTCAGCCAACAGCACAGCAGCCAGGGTGGGCAAAACAAAAAAAAGGAAAACAAAAAAACTATCACTCTGCTAAGTGAAGGCCTATGTTTATATGCTGTTCATGCTTGGCATAGTGCTTGGGTACCTGAGCATTTGGGATGATAGAAATGCATGCACCAAGATATTAGCCAGTAGGTAGAAGCTTGGAACAGGCCAGTGGAATAATGAGAATATTTGAGAAGACTCCTCAAATGTGGAGAAGTCCCAGAGATGTGTTTATTGAGATAACTTAGTAGCCAGTAGAAAGAAAAGAATACACCCATCTTTCTGCCCTGACAGCAGCGAACAAAACCAGAAAGTTGGTGTGTCTCCGCATGGAATGGGCCAATGGAATAGTCTGAAAATATTTGAGAAGAGTCCTTACACCATGAGGAGTCCCCAGAAATGTGTGCACTGACATGGTAGCCAGTAGAAAGAGCAGAATACACCCACCTTTCTGGCAAACAAATAAAGGACAAACACAAATTCGGGGTGTCCCAGCTTGGAATGAACCAGGGTAATAATCTGAAAATAATCGAGAACACTCCTTAGACACGGAGAAGTCCTTGAAAATGTGTGCACCGAGAAAACAGGCTGTAGTAAGAGCAGAATACACCCACCTTTCTGTCAAATACATAAATGACAAACAAAAACTCAGGATGTCCCAGCTTGGAACCGAGCAGCGGAATAATATAAAAATATTCGAGAAGACTCATTACATGCGGAGGAGTTCCCAGAGATGTGTTTACCAAAATATTAGTAGGTAGGAAGAGCAGAATACACCCACCTCCCACCTTTCTGGCAAACAAAGAAAGGACAAACACAAATTCGGGGTGTCCCAGCTTGGAATGGTGCAGCAAAATAATCTGAGAATATTTGAGTAGACTCTTCGATGCTGATGAGTCCTTGTCAAGCCCATAGCCTCCACCTCTCATAAATCTATGCATGTGTAAAAGGCTCAATACATCGCTTGGGAACTAGTGTGTGTTTGCTTGTTCAATTCAACAGCTCATCTGTATCGCTTTCACCGGTAGACAAAATATGCATATTCTCCATGCACTTCTATGGCACATATACTGTGCAAAAATTATTTGGTTGACATCTCTGTGGAAACAGGGTTTTTTGGTGTACATCTTGGAAATGGAAACAGAATTTTTGGTTGTATCTCTAAAAATGGGGACATCTTTCACCTTAATTGCATTCTTTGTAGAGGCTCACATTGTACCCAGCTCCAAGCGGCTACTTGGAGTGCCTTAGACTCTTGTTAGCATAACTGATCGGATTGATCAGATGATGATCCGAACGTTCCGTTGGGATGGATCTCACGAAAGGTATTTTATGATTTTCGAGCAGATACATGTGTTTATCTTTTTGGGTGAAAATAATTACTTCGGAAAATATAAGATGAATTCCAATGCACCTGAAACTTTGTGCAAAATTCCTTGTCCGTGGACTCAAACTACGGCAAATTCTCTTCAGTATATACCTGACCCTTGATGGTATGTGCTCAAGATGAGTCTTACACTGCTTCTGTACTTACAATATAATATCCGAGAGACTTAGATGAGGTATAAATGCAAGGCGGCCGACAGAATACGAACTTGATCCCGGGCCGGCAGTCGGAATCTGATGCCAAAACTTCGGCGATCAGCCAAATTTAGCCGAGATGCCAGCCACTCATCTGGAAACGCGTTTTGGGTGGATAGAGGCGCATGTGGTAAAGAGATGCCGTGGCACGGAATAGAGTTCCATAGATGCCGAGGCTCTGCTTAGAGCCGCTTAGAGCACCGGCATGTACCGACGACCTTGCCACTCCTTGGACCCGCGTCTTCTCGTCGGCTCTAACAGGTTCTAACTCGGCTGCTCTACGTGAAGGACCGCATGGTGTCGGCTAGGGCTCCGCCCGTTCCTTATAAGATGACCGATTCCGATTGTGCCATCATTTTCTTTCCTCTTTCCCCCTAACTTCAAGTTCTTGCGTGAATCTCTGGGATTTGATGCAAGATATCTTCGGACTTCAACTTTTCTGGGGCCAAGCTCAAAATCTCATTCAAAAGCAATTCAAATGCCTACGCCGTTCCACAATCTGTATTCTTCCTTGCGGGTGCTTGGGGTCTGCCGTGTAGCCAAACCTTTTTCTCGAGTATTGTATCCAATAGTTACATATTGTACTATCCCTCCGTGTAAATTTCAGTAAATTTCAGTACCTGGCTGCAATTTATGCCCCATTTTTTGCTTCACTGTACCAACACATCGTACGATGCTTGACGAAAGTTTTTAATGCCGGCTGACGTGTATCGAAGATCAGCCCGTTGCGAAGCTGTCGGCTTGCCGCTCGGTTAGAAAACATGTGTTCTAAATGGCTCTATGTGGCTCTAACGCCCTAACGCCCTATTGTTCTAGTGTTCTACGGGGCCTCTATATTTAGGGTACCTTGCTGCCTCTCTAACACTCTACCAGACGCTATATGGTGCTGGTTAGCAGAGTGTTTTTTTGCAGATGCTCGCTAAGATGTAAGCTGTTCGAAGAAGTTGCACCTAAAAGATGTAAACTTCTTATGAGTTGCCACCCAGCCAATATATAGTCTCGCACCATCCTCTCACGACATCCCAATCTGGGAGCCCTGTCATGAGAGTCTGGGCCAAAGTCGGCTAAATAACCATACCATTGCGCTATCAAAAATCCGGTGTTTTCCGCCATTTCCCGTATCTGTTGCTTTTGGCCGATGTAAGTAGTTGTACTCCAAAACTTGGAGGCATAGTCATTTGTTTTCATCCTTTGACAAGTCCTGCCTGTTCAGAACTGTGGTATGGCTTGTGAACAAGTCAGGATGGACGCGATTCGGTCCTCTAAGTAACCGGCAGCACTGCCACACTCGGCCTCCACCCAAATTTTGGGTGTCGCCTCACCTCTGCTGAGTAAACTCTGAGATATATTAGAGGATGCAGAAGGTATTGATTTATTCAACAAATTTCCCTCTCAAGTCTAGCCAAAAGCACCTGCAAAGTGGTAGAACAAGTACTGAAAAATCAGAGAATTGATAGCGCAATGGTACAGTTATTTATGGGTGATATACTGTGCAAAAATTAGCGAAATTTTACAGTGTTTTTGATGACAACTTACATCTCAATAGATTAGCTTGGGTGGCAACTCACAGGAAGTTTACATCTTCAATTTAGATGCAACTTCTTCAAACGGCTTACATCTTGGCAAGTGGTTGCATCTCGGCAAAATTGGGATTAATCATCAAAATGTTGGGATCAGATCCCAGCTACCGGCCCGGGATCAATTCGTTCTCTATCGGCCGCTTTGCATTTCTGCCTCAGCTTAAGCCTATCGGACATCATATTTTAGGTACAGCTGAATGAGAAGACCCCTTTGGAAAACCTACCATCAAGGTTCAGGTAAATACTGAAGAGAATTTACTGTAGTTTGACTTCGCGGACTAACAATTTTGCCCAAAGTTTTAGGGGCATTGGGAGTGGTCTCATAATCTCCCAAGTGACTATTTTCACCCGCCAAAATATATTCGTCGACATATCTACGGTTCTCTGCTCTCTGAGTCTCCAAAATCATAAAATCTCCTTCTTAGGATCCCAACGGAGCATTCGGATCACCGTTCCGATCAATGCGATCAGTTACGCTGCCCTAGGGATTATTTGGAGTCAGAAAAGATCCAAGACACTCCATGCAGCTGATTGGAGTCATTTGAATTGTGACCCTCTACAAAGAATGCAACTATGTTGAAAGATGTCCCCATTTTGAGAGATGCAGCCAAAAACCCCGTTTGCATTGCAAAGATGTAAGCCAAAACACCCTGTTTCCATGGAGATGTCAGCCAGATAATTTTTGCACAGTATATGTACCATAGTTATTTAGCCGACTTTGGCCTAGACTCTCATGACAGGGCTCCCAGATTGGGATGTCTTGAGAGGATGGTCCGAGACTAGCCAATATATTGAGATGTAAGTTGTCATTAAAAAACTTGTAAACTTGGGCTAGTTTTTGCACACAACTTACGTCTAGATGGGTTGTTTGAGTGACAACTCTGAGAAAGCTTACATCCGGTGTTTGGATGCAACTCCTTTCAACGGCTTACACCTTTGTCAAGGTGCTGACATCTTGCCCCAAATTTGAATTGATTGCCGGACCTGTTGCATCAATCCGAGTTTATCGGGCCGGGATCAATTCCTCCTCTCTCGGCCGCCGCGCTGTTCTGACTTATTTAGGCCTCTCGGATGTGGTAAATTGGGTAGAGAATTATGTTCAGAGAGATTCAAGGGATAAAATGACCTGTATGTATGAGGACTTGAACATAGAGGTTGCTGTTTGAGGTTTGGAAAGAAAGACTTTGGCTAGATCCTCATAAATTTATAAATCCTCTTCTAATGACACAAGTGACTCAAATTGACTTTTATATGAAAAATCTTTGAATTAGACGTATCTGGGGATCGAATACCACAAAATATCCCTTTTGGGAGTCCGGCAGAGTTTTCGGATCATTGTTCTGATCAATGTCCCCAGATCCCAAACCTTCAGCATAAAAGAAAGTCTAAGGGGCTTTAAATTGTGGACTTGTGTTCTAGGTTGTGAGCACATATATGGATATGTAACCCTACTCAAAGTTGTCTCCATTTTGAACAGATCTGTCCCAAAAACCATGTTTCCATTTTGAAGATGTAAGCCAAAAACCACTGTTTCCATGAAGATGTCATCCAAATAATTTTTTGCACAGTATATGTGCCATACATACACTTCCTAGCTTCAATGTCATAGTGATCAATCACTGTTCACCTCTTCGTAGAACTTGCATCTCTTAGCAATGGGATTGGAGGCCTTAAGTAATCACCCTTTTGTTGGCTTCCATGAAAGGCCGGCAGCTCACGCATGGCATTTAATGTACACTGGCTTGAGTAAGTTAGCTGCCAAGTCAAATATAAAAAAGGGTGTGGCATGATGGCAGGTGGGAGAGAGGTAGCAATCTGAGACTATTTTGGGGGAGGGTTTAACGTGACCGAACACTCATAAGCGCGAGTTGTTGCCGGGCTCTGCCACGGCCCCCACCCAAGTTTTTTCTCGGACTTACAATTACAAATTTCGTGGCCTTTGACCCGACCTGCAGACACCGGAGTTTGAGGCAAAATTGCGCCGGCCAATATCCGGCCAATACAGGATGTATTGGCCGAATATTGGCCAAATATTGGTTGACATATTAGACCGCCATTATTCTGATAATACACGCATTAAACGCGGAGACTGCGTTTGGAGGGCGGTCCGATAGAAAAGGCCTTTTACACTTGCTGCGCATTGCAGCGAGAGAGAGAGAGAGAGAGTCGTACCGGCCGTGGCCACGGTACATCCCTATGAGCCCTCAGGCTGCCTGGCCGTCCCGTCTGCAGGGCCAAGGAGGTGCAGAACACAAATGCCTGGATGACAGTAAGCAAATAGGCGGTGACCGTTAGGTAAGGAACATCAAGGAAACAAAATAACCAAGGCAGAGCTTCGGCATCATATCGGCATCTCCGCTTCCACGTTGGCGACAATGCTGGCCCCGTTGGACGACCCGGTTCGTGAAGCATGAGGAAATCTGCAAGCATCCCAGTCAGTGCGGCTGCAGGCTGGCCTCCGCACCGACGACATGGTGGTCGAGGCGTTGTTTGCCCAGCGAAACGCCAAAGGGCGTCATTACGGTCCGCAGCGGTACCAGCCTAGTCGACTCAGCAGCAGCTCATCTCAAATGAGCAAACAGAAAGCCGATAGCTTTCAGAGGTCGTTTAACGATGCTAAACGCAGGTGGTTTCGACCCGGCCAAACGGCCCTCAGCGCGCAGCAAGATATCTCAACCTTTGTTGAGGCGCAGGAAGCATGGGTGAAGACCGAGATTGGGGTCGGCCGCGCTTATGCTGAGGCAACAAAGTGGTATGACTTAGCTCAGTCAGTTTCAATTGTGGCTAAGCCGGTGATTCCAGGTTTGTCGGTGCATATGCCGCTCTGTTTGCAAGCTGGTCGGCGGTATCGATTCGCGCGGTGTCCATTGCTGGCGTGGGACCCCGTCAATTCGCCATTATTGCCGAAGAGGAGTTGCCGCAGCAGACGACCATACACGAGCTCACGGGACTCTTGTCGAGCGACCCATCTGACGGCGCCAGCCACTCTAACTTGTCCCTCATGCAGGACTTGGATGGCGTGCCAAGGGTCCTCTTCGGACCTAGTTGACTCGTCAACCACTGCTGCGCCCTCAATACGCGAGTGAGTGGTCTTCATTCCAGTCATTTCACTCAGTAGATTGTCATAGTTTGACTCTTCCCAACACGGCAATGGTCACACAGTAACTGTACGAACGAACAACAAAATCATCCGGAGGCAGGAGGAGATTACAGTTAGCTACGGTCCGGGATTCTGGACAGAGGACAATCCATGTCTTTGCTCCGTCTGTCTTGGCCCCCGGCCTGTTCCAAGTCGGGAACAGGACATGGACATGGAGCAGAAGAAGACGAATGAAGCGCGACGAAACGCAAGACGCCGCAAAAACCTGGCCATTGCAAAACTGAAACGTGCAAGTGAGGAGGTGAAGGAAGGACGGAACAAAGAAAGAGGCATAACCTCATGCATCAGTAAAAAGTGACACCACGACAGAGCGCTATGTAGGCTATGTACCATCTGTAGCCCCGTTGCAAAGTACCCCTGTATATAGCATCCGTAGTCAACCGTGGAAACTCTGTAGCACCGGGGGGGGAGGGCTCTTCTAGGCATTCCGCCCAATATCAAGCCGACCTCCTTCAAATGCCCTAAACCGGGCTGCTACCACACTCTTCACCACAAACGAGCCGCAGCTGGGAAGAACGCGTGCCGTTGGTATCCCTTAGTGCGTAATCAGTCGCGGCGACTCTCCTGTACTCGCCAAATTCTCGCCATGCAGTGCCTCAGGCCTCAATGACGACCACAATGATTTCGCATTATGAATAAATTTAGTGATTGAACAGTGTACCAGTTATGAGTGAACCATGTACTGTATTATTTCAATCAAATCGACAGTCACGTGTCACGCACCCCTATGTCGATGTCGAATTTTGGTCGGGGTCACGCGTCACGCGAGGGCCTGTCGAATTCGCCGAGCGTGACATGAGACTCAAAACGGCCTGAGAGATGCAAAAAACGCAAAATTTTTCGTCCAGATGTCGAAAATTTGCGGGTGTCACGCGAAATTTTGGCCGGTGTCGAATTGTCGAATAGGTAAAATTGGTCACGCGTCACGCCCGGTGTCGATTTGATTGAAATAATACAGTACCTCGCATGTTGTAAGGAGTCACCGTGTAGTGTTACCGCTGTTCGGTTCAGAACCGATTCCGAACCTGAACCGAACCCGAACCGGACCCCAGGTTCGGTCCGGGGTTCGGAGATTCTGGATTTTTTTCGAACCTGTTGGAACATGTGCGAACAGGTTCGAACCTAAAGAGTATGTGGACAGCTTTTCGAGGTGATTTGGCGTGATTTCTCTCGACTGAAGCCATATGAAGCTACACTCACACCCGGATTTTATTCCTCTGTGACCTTGGTATGCACCGTTGAGTTATCCATGAATCCCGTGACAATTAGAGAAGCGTTTGACTGGTGTAATCTTACATAAATAAAATCAATCACTATGTCTGACTATCAGAAAGACTCCTCACTCTCATCCAACCCCACATGGCCATTTTTATGCACATAACATCCATGGCAGAGTTCGAGGAGTCCACCGGTCCTCATGAAAAAAATTACAGGTTCGTTCGGGTTCGAACCCCTTGCGAACCTGAACCGAACCTCTGAGAACCGGACCTCAGGTTCGGCGTGGGTTCGGTTCTGGGTTCGGAAATTTTCGCAAAAAACCGGACCTAACCGGACCCCGGCAACACTTAGGAGTGATTGAATTTAGCAATTGCACAGTTTACAACCAGTTATGTATGAGTCAACCCCTTGGCCCTGCTCAATATTAGGCAATGTCTGTCTTTCACGGCCGAATCACTAGCGTCCGATATCATGATGCATCTCGGGCGTCAACGGAAAGCTCGCTTGTCGCTGCACATTTGATTGGCCGTCTTCTGCGTTGTCTCTAGAGAATTTGATGGTAGAACATTTTCATCAAATTCTCCAGAGAATTCTCCAGGAGAATTCAGCGCATTCAAACTTCTGATGTGTGCTAATGGACCGTAATTTGACATACTCTTCTATATCTTATCTGCGACTACTGTAGTATTACGTTCAAATCGACTGTCACGCGTCACGCACCCCCCTGTCCGTATCGAAATCTGGCAATAGTCATGCATCACAGAGGCGTTTGTCAAACCTCCCAAGCGTGACCACATAGTTTTATCGACTATCATCAAAACTTTTTTTGTGTAGAGTCTGACTACGGGAGACTAAATCATGAGCGCTTATCGGCAGCAAAAGTCCTTCACGGCATCAGACACAGATTCCTTCCATTCCGTGCTAGTACTCTTGACATGTCACACGGAAGGGCAGAGCCATTCAAACTATATGGAGGAGCGCAACAAACGACATGAAGCATGGAGTGTATAGCGCCAATCTATCCATACAACGTTCCCTCGCGCAGGAATCGTCTCCGACTTCAACGCGTCAGGGAGAATCATATGGTGTCTGACATCGAATTGTTACAGTCATCCATATGCTATATAACTGGCGGGTCATCATGGTATTCCTCAGCTCAGCAATGAAGCATATCCTCCCTGCGATACTTCTTTCCATCATGGTCGGTTTGGCCGCTGCGATCGGCGGTATGTGGTGAATTGACATCGTGCTTCTGATCGACTTATCCAAGATACGCAGGGACGATCCGCTGAAACGTGTGGAGACCCAGAAGACAGAGTTGATGTACCCAGAACATTCACCTATGCCTACGGCACAGACCCCGCCTGGATCAGTAGCATCATTTTGAACGACGGATAAATCCTGCAAAACATCATGGGCATGGTTTTCCTCACCCAGGAAGAATCGACGGTTCCCTGCTATTTCCTTTCCAGCGACGTCCTCGCTGACAATTTCGTCACGATCAATGCCACGGAGCGGGACGCTGCTATCGCAAGCGGACAGTACGTCCTCCTACCCACGCTCCAGACGTATATCTATCCAACCGAGATGTGCGGGAGCATCGCGGTGTACCGCCTGTACAACTCGGCCAAAACAAGCCGGAATCGGAGAGACTCAGTGCCATCTCCAGCAGCGGGTATGCGGACCTTGGGATTGCGGGATACATCCTACCTGTGGGGGTCGCTTGCTAGGTATGTCTTTTTGTTTTTCGTACGTCTACGTGCGGAGTTCCTTTGAGCTTGTGATGTAAATTATGTTAACAAGAGATCTCAACGGTTAGTCTCTTATAAACAGACGCTACAACAAATGTGCTCGCATGCTGTACTCAACGGTATGGCCAGACTGCGAGGGAGCCTGTAGGTCGCCGCCGCCTCGAGGCTCAAACACCTTTTCCAGGCAGGCGAAGAGCTCCCTCGCCTGGAGTTGCGGGCACGGCGCGCCAGCCTGGCTGAGGAAATACATAGAGCTGACGCCACTCCTCGTCCTGCCCACCCACGGTCACGGCGGCGCTCTTCTACTATCTCGTCTTCGGGATATTTTGTTAGCTGATGTATCCCATTTTCTGCAGCGCGCCGCCGAAGAGTAAGACGAGGGGAAAAATGGCTGCGCGAGGTGCGTCCAGTCTTTCCTCTAAGTCGACAACTGTTATTCGAAGCCTCCCTGCGATTCCAAACATCACCCCCCAGCTCGGCGAGCCACGGAGACCGCCTCCGTCCGCCTCACCTAATCAAGAAAATGCGCCGGCTTCGTGTGGGTGTCCTTTTCTTTCGGCTTCGTAACCACGACTCACAACTCTGCAGCTTCTAACTAAGCGCTTGTAGATTATATTTGTTCACCTGCTCATAGTCCAAATGCACCTGATTCTTCGGTCGTTCAATGTCCAATCTCAGTCAAAAACTTTTGTTTTGTCTACCGTGGAGAATCTTTCATCGATATCTCTCCAAGAGGCGCTGATTACCTCGTCCATTTTGAACTTATGTTGTGATTTGTCGGCTGTATGTTCTATGCAGGAACCCAAAGGCTCAGGTGACACCGTCGCTGTCTTCTGCATGGACATTCGCGTTTTCTGCGAATTATATCATCGCATTTGGTACCATTTAGATATATAGGTCTTGGTGGCGCCCAGGTACCACGTTTTTGAAACTCGGTGACGCGAATATGATAGATCACGGGTCCCATTGTAGCATAAATATCCTTCATGAACAAAGAAATATATTGCTGAAAGAGCCGAACGATGAGACTTGCATTCCATTTTCTGCTCTTGAGATATTGGTGCAAATATTGTAGTCCTCGCCAATCAAGCCCATAGAAATCTCCTTACACTTCCTTGCGGCATACGCCGGGTCACCAAATCTCATGCATCGATTCTCCCGGTTCCATCACACCCGTTGCAATCTGCATTCATCCCCTTGGTTCCCACAAGCACCACCAAACCGGCCGACCGTAAAATCTGCATCGGATTTGACCCGTATGACACTAGTTACACAACTGCGCAGTTCAAGTTGAAACGAATTCAACTCAATGTCTCTGGATCTGAGTCCCCCACATTTGTCCAGCCTTCAGCAAGATGAACCTAGCTGTGATTTCCGATTCCTCTGGGTCTTCCAACCTTCAAAGCGATGTGCTTATCCAGGGATCAAACTTCACGCACCGTGCATTCAAATCCTGCTTATTCTCTGAGATGGGCAGTCACGGGTTTGCAGACTCGAATAGTCTCATGATTTACCTTCAGTGTCGTTGGGTCGGCCTTAATCAAGACAATCTCGTTAGATTTCCGGTCAATTTTCCGTCGCATGCGGTCTAATGTGTCCATACCAATCTGTCCAATCGCCTTGCGTTTGAACCATTCAAGTTCAGAGCCATGTCCTGGCTCAGACCTCAGAAAATTCAATAGCGGCTTGCGTATAGGCTACCGGCTGCGCATTCCCCACTCCGGCTCAAGAAATCTGACTGACCGACTGACTGAATTTCTATTGTTGTCCTGACCATGGCATCAGACCGGACTTCAAAGTGCACTTGCGTAAATGGCTGGTGTCCTATCCATAAAATCGACTACCCAGAAGCGCAATAAGTTCTTCCTTTCCTCACTTCACATCCAAAGGCGACTAAAATGGACCCATGCACTGAGCGTTATGATCTTTATTAACTGCTTACTGCCAGATGAGGCTACATACATGGGGCCCGTTGATTTGCACCAAGGAAGTAGTGGAAAGAGAGACCAGACAGATGTAGGGAAGGGGGAATGCGGTACCCTTGTCTGTCTCCAACACGGGGTTTAATGGGCAACTGTCACTCCGATCACCGACGCTTTCATCAGAATCTCCATAATGTTGCGGCTCTCTAACTCCTTCTTGTTCTTTCTGCAATATATGATCACTTGATTTGTGGTCTATGCAGCCGTGTTATTGTTACAGTAACAACTCGCATATCGGGAGCGTCTTACCTTATTTTCTAATCCAATCGCCACATGACGGGCACCCTTGGCAGAAAAAAGCAGAACTGGAAGGCGTTCTGAACAAGCTGTATAGGTCAGTTCCAGGTCCACGCCGGTGAAAACACGCACCCTTTTCATTGTCCTTCTACTCGATCTCAACACTGGCAGCGTCTCGCTCTGGCTCGGAGCAGACTCTTCCAAGTGCCAACCGATATTCCTTTTTAATGGCGGTTTCGGTAAATTCTGCCCCCGGAAACATCTTGTTGTTGGTCATTAAAGCGGAACTGTCCCTGAGAACAACATATTTCTGCTGGGGGAGACGGCCGCGAGCTGCGCGTCCGCAGTTTGAAATGGAAAGTCCAAGGGAATCAATGCCCCGTCTTCTGAACCGTATAGAGATGGCAAAGTTCGGTTCAGTTCGGTTCAGGGCCGATTTTTCCGAACGCCGAACCTGAACTTGGCGTTCGGTTCAGGGGATGGCTGAACCTCGAACCTGAACGCGAGTTCAGGTTCAGTTCGGCGTTCGAACGCGTTCGAACCTGTAATTTTTTCCCAGGCCCCAAATTACCTTTGCAGAGCTGCAAAAAAATAGAGAAGGGCTATTCAATCTTGGTTTGCATTCTAGAACATGTAAAAACACTCGTGAGGTACACAGCACAAATATCTCTACTATCTGAGCAAACTCAGAGAGTCCACCATGAGTAAATAAATCACGTGATGGCACATCATTACACTCGTCGATAGGTCCTACAAGACGCAAACATGGAAGAAATACTGTGAAAATAATAGAGGGGAAATATGGTTGGTAAGGGTAGGTGTAAGTGGCAAAACTCGGTCCAAAACTGAAGGAGAACTGACCTATTTTGAATTCAAACAGTGTCTTTTCGGTTCGGGGTTCGAACGCGTTCAGAAAAAGCGCACCCACCCCGAACGCCGAACCGAACTTTCGGTTCAGGTTCAGCATTTTGCTGAACCTTGAACCTGAACCTCGCGTTCAGTTCAGTTCGGTTCAGGTTCGGACCGATTTCCGAACCGAACTTTGCCAACACTAGAACCGTAATGAGTCAAATGGCTAGAAATTGTTGTTGCCAACCTGTTACTGCGCAACTCGGTGATCATGTTCCTTAAGCTTCTCGTTTCATATCTTTCTGCCCTTGGATTTGAGTTCAGGCGTTTTGATCTTCTTCTTTCCGTCATGGTGGGCGGGGAGAGGTGGGTGGATAGAATGTCAAGGATTCCCTACTTTATATATACATAATTGACTCCCGTGGCAACGTTGACCGCCTCCGAGAACTGATAGAATGGAGATCCATCACCTATGTAATGATACGACCATCAACAATCTTCTGGTTCGAAATGACCACCCCCTGATATCCCTTGAACATCCCGCTTATCACGGCCCTTTAGATATTTCAGGTTCCATTTTACTTGTATGATATCCATATGCAATCCAAGATGTTGAACAGCCGAACACCGCCGACCTACGGTCTCCGTCGATCCTTTTAATGGAGTACATGTGGAAGCGTCTGCTTAGAAGAGACAAGTGTACAGAGAGCCATCGCTTTCCCCTTTATTTCTCTTTGTCCGGCTCGAATTCCCGCCCCAGAGAGAGAGAGAAAATTAGATTGCGGTATGTCATGTGGCGTCGCCTTCCATCAGAATTATAGTCTATTTTAGCAAAAGGTCTTCGCAGAGCTCGGCGGAAGGAGTTCGGCAAACAGTGTTCGGCAACTTAAAATGATGGATTTAGCTTTCGCATCAATTCCAGCGTTTCAAGCGTCTTTATATACAGCATAGGGGGAGGTAGGTATGTCTTATCTCACTAGCAGTTAGCCCATGCTTCCCTACGGGACTTCTGAGTTCAAGGTTGGAAAAAGCAGTTCAGTCGGTACACTGTAGTTGAATCAGAGGTAATACAATTGTGTAAGTAAGGGATACAATTCAACGTCCCCCGGACCCATTGCGTCGACCAGCAGATGACCCCTCGCCTTTATCTTCGGATTCCTCAAGTGCGCGGTCATCAGATATCCTGCGTTTCTTCGAACTTGGTTCTCCGGATGTCATGTCTGTCCCTTGACTTCCATAAAAGCCAGTGAATGTGAGTCGTGGAGGTGTACCCGTGTTGACTGAAAGGGTGTTGAGCTCAAGTCGATAATCGAAGGACAGATAAACACGCACCCAATTTAGTCGGACTTTGTTCTACCTTTGGCGCTGCAGGAGCTTGGCCGAGGAAGGTGACTTTCTCCAGGTCGACAATAAAATGTTTGACAGTGCGCTCCTCATCACGTTCCACACCTGTCAGAATTCCTTCAACGGCATCAGACTTGCCTTTCCCAGGCATTGGTTTATACATGTACTTCTCCAGAGATTTATACCTGGGGGGGAGAACTCCGATCAGGTCCCACGGGTTTTAGCCAGAGGTCCCGCCACTCCGAATGGAAGACCAGTTCACATCTAGCAAGGTCACACGTTTCAAAATGGTTTCCAGTGAACGCCCTGTAGCAAGGCAATAATGCCTAGTGCTGTATTGGCAGGGTGGGGTGAAGGATCTACAGGAAGAACTTGAGCTAATAATTTGTTGATGGAAGATGTCGACTCCTAGATACGTTCTAACAGTACTGCAATTGTATCCGATTTCTTTTGGCTGAAAAAAGGGTGCGAAAAACTCAGTTCGGGTTGTAAGACAAGGAGCAGAACACTGCAGATATCTAGACCGGTAACCGATCCGTCTACGGGAACAAGTGTCGGTAGACAGACCGGTCGATCTGGCTTTTAATTTGGATCATACGCATTTGCACCGCCACATGGCGTCATTTTGCGCGTGCAAGTCACGTTTGATGCCCTGGGCGTTACCGAAAGTAAGGAAAAGCGTAGGTTATGAGGCTTCTGTACACTCTCGAGTGCCGAAAAATGTGCTCAATAATCATGTGCTTGCAGTATGAGCATTCTGTGAATTTACCGCAAAATCTATGAGTACGTTTCCACCAAAGGATGTGATTTACCGAGTCTAAGCACTAAATCTTGCTCAAAACAGATGCGAAAAATTCCAAAAAGCATTGCAAATGTAGATGTATGGTGGAGAATGCTTCTACGGTATATATTATTCTCATGCGCTTGAAAGGACTCTCTACGGATGGATTTTAAGCCTGGTCGGCAAAGTCCGGGGCATCAAAACGTGACGTGTGGCGGTGCAAATGCGTATGATCCAAATTAAAAGCCAGATCGACCGGTCTGTCTACCGACACTTGTTCCCGTAGACAGATCGGTTACCGGTCTAGCAGATATCAATGTAGAAGTTAAATTACCAACCTGGGGAGAGCCGGATTCGAAGTTGCATTAGTTGTCCTTCGGATTGATTTCAATCCCAGTGCAGTCCCAGAGCCATCTTCCGGGCCAATTTTTTTCGACAAATTTTGCTTTTTTCACGCATTTCGGGAGATTTTGTTGGAGGCAGTAATTGGGCGTGAGATTCTCACCTTTGAGTGGATATACTCCTTTAGATTTCGGGGCTGCCATGTGTTCCGTCAGAAACATATAATCGGCCCCCAGTGCCTGAGGTGATATTGTGCGGAATCGATGGCTCTGGTCGATGCAAAACTTGCTAGCTATTTAGCACAGCCATCCACGCGTCGCCACGCGACTGTAACGTGTCGTGAACAAAACTGGGATCTTACAAAGCTGCGATTCGAGGTCGCGAGGTAGCGGTATTTGATTCACGCTGTCCTGGTTTCAGATGAGGCTCAAAAGTTTCTCCACACTTCAAACCATGGTAATTGGTATGAATACAAGTGGCTGACGGCCCGCGAATTGCTCATGCGTAGGTTGAAAGAAGTTTGTAGTCATCTCTGGCATACCAAGGAAAATACAACCCGGAGTCACTGGAGCTGCCAAGGTTGGTTACTTAATAGTCCCTCCGTAGAGCACTTCGACACAGGCAACCGCGTCGGGTCGTTTTTTTAGCCATCAGTGGATGGGAAATCCGAACCATGGCAGTTAATACTTTACCGCAGCGCGCCGTAGGGTCTGTTTCTGACCGAATCACGTACGAGAATGATGTAGCAAGGACAAAATTGCTCAAATAACAAACCATGGGCCTGTAAACGGACCCATATATTGTCCTTTGGACTCACATTTTACATCACAATTTTACATTTTAACCGTTCTGAATATTTCGGGTTTTTTTTTTGGCGCCTGAAAATGTATCATCGCTGCATTTCGAAATGATAATGACAGGACTGGAATACCACCTCACGCCACATAGATTTGGCCACAATGAATCAATCCTCTTCGTCAAAAGACCGAATTGGTGCACGGCATGTTGGGATTAAACATCCAGAATCTTGGTGTGCAGCGTGGCGACTGGGTTTTGGGTCGGAGATTCAATCAGGTGGACGGACAGCTGGAAATGCTCCCGTCCGCTTTGCCACCGTCGGCCGAAGGCAACGTGAAGTTGCAGGGTCTCGCGCTATCGGACGATGGGACGAGCCTCACAGGCGTCGTCACGGTGTCCAAACTGGCGTTCCACAAGTGGGTCACGGTCCAGTTCTCCTTCGACGACTGGCAAACGACTAGCGAGGTCAGGGCGCGCTGGACCATCACCGGGGTTTTCACGTTCAGCGTCCGGCTCACCGACTTCCCCACCACCAAGGTCATGGCCCTCGTGGTGAAATACGACAATGACAACTATCCGGTAACGCTTGGACGGGCTGGAGAGACATAAAGAGGAGCGGGACAAAGGAGAAATGGGAGAACTTGTCAGAAATTTCTGTTCGCGACACCAGGGAAATTTTGGCGGCATACCCGCAAATTTCCACATAGGAACGAAAATTTGTTTTGCAGAGGCGATTTTGCATGTGTTCCGATTATTCTCAGAGGCATTATTTCACTTAGAGCAATATTAATGCGTGCCAATCGCAACTGAGGGTGTAGAACAAGCTAAAGAGATCCTTCCCCGTCGCCGGCCATCTCCAGCCGGTTGCGGTGTCGATGTCCCGCTGCAGATCCGCATCGACGATATTAACCACTCGTTTGCGGAGCGCGATAAGGAACTCCCCGAACAGGAGATCGTCCGGGGTGACCTCGACCGGGGTAGGCAATCGTTTAAGCATGATTGTGAGATCCGACGCCCACCCAGGCTTACCGTCTCGTAGCAGAGAGATGGAGTCGAGGAGAGCGGAATGTCCGACGCGACCAAGGTCGGTTGACACCAAGTACTGCAATCGCCCTAAGGCTAGTAACAGTCGCCGAGCACGGACAGGCATCTGACCGGTTTCCGTGAATAGGATAGCAAGCATCGAGTGCGGATTAAGCCCAAGTAGCCGACGGAGGAAGGAGTTCTGCGCCTCCATATGTTCCTTGACCAAGGATATGTCAGTATCGAGGGCGAGCTCGCAGCCCGATATGAGGTAACAGTCAACGCGAGCCATGAATAGTTGGAGGCCTTCTCGCACGGGAAGCGAGCCAATCCGGTGGTCAAGGCCGAATATTGCGTTTCTGGTCGCTCTCGCTTTGGACGCTTTAAGTTCGTAATGCTTTGAAGACATTCGAATGTGCAGGACTATGGAAACCCGAAGCACCACGCTTTTTAGCGACGCCCGGCATTGATGCCGGTTGATCATTGATGGCATGTGATCTACTCGCCCGTTTTGAGTTATGGGACCCCGAAACCTGGACTTTTCATGCTGAGAGATAAATATGTGTAGTTGATGATGTGTGTCTAGTTTGATGCCACAAAATCAAAGTAGACATGTGTCATGTATCACCTACGGTTGCATGTCGGATTTCCCACCATGGAAGTGGAAGATCTATCTCGAAATCAGTTGAACTCATAAAAATGCCCTGATTTATGGTGGAACTTTTCAAACTTTGTCGATTTTTTCTATGTACTAGTAGTAGTAGTAGTCGACGGGACGGATCCCGTCCGTCCAGGGACTGTGAAGTCCCGCCATGTTCTCCGTGAAGTCTGAAACGTCCCATGCCTCGAATTTTGGTCAAGTATGATGACCGCCCTCCGAGCAAGCTGTTACCTGGTATTTGTTGACATTTCCTTTGGGGTTACTTCCTCACGGATTTTTGGCAGCTCGGGGTACACTATTTGCGTCTCGTCCTGAGGCGGTTGCATCGCACTGCTTGAAATGGTTTATCATCAATCTCTCACTCTTCTTGTTTCCTTTGTTCAGCGGCCTCGATTGGGGATTCACGACCACCAATCTCCGAAGAGCCCGGCATACAGGCTAGCAAACCACAAAATAAATCCATTGTTATGGATCCTTGACTCTCAGGAATATATATCAATTTAAAGCTCTAACAGCCCCAGATGCAGCTAGTATGAGATGGAATTATCAATAGCATATAGAATAACCGAAATTGAAGAAGAAATTACCTTAAATACCCATAGGATGAGAGTGTACACGCGAAAAGGGAGAACGCGACGCGTTTGGTTCATTATGTAATCACAGATCACCACGATTTCGACGCTATCTCCGGAGCTCGGAGGTTGAGTCGAGTCAAGCGACTTGCATTGACTCGACTCCCAGACGACTCGACTTTGGAGTCCCGGCAACATTAGGGTTGATTTTGGGCTGCAACCTCCTCAAATTTAAATCTGCCAGAGGCATCGTTTTGCCAGAGAAAACTAGGCTTTTTGCGATACTGGTATCTACAGGATGGCATTTATTAATAATATGGAATCTTTGTCGAATGGGGTTTTACGACGTGATTGCCTCCTCACTGATAAAATCAAATTTGGACCACTCGCGCTCAATAAAAAGCTTGTATTAAATACTTGGAGTGTGTAGAATTTCGCTGGCCACCACAGCAGGACGGCTTCAAAAAGGCACTGGAACTGGGATCGTGGCATTGGATTTAATGCAAATCTGATTATAAAGCACACAATTGTTAAACAAACAGATGCAAGCACGCGAAATTTGCAGCTTTGCAGCTGTTTGTTTAACAATTTACATGGTCACATCAACAACAGAGGAATCTGAGGTGACCATTCTGTGTAGAATTTTGCTGCCTACCACCTCAGCAGGGCAGCTTCAAGAAACCAATTGAACTGGGATGGTGGCATCGGATTTAATGGACATTTGAGTGCTTGGAGCTGTTTGTGTAACAATTTCCACCGTCCCAGGGCTTCCCGTGCCAGCCGCTTCATGGGAGATGACCGCAGAGTCATGAGCGCCTTTTGAAGATGCCTCGGTCTTTGTGTTCTCCCTATTATGTTCTGTGATGTCTATCAGTCAACTGAGTACCGCAGAGGCGTGAATGAAAGATTCACGCTGTTTGGCCAGGGTAGGAATGGCCCAAACGATTCGCGGTCGCGGCAATGGGGAGAGCCCTGTGAGGTACATCATTGCAGGGAGAGGAAAACACGCACGGAATCTGCCCCCAAGCGGTGAATCAATCTCCGGAAGGCAAACCAGGCTCGAATTTGGCCCATGGAAGATATGGGGGGAGGGAAAAAGGCAGCGCGAACGGCGGGGAGATGGGGGAAAGGAAGAGAGCATCAGGAAAAAAGCAAGTGGGTACCTAGCACAATGTAGCTCAGGTGCTCATATACCTCAGAGGCGCTCTGTTATTGTATAGAATATTGGATTGGATGTATTTAATCATTTCTGATACATGAGGGCGGCCGATATCAATCCGAATGAACGATGTGAGGAGGTGGCCCACTAAGCTGTTTTTACCGTTTTAGGAAACCGCCGGAACAAAAAATTCCGTAGGCCGAGAGACCATCGTGTAAATTCGCGGAAACTATGTCAACTCACTCACAGGATAGATATCTTGGTGCTAGACCTCACATATCAGTATGTACCACATTTTACGGTTGGGCTCGAGGTCAAAAATGCCATGGTGGCCCACTAAGCAGTCGCAGATAATATTAGTGTTGGCAAAGTTCGGTTCGGAAATCGGTCCGAACGAACTGAACTGAACGCGAGGTTCAGGTTCAAGGTTCAGCAAAATGCTGAACCTGAACCGAAAGTTCGGTTCGGCGTTCGGGGTGGGTGCGCTTTTTCTGAACGCGTTCGAACCCCGAACCGAAAAGACACTGTTTGAATTCAAAATAGGTCAGTTCTCCTTCAGTTTTGGACCGAGTTTTGCCACTTACACCTACCCTTACCAACCATATTTCCCCTCTATTATTTTCACAGTATTTCTTCCATGTTTGCGTCTTGTAGGACCTATCGACGAGTGTAATGATGTGCCATCACGTGATTTATTTACTCATGGTGGACTCTCTGAGTTTGCTCAGATAGTAGAGATATTTGTGCTGTGTACCTCATGAGTGTTTTTACATGTTCTAGAATGCAAACCAAGATTGAATAGCCCTTCTCTATTTTTTTGCAGCTCTGCAAAGGTAATTTGGGGCCTGGGAAAAAATTACAGGTTCGAACGCGTTCGAACGCCGAACTGAACCTGAACTCGCGTTCAGGTTCGAGGTTCAGCCATCCCCTGAACCGAACGCCAAGTTCAGGTTCGGCGTTCGGAAAAATCGGCCCTGAACCGAACTGAACCGAACTTTGCCATCTCTAGATAATATGCCTCAGACTTCGAAATAACCGGCTGCCGTGTTGCACAGGAGGTGATTAGATCTGGCGGCAAACCCTCTCCTGCGTCCGGTTTGGTCCCCGAGTGACTGGAGTCTGAGATTGGTCGGATCGTCTGGATGATTGAGCCGCTCCGCAACCCCGCAGTCACCCACTATACTGGAACCATGGAGCATCCAGCTGGCACAGGACAGCTTGCGCACACACTATCTGCCTTTGTGCACTATGCGTTCGAAACAAGCAGCGGCAGTATTATTTTGCAGATATACAAGGTATTTCCATATCGTAATTTCCCAATCTGCGCTGACAAATTTTACAGGCTCGATTGGGAGACTGAGTACTAATGCAATGGGAATCATAATCTTCGACATTATGTCTCACACGCCAGAGGAGTAAGCGACACTTAATATGTGAAGCTTTATCGTACTTACCGGGTTCAGGGATTCCGGAGTTGGTGACCACGGGCCTATGGGCATCCAAAGATGGCGCGCTCAGCATGACTGCAATGTATTCTGCAAACTTCTGGGTTTTGATGCTGGAGATTCCGACTCCGATGATGAATAGAATATATCTTATGTGTTTTTCTTTCGTACTCCCTCTCTCGGTTGACAAGAATTTAATGGTTTTTTTCCTCTGTGATGCTGAATATCTCCTCTATGAGAACTCAGTTGTGCTCCGAAGTGACTTGATTTTGCGTAGGAGAGTTGCGACACAGTCCAATGGCTCGAACATCAATTTCCTTTTTAGGCTCAAGCCGCTGAATTAAATTTATCGTCAAACATGGGGGGTTCCATGAATAATTCTGGAAGAGTTAACATATATTGAATGCATGTCATAGTACTGAAATGTCTGAGGAGATGACAAGTTTTACTCCTGATCTCATGCTAGGTGTACTTGGTTGGCGTGTCATGTTGAACAGGAACTTGTGGCTTCTGAGAGTTATGGGGACTCGATACTAGTGGTAAACCCACCCTGTAAAATAGTAAGAGGGTTGAAGGAGGTATATACTGTCTAATATAAATCAGAGAGAGTGATCTGTGGTCATTACAACTCGGAAATCCGATTTGAAAGTCCCGTAGGTCAGGTGATGAGAGTCTTTGGATCCTACTCATCTAGAACATGGGGGATGTCGCAAGGGGCAGTCTGGACCATGTCAAGTTTTTCTAATATGGTGATCCAATCCGACTCAATTTTTCATCAGAGCTCTAGTGGCCAATGCACATTGGAAGACAATGTCAATGCTCGATGAAAAACCTAAGAAGACGTCTCCAGAATTTTGCTGTGCTGGTACAGGAGCTGTTCTGGGGACTAAATGAATTATAAAATATGTCATATGTCACCATCACGTATAATAAATGCCTCCATGCGTCACTGTGTAGACTTTATGCTACTATAAATCCAATTAATATTAATTTATGGCGAAACAGGGTTTCAAGGGATCCAAGTCACAAACTCGACATTTCTACACAAACAACGCGTATTAAAGCTGAAAGAACGCGTCAATAAGACGCCTTAACCTCTAACTAAATGCAAGAGGTGCTCGATCTCTGGATCTCTGAATGCCCACTAACTTTAGGTAGTGGGTCCTGTAGCGCCCTATCAAAACTTTTTGGCAGTAATGATCTCTTTTTGATAAAATCAGTCCTTTTTGATTGATCCTTTGATGTATTTTCTCCGGTTCCACCCGATGTTTCCCGCACCAAAATGTGTTACGTAAGGTGTCAACGCAAATTTCATTTTTGGGTCTTCACTTTGATTCCTGGCCTTGCGCACCTTCAGTCATCTCTTTACCGTTTCATTGTACTGTACAATACTCTATGTCAATTTTCTCCAGGTTCTATTATCCCGTGGCCAAAATCTTACCGAAAAAACCTGAATATCAGCCTCACAATGTTCTAGCCCAAAGGAAGAGCTCTCGCCCCGTACGAGCTGGTTGACTGTCGACCGAGCAAGAATGGGGCCCATATAAATGTTTTGTGAATGTCATATTTTTTCTCTTGGTATCGAACCAGCCTTTTAGAATACTCTGAATAATTCATATTCAAATTCAGAGCTTTAGTTCCCCTTCAGGTCAATCTAAGAAAGTTCATCAAAAATTACACTTTGCGAGCTATCCAATGGTTTTTATACAAACTCGCTATTATCTATGCCTTGATCTGTGGTGACTGGATCACCCACAGCATTAGGAGCTCTAGGTTAATCCACAGCCAGGGAAACATATAGTGGTCAATTTGCCTAGCAGTTCCTTGGAAGCTGAAAAGAAGCTGAAACCTTGGAAGCTGAAAAGTAGGAGTTTTGTTAATCCCGGGACCTAACCAAACCAAACCAAACTCCAAACTGAACCGAACCTAACTTTTCTAACCAAACTTAACCTCCAAACCTAACCCCCCACGCAAAGCGGATACAAAGTTCCGTTGTTGGCCGAGATCGGCAACGGATGGCATGTGGTATGACAATGTGCCGTGTTTGATCCAAAGGTGGTACATTTGTCCGAATGTACCGTGTCTACCGCGGAATGTACCGACGGTGGAATCTATGTAATAACTGATGTAGCCCGCTACGCGGCAGTTCCCGCTATGTAGCGTCTTCGGTGTATTGTGTTACAGTAATCAAGTATATTAATCGTACAAATCATTGCACTGTGGGTCTGGAGCTCGTCGAAAAAATAGAGACGACCGGACAAAATAATCCGAGTGGGGGGGATATGTAAGCTCCAGTGGTGCGTGGTGTGATATGATAATCATACCGTACAAGACATAAGTGTCAAGACAGGTGCCACATCGAGCAAGGGGGCGCGCGGATGTGAGTCAATTTTGGCGTTGGCATGCCCAAGGGTGGGATGCGGCTGGAAAACTTGGCGTACACCACCAACCAGCCGTAATTCGATTTTGAGGTCGCGCCTGAGTACTTGGGCAAAGATTTGATACTACCCTCGTACGAATACAAAAATGAGGCTCTGTTGATATCAGGACTGGAAAGGCTGGACCCGGCTCGAAATTGAGCTTGATGTGACGTTAGCCGTTCAATGTCACTCAAAGATACCACGCAATCTCTGTACAACATCGGCTTCTGCCTCTTCACGACGCTTGTGCACGAACCTCTCTCAAGCCTCCGAAACGACCTTCGATTGGTGCGTTGGGCCCCATGCGCATGGCCTCATCCTCTAGTGTTTTCAGAATAGGTGCGTAGTCCGCTCCTACAAATACACAAACATTTCTTGACGGTGTTTTTACATCTTCCGTTATGAACAGTGCCAACCCCGAATCCTGCTATCCGTCGCCCTCGCCCTCCTCGCATGCCTCGAGCATCCTGCGAGCTGTTTTCAACGCCCCAATCCAGAGCCCACAGAGGTCGACCCCGAGCCCAGCTCCGGTGAACCCCCTTGCCGAGGACTCTGCTAATCTCACTGGAGATCTTCGCTCACCACCCGTGTATCACTATTACGGGCTCGATAATTCCACAATTGGCAGTTCGGACCTTGAAGATGCAGCACAACCCGTGCATAAATACCTCGAACCGCTCGTTTTACCCAGGAGGCCTTCTATCAACAAGGGAAACCTTCGAGAGATGTCAGAATCTGTGAGTCCTTGGTTTTTTTGCTTCAGTGCAGCTGTCTGACATGCTTCGAGGACGTCTTCGGACCTGTACGTCGCCCGCTCGAGCGCGCAAGATGCTACAACGAGCGAAGGGCGAATGCCGAGCTTGCGGCTCGCGTCAAGCATCTCCGCACGGCTGCGTGAGTTATACAGGTTTACAGAGAGGCGGCAGCAAGGAGCCATGCCAACATATATTAACAGTATGTATCTATATTATATCGAATTATGAGGCCGCTTTTGAGGCCTTGCCTCTTCCTGCAACCCTCCTGCGTCTCCCGTTATCTCAACGTCCACCGTGCTGGCCTTGGCGGCTTTTTTCTTCTCCCGCGTCGCGGCTGCCTTCTCTTGAGTTGCGGCCCGCTTTGCCTTCTGAGTAACACCGAGGATGGCCGATAACTGGTCATGACGTCGTCTACGATCCGTGAACAGGTGGCGTGGTTTGGTCAGTACAACGGGGAGGTACTTTCGCAGCAAACCAGCATTGTGAAAGCCGTGGGTATTGATAACGAACCGAGGGTCATCTTTGTGCACAATGGAGTAGATGATGGTGCTGGACTCCTGGTGTTCCTGCATTTGTCGTGTAACACCACTGGCGTCGCACCCGCATGCCCGGCAATCATGCTGAACATTAAATGAGAACTGGACGGACTGATATTTCGTTAGCATGTCGCGACCTACAGCACTGGATCGAACTCACTGCTGAGGCAACGACGACACGGCTGGCATCTGCATCGGGCAGCAGCACAGGCATATGCAGCTGTGGATGAAGAGCCTCCCCGACATCATGTTTGCTGACCACAAGCACCCCTTGCGCGGACTTGCTGCCCTTAGGTAAAAGAATAATCAAAATCCGGGCAATTATAGGCACCTACACGCCGTTTAGATTTCGTCTGACCTTCATTAATAAAGGGGAAAACTTACATCATTAAGACGGAACACAGCCCAGGATCCGACAGTACAGCGATCACCAGAAACGGCCGCCACATTCTCACCCCTGGTCCATGAAATACCAGAATCAAGTGGGACGGTGCAGGGATTTAAAGTGCCATCTAGCATGGTCTGGGCAACAGTCAGAGCCGCCATCTTGCCCTGTTTCTTTTGTGCAACTGCCCGTATGAGTCCGGGTGTCCAAAACGGTGGGGGCGCCCATCTGAGATGCTTCTGGATGATGGGGGTATTGCGCAGGATCCGTTGGACATCCTTCCCCGCTCGCACCCACGCCGTATCTTGGAACCAGTAACCACCGCTGAGAGTGAGAATGTGTTTAACGCGGTCCAGGTCGGCAAATTTTGCAGCAATGTCGCGGCTCGGGGCCTGATGGTTGCTCAGCGCCGAGCACAATCGGAAAATTGCATTGAAACATTCGAAGACTTCGGTGGAGAAGCGGACCGCTGGTCCTCGACGGCGGATGTCTTGAACAATATGGAGAAGAACGTGAAGCTTGAGTTTGATGAGGATTTTTGAAGGATCGAGTGTGGCAAAGGCGTCAAGAAGGTTGTCAATCAAGATTTGGAGATCAGCCTGAATATGCATAAATAATAGTGTGCGGGGAAGGGGAGATGCTGTACCAGGTAGTCTTCCATGTTGTCGATTTCGGAGATCCAGAGAAGAGGCCCAAGCTCGCCTAGAGCTCGGACAAGTGTAAATTGCTCGGGAGTGACAATGTCGTGAATATGGAAAATCATGGTTTGCATCAGCGTCTTGAAGTGTTTGCCGATTAAACCGTTGCGATATTGCATCATATATGCTGCTCGGATCGGGGGGACCCGCAGCCCATCCAGGTTTGTGCTCTGCAGCCGAACAGTAAAAATATCCTGCTGTACCGCCGTCCAATTGTGATGCAGTTCGTACCAGGTGTATTTCGCATCACCAAGCAGGATAGTATGTAGAATCTCGACGAGAGTATCTTGAGATGGGTCGAAAACTGGGAGCAATAGGTAAGTCTGTATATGCACGTGGAAGTTACTGAAAAGGCGCACAGGGGAGATCCAGTAATGGATTATAGGGCTGATCCATCTCGTTGCTTAACCAGACCAATAACTCCTCATCCACCGAGCGACCAGGGGTAGCAGCGTGCATCTCGCGAGCCTTCTCAATTAATATATCAATCCAGTGCTGAGCGATCTTATCCTTCGTTCCTGTTGCTGTCTGTAGGGCCTCGACACGAGCAGCAACACCATATGTGGCGAGGCGAATTTGCGCAAGGACACAATTGCGGATATCCTCGACATTTCGTGGCCGGCCTGTCTATTAGAGTCACGGAATGAGTACCAAGTACAAACATTGAATGACCCACACTCACCTCATAGAATGAATGATAGCCGTCAGGGCATTCCTTCTCTTCATTCGACCCACCGACATGACAACGCCGGCAGAAGTAGTTGCCTTGGTGGCCGATGTGAAACGCCTCTTCCGCTTGTTGGGGGTTGTCAGCGGGTCCATCTGGGATGTTTAACCTCACACCACAGGGGCGCGACGAGTCAGCATTGTAAGTTTGGACGGGTTCCTCGTGAGTTGACCTACAGAAATCATACTGTTAGCATGATGAGTATACCTCGACTACACCCGCCGTACTTGACATATTTTACGACCACCTTCAACTGCTCCAAGGCGCCGGCATGAGGGGAGGTCGAGACGAAGCGAACAAAATATTCCTGCTGCAACAATCGCCCCGGCAATTTGGCGTTTGCGGTGTATACATTGAGATGCTTTTGATACTGCTTGCTTCTGGCAGCCGAGACGTCGTCGGCCCAAACAGGGACCCAGACGGTAAATAGGTCTTCCCCTTTATCAATCGCGCGAAATCGATTGGGGATCCGAAGAGCATACTCTTTACAAGTCTCTGAATAAAATGCTAACTTTAATTGCAAGTCGGAAGAAGGAGGACAAGATAATGTACCATGAAAGCGGATTGAGGTACCTATTCGCCTTTCTAGGGCCTCGTGATTGAAGGCAAGTTCGGGTAAGGGAATCCTTGTAATTTCTGGATGCACTGCTTGTATTATCCGACGCTCAGCCTATTTTAAAGTCGGATTAAACGCTGGAACGCGGAGGTTATCCCGTTGCTTACATTCCATTCCACAAGCATACAGTCAGCATATGTTTTGCCTTTCGAGACAATCCAGAGAGCAGGGATAGCCTACAACATACGAGGTACAAGTATTTTTTGTTGTAGCGTCTGTTTATAAGAGACTAGGGATAGCCCACCGGCCATCCATCAGCTCGGCGACCTCATGGATATAATAACGGTGAGCGTTAATCAGAATAGATGGGGTGAGCGCGTCGAGTGCGATGTCATGCCACTTTCCATCCTTGACTTGCCAGATTTCAGATATAGGTCCACCCGCGACGTCCTCTGGATATTTCTGTATGTGCGGGGAAACCTCTGGATTTGCAAAGTCCTACATAGAGCACAAGTAAGAGCCTCCAAACACGACAAAGATAGCTCACCTTGGCGATCAAGTCGCGAATGTCGTTTACATAAAAGAGATTTCTTAGGTCAGAATTGTGCGCTTCTGTTCTCACACCCGTCATTCCACGGGTATGCTTCTGCATTGATCGGAATGCATTGAAGGACGGCACATCCTTGGCCCCGCACTCCTTCATTATCCACAGGATCATCTTGAATTGACTGGATGACAGGCGAAGCCTTGGCAAATTGTCCAGTATGTCCAAATAGCACATCTGGTCAAGCATTGAATTTCAGTCGCAAACTGAACTGAGCATCTTCAATGGACTCACTGTCTTGTTACCGTATGGTGCGTAATCATGGCTGATTGGAATACCAGTGAAAAACTCGTTTATCTCGTCTGCATCTTCGCCATTGGTTGGGAGCATGTCTACATTCAACAGTTAAAAAGCCGGACCCAAGTTTCAAAAAACAATCCTTGCCATTGTCGTAAATGTCTTGAATGAAGTTTGGAACTGTTTCATCGTCGGCTCCCTCAAATTCTTCTTCCAGGTGGTCAAGGAGTAAGAGTTCTCTCTCGCGTCGAAGAATCTCGGCATTATCAGCCAAGAAAGTGTCCGGCTCGGGCGAGTAATCGATTTCTCGCATCATAACATCTTCAAAGTCTGTAATGCTTATACCATTGGTGTCCTCATCCAGAATTGGCCGGAACTGTGCTCGCGGGACGCTGGTGTCTGATAAATCGGGGGCTTGAAGGGTCGTACTGGGCATGCTGTAAACTGAAATATATTGCTGACGAGTTTCAGCCTCCACTCTCTGAGTTTGTGCGGCCTGCTCCAGAGACTTCGAATGAGCCGGGGACTGCACATGCTTTTTCCAAGAGGTGCGGGCTATCCAGGTGCGTGTATCTGCCCCAGAAGCTTTGTGACAGGCCCCACAGCAGACCTTGCCGGCCACATCATCCTCGAAACAGTCTGGATTAATTTAGTCAGTGCCCTTCATCTATTGAGGAGAAAAGACCAGTCACATTGCTCCAAGTCCTTTGCTTTGGGCCCGCGCCTCTGTGCCATGATGTTTTCTGCAAAAACGCGTACTGTCACAATCGGGCGGTTGTGACATTGAAAAGAACGTGAGCAGGCAGCGGAGTTCCAAAAATTCCTGCTCTCGACCTGCACATCATGGCCGACATAAGCTTCACCGATGCTGAGCTTGCTGATATGCAAGTCCTCCACGCTGCTCTCAGGTTGCAGGCAGAGAAAGACTTTCGCGCCACTGGCCTCAACGCATTGGGGCGCGTCGAGGCGTCACGTCCTGGGGCGCCTTCTCCGGCGTCCGGTGACGAGATGCCCCGAGGAACGACGCGACCCCATTCAGAAATAGAAGAGGACGACAACGACCAGTTCGCTGAGCGCCTCACAGAAGACCACTCGGCCCCATATACTTTAGAAGAAGGCCGTCTTTTTAAACGCCACAAGAATCTCACTGCTGAGGCTGATGCAGACGCAGATATGTTTCTTAAAGTCTATCCTTCCCTTCGTATCTGCGCATACAACCGTATACTTATAAATGATTTAGACAAGTAACCCTATGCGCCACATGTTCCAGATGTACGTAGTCGGGTTCGAGTGCCGCGACACGTTGCAAATCATCAAGACAGATCAGGGAAAAAAATACAAGGTTGAAGATACTTTGGCAGTAAGAATTCTCGTCATATCTGTATTCATTGCACTGACAAGCTCAGAAAACCTGTACAGACTATGCAGGTATCGGGATGTTGTCCCACCGAAACAAAAACTACCGCAACCGTAAGGATGGTCGATCCATCCAGAGCAGCATTCTGGTGGGTCAACTTCTATGCGAAAGCCGTGCAATCCACTTACATGCTAATCCAGGATGCTATGCGCACGCTCCAGGTGAAGGACTTGCCTCCGGCCATGGAAACCGGCCGCTGCGACGTTGTTCTCAAGTATATCGGGAAAGCTTTGACCGATAAGCGCTTCCTCATCAAAAAACAGGTACGGTTAATATACGTGCTGCAGTCACTAGTCTGATTGACTCGTGTAAAAGATTTTCACGTCCTTGAACGGCAAAGAAAAGGTGGATATTGCAAAGCTCACGCGCCTGTGCATTTCGGCATCTCCGGCCAGGCCAACACTTCCGATGTATCAGCGAATTGCGTTCCTGGTAAGTGCTTCATAATGCCTGAGTTCCTCTGTTATCATTCCCTTTGTTATTAGCGTACCATTGCCGAAGGACGGGGTCAAAGATACGGTGGGCAAACCAGGGACCGATGACGCCGGGGATAGCTTCTGGAATGCCGTGGATAACAAGCTTGCGAAGTACCATAAGTCCTACCCAATCAAGGAAGATAGACAGCTGTGAGTCGTTGTATCCGCCAGCATGGATTTTACTTAGCGAGGCTTGCAGGATGTGGGAGAAGCATTACCGTGAGGACCTCACCGAGAACGGCCTTCCCGATGCTTCTATTCCCATCACGGAGGCAAGAAATCTTGATGCGTGGCTGAAGACCCTCAATGATGCAATGGCCTAACGAAGAGTGTCCGAGAGTATGGCATAAAGAGCTTCTTATTTTTTTTACGGTACTTCAAGATTGCCTTGTAAATAGTTTACACCGTTATTAGTTCTACTCGGATGTCTTTGTGTGATAATGCTAGTATTTCTTCTGTCATTTTTTGGGATCTGGGAGTCCATTGGCACGCTATTACTATCGAGTATTTTTTCACGCGCATAAACGGGGAATGAATGGAAGTGGCTGTGCACAACAAACTTGACCACACACGGAAACATCAACCACTTTCTCTCCGCTTTCTCCATCCCCGTTTCCCTGTGCCCGTCAGGGTGGCGTTTGCCGTCGCCGGGTCTCTGAGCTCAGTTTCTGGGTGGCGCTTGCTGCGCCGGAGAAGAGGCTAGGAGAAGTTTTATCTCGCAAACGGGTATTCACATCAGGAAAACCCGGAATTGATAATTGGCAACCAATTGGACCCAATTGGACCCAATCAGATATTTGGTGATAATTGGAGACATTTGAAACTAATTCTTGAGGAATCTAGTTTTTATTCATGGAAATGGCCCCCGGGACTCTTTTAAGTGCACAGAACCACTTGTCCCTGGTATAGCCTCTCAGAATCATGTGAGACACCAGTTGCTGCTACAGGGAGAATCACGTCAAGTCCCTGATCAAGGCCGGCCCTAAACTGACAGCCCATCAAACTGTCACCGTCACTGCTACACGTGAGCGCGAGAAGTGGTTTGTTTTGATGGGGTCATAAACAAAGGCAAATGCTTCTCTTTCTTTCCCCCCATCTTCCCTCTCCTCGCATCGTTGTTCTGGCTCGTCTCACCCACGATTCAATGGCCACGAGACTCGACGGTGACTCAATACCGAGTCACCAACTTCTTACGGTGTGTTTTCTTCTCTACGCCGTGTTTCGTGTCACCGTCACTGACACTGTCTTCGATCCAAAGTCGTCGGGACGCCTGCCAGGGGATGACGGCGAGCAGTATTTGTGTCCCATGCAAGCCCGGTTCTCCCCATTCTCAACCCCCGACATACCCCGGAGCGAGCCGCGGACGGCGAGGATGGCGACCAAGGTACGCCATTTCATCGTTCCACTTTCACAGCCTCGCTCTAACGCACTACGCGGTGTGATGCCCATGACGTGATGGCCTCGGCCAATGCCGTGCGTACGTCGTGCGGATGCCGCGGAAACAATTTCTGTGCTCTGGTGCATCTTTTTTTACTCCCTTTCAAGTTATTGCTGAAGAGTCTGTTTGTCAGGCTGGTGTTGCCACAGACTGGTACGTGCTTGGCCACTCATGTGAATGCTCCTTAGCTCATCCCGACCATCTCGCATCATGGTAAGTATGCCGTTTCCTCCTGTCACCGTCCATTGACGTGATGCTCAGGGCGTGGTTCGTTTCCCTTTGGTACCTAGCTAGCCGCTGTTGATGAATTCGGTATGCGTACGGAATTCCATCCGATATATTGCTGACTCCTTCCATGTAGTTTTACACTGCTAGTTCTGTCTACTGCCGTTCGTTCCATGGTGCTCCTCATTATAGGATGGTGCATGTATTCTAGATATATTATATACAGTATATACTGTAATGTACAAGTTGCTAGTCTTGCTGAATATCATGCATCTTCATTCAAATGTGCATTCAGAACCTGACAACAGCTCTCCAAAACCCTCACAGGGCCCCACATTCAGTGATAATAGGTGCCAATTGGCACCAATTGGCACCAATTTATGGGGAAATAACTTATTGGATAATCGGAGATAATTGTTGACATTTGACAAATTGGCGCCAATTGGGAACATTTGGCAGTTTCGGGTTTTCCTGATGCACAGCACAGAAGGTATGCATTTTCTTTGTTGTTACTAATATGGATGGCCATATGGCAGGAACCAACACACCACCTCTGCGGCTTCCTACCTGTACTTTGTAATTCATGGTAAGTACTATTTTATGCCTGATTCGGCGCTTCAATTACTGACTTGAATTTTGCATGACGACTCAGCGGGAAACAGAAGAACTATACTATCATCTCAGTGTACGGATGTCCCAAGAGCTCCCCACCGTCTCTGATGATCTGTAAGCTCCTTTTCCAGAGTTGCCCGCATTCTAGCTTAGTACCCATTTCCGCAGACATGATGTGCGGTACGTTTTTCTTACCTATATGTTTATTTCTTCTTGACGATTTACTTTAGAAGGACTAGCTGATCCTGTATCGGGGTTTTGGACTTGACCTTCTCCGTATTTTGCAACGTGTTTGTGTACGTCTCGAAGCGCCGCTCGATGCACCGTGACCTCTACCCCTCACGACCTTAAATTTCCGGAATTGAGGGCTTTCGAGGGAATGTAAGTTCGCTTTCAGCCTCGCATTCATTCTATAGGCTGACCTTATATGATGGCAGGGTGGCTTCCTTCTCAATCGTGCGGTATGTCTGTTTTGACATGTGCCTATTCTCCCGGCTGACAATTTGCTTCAGAAGGACCTACTGCCCTCGGGCTTTCGATGCAACACCTTCCTTATAGATGGTAGGTTCCGTTACCCGCGTAACCATATTTATACACTTACCTGTTCCCGAGCAGAGCTTTTGTCATCTCCCGTATCCCTAAATATATGGTGCAACATGTTTGCCCCTTGTGTCGCACCGAGGTGTGCTGAGATACGCACGCATAATCGACGAGGACCTTCCGGTCCTGCGACATGGTGAATGAGAACACCGACGCATTGCCTGGAGTATACAACGTGCAGCCCGCCGATCGACCACGACACGTGTCCGGCCTTCCCTGCAGAAAGACCAGCACCCGCGGCCAGGTGTGTCTCTTCCCTGTGGCCCTATGTATCTATTCACTCACATTTCGATAGTGTATCTCCTCTCGCTTCTCTCGACCTCCTACTGCCCGACCATTGGCGCCGACTTGATCACCGAGTCCCTCCCCTCTCCCTCCCCCTCGCCCACCGGTGTCGACGCGATGTGTCAGCGCGCGTGAGCCCGCCATGTACGCGCAGCGCGAGCTCTGCGGTGTTCTCTGCGCGCGTGTTTGTCAGCAAGCTTGCAGTGGAGGTGCGAGGTGTGGTAACGCTTGGGAGGGAGTAGTGGCCGAGGTGTATATTATCATTGTCTCGTATACTGTCATGAATACATTTTGTTTCCCTCAGAATCCGATTTGGAATACCTCACCCGTAGCTTGATTCAAGTGTCGAGACAGAGTAGAATAAACACTTTCAAAATATGTACGAGTATGTCTCCAATAGCTTGGTCAGACCATTGCCCTGGCGTTCTCGCGATGTGCTCATTGCATTGGTACTAATGATCTGCCAATTCGAGACTGGGACATCGGACAGACATCACGAGATGTTTTGCAGATGCGGCTGCGGTGTCTTTTTCTGATTACGCCGTTGACGTCTTTCAAACACTGCTCCAGTTCCGTGGTGTAGGTATGTTGGGCGGATCACTCGCATGTGACACGGACATGCACCCGGTGCTGAATGCTTGGGTGCCGACGCCGAGCACGGGTGATCTCAAGTCGGACAGAATATACAAAGACGCATCGTTTGGTTGACAGACTTGACAGAACCAACGAGTACCGACTCAGGCTATTGAGCCTCTGCTCTCGTCCGTAGTGAGTGTCATCTTTGGAAAATAAACCCATGTTTATATTACAGGTGGAGCATAGACGGAGGTGGGAGAGAGCTGATGAAGTGAATGGAAAGGGACACATAGCAGATAATGTCAGAATTTAGGACATGGAATCGCCAGAGAGTGCGACTCGGCAAGCAAAATTGCATGAAGGTAGTTGGTGTGACCATACAAGTCCCAGATAAAAGCCCATGGGTCAGACTACTGTATAATTTCGTTCAATTCGACAGGGGGGGGTGACGCGTGACCCAAAATTTAGGTTCGGCATTTCGGCACGAGCCAAAATTTGGCGTGACCGGCGGAAAATTTTCGACACCCAAGCGAAAAATTTACCTTTTTCACGTCGCTGAAGCGGTTTTGGATCGGCGTCACGCGAGGCCATTTTCGACACGGGCCTGCGTGATGCGGGACCGGCGGCCAAATTCGGCGCCAACATGGGGGTGCGTGACGCGTGACCGCCGAATTGAACGAAATTATACAGTATAGCGCCTTGACCGAGAACCACAGAGGTTAGAGCATCAGTCAAGATCGTGCACGAAAGGACATAGATCGGAGGCCATGATGACCGATGTCCATAGAAAGAACGAAGACAGAGTCGCCGACAGCACCTCGAGCCAAGGCGGTACTAGTAGCGAAATTAACTGAGATGGAAGTCGGAAGTCCGAGCCGAACCTGAATACGGAAGACGGAGCAAGGGAACCGTTGACATAGACAGACATTGAGACGGGAAAGAGATACATATAATGAGCAGAAATGTGAGATGACTCGGGGGCCTGGAACGCGACGGTGCGACGGTGGTAGGCTAAGAGGAGTCCGCGGTGACACAAAGGAGCGCATCAAGGGATGATATAGAGAATGCCGGATGCCTGCCGAGGCGGCTATATAAGGGAATTTTTACATATAAGGAAACCATGTGAAACGCGAGAATGTCCAAGTTTTGTTCACCCCAAAAACCCACTATATACATAGCGGGAATGTAGGAGTTTTGTTAATCCCAGAAAAGAGTACTTTTCGAGTAGAGTATTTTCTGAGACCCCCATCCAGTAAAAAATACTCAAGGGTAATACTTGTTCTTGCCGAATTTTGGATCAACCAAATCACATCAGATGGATTAGCTGGTTGCTTGCTCCATGCCAAGCTCCAACTCTTGGATTTCTCTGACTCATCTCTGTTTCAATGTAACAAATTCATAGCTGAGTTAGTGGGCTCTGCCGCAAAGCGCGCTACAATTGTTATATGATCTGGCCACGTCAGATCATTGATGGACACATCGGATCACCGGGATCACTGCCTCATTGCCAGCTCACCACTCTTTCGGAGTCTTGCTCGTCCTCCTTGTAAGTTAGCGTTTACTCTGCAGTCCTGGTAACCCAATACTATGTTCTATTTCCTATGTGAAAACATCGGTATTGGACAATGAACCAATTTCTCTCGGCTGTGACTCTGGGTGCCCGATGCCTACATGTCCTTCCCGTCGCGCCGCCTTTTGTACTCGCTGGCGACGGAGTATATACAAGAAACGAAAACGAAAACATATATATATAGACTGCCGAGCGATGGCCATGGATGATGGCCGCGGATGAGCCGGTCACCCATCTGACAGTCACCTCGGGACCAGCCGGGCCGTCACCGGATTTATTACTCACAAATCGCTTTGGCGTTTGTACTGTCAGCAGATCAATGTTCACATCAAATTCCCATATTTCCCGCACTATGGGAAATGTATCTAAACTGCCTCATCAGAAATAGTGGATACAAAGAGAAACAAGCATTGATTATTAGGAAGATTTTATTGGCGGAGGTATTTCAAGTTTCAACAGATGACATCATCAATTCGAGCGCAACGGATGAAGCTTTCGATTGGGAAGAGTTGAATATACAGATTAGACAGAGGAATAAACCTCCAAAACTCGCTCGCTCAGCAAAGTTCACACGTTCGAACGTAACAATTGCATCTCAAAATATAAACGGAAGAGACAAGAATAAATCCATGACTAGCACAGGGCACAAACTTGCCTACATGAAGAGAATGGTTGATAATAAGAGGATAGGTGTTTTCGCCTTGCAAGAAACACATATGAATGATATCGCTGCTAGCCAATTTAATAACATTTACGGGAAATGGTTCAAACTGTTCAACTCTGGACACCCAATAAAACCAGACTCCACAGCAGGAGTTGGCTTTCTTCTGAATAAAAAATATGTTGACTCTGAAAACGTAAAGGAGTACATCCTTATTGAGGGACATGTGATCCTGCTTGTTATCCCATCACATAGGGGAGAAACAATAAACATCCTGAACATCTACGCCCCGAATACACCTCAGGAAAGAGAGAGGATGTGGACTCAATTATGGTATTGTTACTTAGACAATCCAGAACTTCCACTCCCAACTGAAACACTGGGTGACTGGAATTTTGTTGAAAATATTAAAGATCGTACATCAAACAAGGAAGAGCCAGTACCTCTGAGCTTCTTATGCCTGAAAGCCCTCTTCCGCATGCAAGATGGTTGGCGTACAACATATCCTGATGCAAATGAATACACTTGCTTCCAGAAGCGCACTAATGCAATTACAAATGAAACATATGTATCCGGCTCACGCCTCGACCGAATCTATGTCCCAGTAGACCGTTTTACACGATATCGAAATTGGTCCATTGAACCCAGTTTGATCGCCAGTGACCACCATTTAATTTCCGTCCAATTGACCTGCCGACCAGATGAGAAGCATGGACCAGGAATTTGGAACCTTCCCTTATATCTGCTCAAAACTCCGAAATTTATGACTTATATTTGCACCCGATCAAATAAACTTGCTGAAGAACGGGAAGAGCTAGAGCGCACTGGACGGCAAAACACGCTCAACATCCATACTCTATGGCAGTACCAGGAGGATCTTACCGCTGAAGGTAAAAAATGCTCCCGCTTAGTCAGTGAAAGATCACGCCAAATACGTACTTGGACAGTGCAGAAACACCTCATTATCAATGATGCAGACATGCCTACTGAAGAAAAGCATCTCGCAATTCTACACTCAGAGGGAAAGATTGAAACTTATCTTAAAGAAGAAGCTGACCGTAAGAAAGCCCAGTCTGAAGCCCAATACGACATTGAGGGTGAAACTCTGAAAACTGGCTACTGGACTCGATCCACCAAGGAGTATCACCTGAGGAACACCATAAACGAATTTAAGAGAACAGATAATGATGTGACTGTACCCTGCTTTGAAACTCGACCAAAACAAATGGCAGAAATGGCCCGTGATTACCATGAGGCTACTCAACATGTTGATGTCTCAGAGGATGACTATGGTCGAATGATGTGCACTGAGGAAGTGCTTGAAAAATGTGATGCACAGTTATCTCAAGATGAATACAACGAAATGGACGAGTATCTGACTGAAGAGGATATACGAAACGCTTTGAAACTAACTAGTAATGGCAAAGTCCCAGGAATCGATGGTATACAATATGAATTTTTCAAAGCCATGGACATTGAATACAAAAAAACTAAAGACAAACCAGGAGCTTTCAACATCATGGGCTTCCTAGCAGACTTGTACCGGGACATTGAACAATATGGAATAGCAGATGGCTGTAACTTTAACATGGGATGGTTATGCCCCGCGTACAAAAAGGGAGACACAGGTCTCATCAGCAACTACAGACCAATTACATTATTGAATGCAGACTATAAACTTATGACAAAGGCTTACTCTATGCGATTAATGAATGTTGCCCCCTCTTTGATAAGGCCAGACCAAGCTGGTTTCATGAAAGGGCGGAAAATTGAAGACCAGGTCAAATTAGCTAAATTCCTGCTGAACTATTCCAAAGTGGCAGAAGAAGATGGGATCCTTATTGCCCTTGACCAAGAAAAGGCATATGACCGAATTAACCATGATTACCTCCTGCGGGTCCTAGACCGTATGCGCTTCCCTCCCAAATTTTCAAAGACAATCAAAAGTCTGTACACTGATGCCAAAACCCTAGTTATGATTAACGGTGAACTCAGTGAACCATATACTGTTACCAGGGGTGTAAGACAGGGAGATCCCCTGTCCTGTTTATTATTCAATCTGGTTATCGAGCCTCTTGCATGTCTGCTCCGGAAATCTGATATTAAAGGAATAATCATTCCCGGAACAAACAAGAATCTGGTGGTATCACTTTTTGCTGATGATACAACAATTTACCTCAAATCCACTGATTCCATGGAAACTCTCTGGGGTATTCTACGCCTCTGGTGTGCTGCATCAACTGCAAAATTTAATGAGCACAAAACAATGCTTCTGCCTTTTGGTACGCCCTCATATCGTCAGAAAGTCATAACAGAAAGGCGAATCAATGATCAATGCCCAATTGGTGCGATCAACAAAACTATTAGAATTGTCCCTGATGGCGAGAGCTGCCGTATGCTAGGGGCATGGATTGGAAACAAAATTCCTTATACTACACCATGGCCCTCCGTTTTGGAGAAAATTAATGCCGATATCATGCACTGGCAAACAACGCTCCCAACACTTGAGGGGAAACGACATATCATTAGCATGGTAATTGGAGGTCGGACACAGTATCTGACGAGAGTCCAAGGAATGCCAAAGGAAATTGAAGAAACTCTTGAAAAACTGATACGGTCCTTCTTGTGGGACGGAAAGACGACCAGAGTGTCTCTCGAGACAATGATCCTCCCAGTTGACCGAGGAGGGAAAGGAATTTTAGATATCTCTGCTCGGAATAAAGCTATTGATCTTTGGAATCTTCAATGCTATCTGATGCAAGGAGAGGATCGTCCATTATGGTGCTATTTTGTTGACTACATACTCAAAAAATACTTGGAGACCAGCTACCTAAATGTAAGGCCCGGTCAAATCATCAACATATTCTTGAACAATATACATTTCCCCATCCCCAGGTCAAATGCAATACCTGATGACCTTAAGGGTATGATCTCTGTAGCCCAGGAGTTCAACCTCAAATTTACAGCTCTCTCAATTGACCGTAATGTGCAACTTGAGATGCCGATATGGAAGCATCCTGCTGTCTGCTATCCAAATTACAAAAATATCTGCCTTCGAGATGCCGCAACCTGCCTCAGAAACCAACATGAAGTTCGAACTGTTAAAGATGCCCTTGTAATCGCCACAAGAAGAACTACGATGACAAGACGACCACACACTATCAATCCTAGTGGCATTGGCCGGAAAAACTACCTTGCAACAAAGATCGAAATGAACTGGGTTGCCTTAACCCTGGCAAGTGCATTGAGACTGCTAAAATGCTAATAGACTGTATTATGCCTAAATGGAATCCACTTGTCCCAATGGTAGACCTCTGTGATGAGCTTGAGTTAACAGCAGAGGAGATAGATGCTAACCGGCAAGAGATTGAAATTGAAAAGCCAATGACTTAGGATCCAAACTTCAGATTGCGGGATGTCAAAAATGGCTTCCGCATATTTGCTGCAGATGATTCAATGAATGAGATCTCTGCAAGACGACAAGGCCGGTTAGACCCGCCCCCAGAGTTTATAAAAGCCTTTGTGCATATCAAGGTTTTGCGTGCCGGTCAGTACGACCCTCAAATCTTGGCCAGATTGAGAATTGTTTCAACTGACCTAGAGGAGGATGAAACTATGTGCCTCACATTTGACAATCCAACCATAAAAATGAACTTCAAATCGGGAATCCTGGGTGCTGCCCTCACCTTGTTGCAGAAAATCCCAAATAACGCTCCCCTACTCCTGTGTTCTTCATCTGACTTTTTGCTCAAAACACTTATTAAGGAGCGAACAAAATCTGAAAATGACATGTGGGACCCAAGCTTCCTACTGTTCAAGGCAGTGTTTGCAGCTCTGAATGAGCGAGTTGCGTGGACACAGTTCAAGCAAACAAAAGATATTTTACCTGTTACCTTAGGGGTCAATGAATGCCCTTCACTGGAGGTTGATACCCAAATCGATGTAATGTTCAGTAGCCCTGGAATTCTAATCTCACAAGGCTCCCAGCGAATCTTTACAAAAATCATCAAGGGTAGCCACCCAGAACCGCTGAGAAAGTCAACATTCATCAATCTAGACCGCATCAGGTGTTCTGTTTATGAAATTTCTGACTATACCCCAACAGATGAAATGATTTGGAAATCTATACGTTCAATCAATTTAAGACGACTTCACCGTGAATTATTCTGGAAGTCAATTCACAATATTTTCAGAGTTGGTGACTTCTGGACACATATTGATAATCTTGAAACGATGGCAATCTGTGAAACCTGTGGTGTCCCTGAAAACCTGGAACACATAGCAATGGAATGTGAGACCTCTGGCGCAAAATTGATTTGGAAATTGACCCAAAAACTCTGGCATATGAAATATCCTATGTGGCCTCCCCTCAGCTGGGGGCTTATATTGGGTTGTAATCTTGTTAAGTTCAAAGGCTCAAAAGGCAAAATTATCCCTGAGATGGGAAGATTATTTGCCATTCTGGTATCTACTGCATGGCACACAATCTGGAATATTCGCAATGACAAAGTTTTAAAGAATCCAGACTGAAAGATGACAGATGTTGAGGTGCACAATAAATGGCTGAAATCTGTTAATTCCGCACTAGGACGAGATCGAATCCTCACCAATAAACTGAAGTTCAATAATCTTGCGCTCAATAAGGATCTTGTCCTAAGAACATGGAGTGGTCTACTAATGAATGAAGACTCGCTGCCGGATGACTGGACATACACAGTGGGGGTTTTAGTGGGTATACAGCCATTGACATTGAAAAATTCAAAAAATGGGATAGGATAATTTTACGGAGGCTGGAGTCCCACACTATGGTAATTGTGCATAATGGCATTTTCTCCCTGGACAACTTCCCCGGCATTAACTGGAATTTTCTGGTAGACCCAGCGGATGACTTTGGAATGCTTCTGCAGACTGAACGTCATTATCCCAAAAAAAAAAAAAAAAAAAAAAAAAAAAAGGATGAAGCTTTCGAAAGCAGATAATATTCGATTAATTGTGCTATCCTATGCTGGCAGCTGGGGAATATACAACTGAATTAATGAGTGTGGAACTGTGAGAAATAACACTATCCGACCACATAAGGATCAGAGGCAAGCACCTCATTGTTGTTGTTGTTGACCGGGTACATCGGGTGATCAGCCACGATGGCGGCCAGTGTTGTATCAATGACATCTGACTTCATTGCAGCCTGATAGTCAAATTCCGACCTTGGTTCTGCGACTGGAGATGGAGGAGCAAGACCAGAAAATAAGTTGAGAGCCTGCATCCGCCGGGGTTGAGGAGATTCAGGATGAAAATCATCCACATCAATGTAATCTGGAGTGGGGGCTGAAATCGATTTTCAGAATGCGAAAATAAGACCCAAATGCATATTTACTGGTGTAGCGGTTCGGCTTTGAAGGACCTGCCACAGGCTGAAGACGTCTCGGTGTCTGCGGCAACATACTGGTCACGGCTGAGAGCCGGTTCCGAAGTCGTTCTAACTCCAGTGCATCGTTCTTGGCTTGCAAATCTTTTTCCTTGAGCTTATCTCGGAGTTTTTTTTGCCTCGCGACCAGTGAGACCTTCCTGCTCACGCTGCTTCTCCTTACCTCGAGCTTGCCTCTGGGCCTGGTTTTTGTACCGTGTCTCAAGGGAATTGTTCGGGTTTTCCATCACTCCCGACGTCATTGTGGCCCCAATGATACGGGCAGTCTCACTGTCAAGTTTCTTCGTTCTGTGTGTAGTCAGTGCTGTCCGTAAACAGTCAGGGATTTCACGTACAACAAGATGGCATCTAATAGGGACTGTTTCGTCCTGTTGACTTGATTATCTTGTGCATGACTCCCCTCAATCGGGTTTGTGTCGCGGGGAGTGAGATCCCAGTGCCGCTTATCCATCCGCGAGATTTCCCGGTTCAAAGACGGCAATAGCCAGGGATAACTAAGTTTGTGCGCCCACCAAGCTGTTCAAAAAATTAGTAAACATCTTGGTTTGCCCGAGCCAATCATTCAACTCACATTGGACCTTTGTGACCGAAGATTCAGCGCAAAAGGTGTAATACTCCTGCAGTTCCGTCTCGGAGCAGAGGTACGGAAATCCAAGCAGATACTGGAGATCGTTCTCGCTGATGTAGGCCTTGAGAGCAAACACACCGCTAAAATAATTGTATAAGCCTGCCGCCTGGACGGTTTGAGCTGCATGGACTTACCGATGAAAATGGACAATGCATGTCTTCCAAATCACCAAGAGAATTGAGTCAACGTCAATCGTAGCATGCCCGTTGACAGTTAGCAGATTCATGCGTCTCAGAATGATCACATCGCCGAGACCTTGCGCCTGTGCACCCTCCGAATCGCCTATGAATTGAGGAGCTTCGACTTCGGAGAAAATATCTGGAAGTTCCAACTTTTTCCCTGTAATCGTACAATCTAAAAGACCACAAAAGAGCGGACCGTCATCTGAGTTGGCGCCACCTCGGAACCGAAAAGCAGGGCCATGCGATACCGATGTACAGTTATTTTTGCTTTGCGGTGATTCTAATGCTAGTCTGAACCAAAAGAATATGTGAAGAGTTGCATGACACACCATTGGAACTGCGACCATAATCAAAGTAGTTGGAAGAGTCTGAAATGTGATGTGGGTCAGTGCATATTGACATAGAGGACATCATTACCATCCGAGTCCCCACCATGTTCATTGTCGCTTTCAGAAGCTGAGGCTATAGTCGCAGCTCAGCGGTATGGGGCCGTGAAGAATTGGAGACGTACCATTGCATACATCATGATGTTCAACCCGAACAATCACAATTGGGACATATTCCGGGGTACGAGGGGGTGTGGGTTCATGTGCGACAACCCCCGAGATCCAAGTCAGAGCCCCCAAGAACAAAAGGTAAAACCTGTGATGCTTGTATGATGGCTGGGAATAACCAGGGAGACGACGAATCCGGTCGATCCGCATATGGGATATATGGGATCTGTGGAAAACCTTTTTTCGAGTACTGAACAGATCCCATATTTTAATGTGCAACTTGATGTGTGTTGGCGCGTACAGTTGACCTCCCGAACAAAGCTACATCAGTTGGTGGACAAACAATCATCTCAAAAGAGCTCACCCAGGACAGTCAGCCAGATGGTAAAGAAACCAGAGAAGTAGATAAGGCAATAGGATAAATCCAAAGCATTAGTTGTAGGTAGAAAATATGTAAATATGTCGGCAAAGATAAAGCCGACACAAAGATTGAGAACAAGGCGAAAAATAAGCGCCAAATGCTGGGAAGCACGTGTAGTTGAGGACGGTCGTAGCCTGGGCTTCTCAGTGTTCGCCCGAAGGCCTAAGGCCTTAACCCTTAAGACCTTAATTAAGGCCTTAGTTAAGGCCTTAAATTTTTTCGGCCCAGCGTCCCGACCTTAATAAGGCCTTAAATTATCACGTGTACAATTTGTAAATTTCCATTTTTTCGCCGCTACCCCCCAATGTCGACTACCATCTTGCTGCAGCAATATTTCCACCAGGGAAAAACCAGGCCTATTCGGAGGGGCAGAGAAGCCCCGTACTCGGAAACTGTCGGCACGTGTGATGGAGGAGGAGGAGATTCCGATGGAGTCGTTGGTAGATGAGACTAAGGAGGTACTCCCCGATGAGATCCATAGGCTAATTCTGATATTTCGGCTGTGCCAAACACCGTGGGAATTTTTTTAATCGAAGGCCTTATAGGCCCTTAGGATTAAGGCCTTAACCTTATTAAGGCCTTAAGGAGCCGACCAACCCGATTTAAGGCCCTTAGGGCGAACACTGGGGCTTCTCGTACCCTGATACGATGTGTGAGACACTAGGGAGAGAAGTTATTGACACCACACACCGGCCATAGTGAAGTAGCGACAAGTTTAGTGAGAGTGCGAGTGGGGGAAAGTGAGTGTAAGGGTGCACTTGGGGCTCATTTTATAGTATTTTGTGCTCAGGGTCATCGCTTACTCCGTGGGTTTGCCTGATTTTGCCGCCCTGCTCTGAAACCGATGGCAGAGTCCGACAAGAGTCCGATAGACAAGTGGTAAACTGACTTTTGGTTCTCGAGAGACTCCTGCTTTCTGTGGGAACTTCAAACAGAATAAATAACAAGTTACAGTAATGTATTGATCACAGATTGTGGCGAAGAGAAGGGAAACCTGCAGCAGATACCAGCGGAGCAGACAGCGTGGACACGTGGGCGCGTCCCTCGGAACCTGAAATAAGCGAGTGTCTTGACTTGATGGCCCGAGCAGCCGAATGATGGCGCCGTGGCCTGCCGGGTTTTCGTTTTCGTTTCTCGTTTATACCGCTGGCGACGTGGAGTCCCCGCAGGGGAATTCGGCGCACGTTTCTGGCCCGTGCTTGCTATTTCTGAACGAGTTTCAGGCTGCGTGCTTTGCGCTGCTTCCGGGATACCCAACCGGCATTCCTCCTCGTGTGAGATGGCTATGGCGGAGGAAAGCACGGTACAAGATGGCTCCGGCACGGTTATTTCCCAGGACGGGTGTCGGTCCTGATGCTGGCCCATGTTGTACTTCCAGTGTGTTTCCGCGCAGAGACTGCATTTTATGGGAGCATTTGTGCACGGTTTAGCACCACTGGACTTGAGAGCGGCCTTGACCTGGAATTGATACCACTCTAGGCATGTCGAAACAGCCTTTCCGCTGATAACCTTGATCGTGCATTGTCCGTCTGACGTTCCTTGTCCGCAGAAACCGCATGGGTAGTTTTTTGCGACCTGAAAAAGATAGTTCAGGCCGAGTACGAGCCGCGGGAGTCAAGGGTTACCTCTGCGGTGTTGTTTGCCTCCTGCACATCTCGTTGGGAGAGAAGAATATGTCTTCCCATGTGATTTTGTCGGTCGGGACCAGCGACACTTTTCTGGCAGATTCGACAAGGACGGCGGCTGTCTTTCGGAGACGGAGCTGTAATAAAGTCGAAGCAATGTGAAATGGCTTGCGTAGATTTACTTGCAACTGATTTCAAAACATTAGATTGAAGTATTCACGAAGAAATGAGAGTGTGCCTCACCGTCTGCAATGACTGCTTCGTACGAATATCTCTCCTCCTTCACAGGCCCGTAAACTGGAATTTTCAAACGAACCTCATCCTTCTGCACCCTCTCGCGGAGCGTAGCGCCCATGTCATTCAGTTGTGCATTAGAAAATACCCAGGTTTTGTCTGGATCCGATGCGACAGTTGGAGGCTGGATATGGAGGATTTCTTCCAAGGTTGCCTGCATTAGGTCCGTCGCGACCAAAGGCAATACGAGACGGCCATCCACAGTGATGCTCAAATGCCGCATACGAGCAGCTACATCCACTGCACTGGCCTGCTTGGCCTTGGCAGATTCAAACGCAACAAATTGTGTCGCCCAAGCCCAAGAAATGCTTCCCGGGGAGTCTGATGGCTCGAACGGAACGAGAGATAGGATTTGTCCCGATATCTCATAGCGGGTGTCTGGAAGAGAAATCTCGGCAATGGGTGCTGCCTCCAGGGTTGTTACTGGACCATCTTTCACGGTTTTAATGCCTGTGCATTGGAGAATGGCGAGAGAAACTCGAGATTTGTCAAAACAAACCAAAGTCGCGAAGAGCCCGTGGATTTTCAGTAGATGATTGTCGGCGGTAGATTTGGAATAGATCGTTGATGATGTTCGATCCCAACTGTCCCCACCAATGGAAAAGTAGCGAACACGGAGAAGCCGGTCGTGGCTTTTCTTGTCATCGATGTCAAATGTCGGATCCATGAATGTGCGGAGGATGGTCTTTTTGTGAGCTTGTTTCTGTCCATCCTCGGTCAGATTAATCCAAAGACTATGACCTTCCGGGCTCATGTTCTCTGCTGTTTCAGCCTGGACTGCCTTTTCCGCTGAAACAACGGCCTATGCATCGAAAGCTAGAATTTCGGCAGCACGGAGGGTATTACAGCCCTTTGCGGAACATACACTGCGTTCAAAGGGTCCCGCGGCAGAGGGTTTGCCGAGGCACGGAGGCAGACCTCGGCATACTTGGAGGTAGGAAGAGCTCTGCCTACCTATGCCCGCCATGTATCCCACTGTATCTTGGTAGAGCATCCATCAAGCTTCCGTACAGTAGTGTTCGGACGTCAATTTGGCACGTTTGGTCCTGCTAGCTGTGGTTGCGTCTGTTTGGCTCCGTGGCGGTGCCTTGTGTGCTCGATCAAGCCGCAAGCGCCAATGCCCGCTCCGATCGTCTGTCTGCGACGTTGTATCACACTAGCTTTCATTCTGGACAACGGATACTCTACTCGGACATACTGTACCTCCAACCTCGTCTTTGGATCACTATGAAAAGAGCTAATCCAGCACTGCGTAGCTCGGAATTCTCAAGTTGGTGACATGCCCGCTGACACATAACTGGATTAATATGCGCGGACTCGTTTCATCTATGGATACAAATCACCTTCCGTACGCTCTGGAAACCATTTGAGCAGATCTCAACTGCCAATCTTCATCCAAAATGATGGAATAAGTGGGAATCAGGCCAGACTCGGATGTCATTGGAGCACCTCTCGGATTCTGGATGTTGTACATGTGCATCGGATCTTCCTACCATACTACCATCCAGCTAACAGATAGGTTTCTCCGTTCACATCACATCCAAAATTATCTTCCAATCTTCTGCAATGCACCATTGGATGGAACATACACAACCGTCTCACAGCCTGTTCATTTCCGGTTGCTCTGGATCTTTATATGATCTCTAATGGCGCAATATAGCCTGAAATCCGGTTGTTTCTCGGTCATATTACACTCTGCTGTCTCATGCCATGGATAAAAATTGCATGTACTGCCGCAGCTTCTGGGATATAGAGTTTGCTCAGACGTTCGAAAAGTTGAAAACCCCCATCGTCCCGACTGTGTTAAACCTCATATCTCAGTAATGTCTCGCAGGCCCGGGGATTCAAATAGGGATGCAGCCCAACCTCCCACTTCTTCAGAGGGCACACATCCAATCTCTTTGGCTTCGCGTGGCCGTGGACCTCCAAGATCTGTGAGCGGTCCACCACCCTCAGATCATGACGTTTTGTCTCCAAGTACTTCTGCCCTGGCGGGACGCGGGAGGGCATCTGGACGCGTCGCTAGCGGGGCAAATGTACCGCCGAATGCATCATCCTTGACAGGACGTGGCCGAGCAACGACCCGGGGAACGTATCGTCTCGGTCCGCAGTATGTCACCCTTCCACGTTCCTTACGGCGAGCTTGTACTAAGAAAATATACACTCAGGAACCCCCCGTCCGACGAAACAGAATCAGAAATCCCGACCGTCTCCACTGAAATTGCAATCACGCCGCCAGCACGGTATGAGAAATTTCTCGCTACAAAGCAATGTATTGATCGTTTGCTTCTAGTGAGTCGAGTCAGCCACCCAACCCGGCACCAAGGGCACCGCCACGAGATGAATCTATGGCCGACATGATACCTCGGACGACCGCGAGGGATAATCTTCACCCACAGTGGTATATCCGTGCCATCATTTATATGGTTGGCTTCTTGCATACACGGCATCGCGTCACATTCCGTGCTGCTGCTGTCATCCTCGCCTGTCTTGGTTTCATCTTTTCGGCTCTGTCTGGGAACCTCATTGGAGCCATTGCGATGCCCCGGACACTCACAACAATTTTTTCGAGGCTCGACATCAAGGATAGCTTCACGGTACACCCCATTTGCTTCCGATGTCATCGAATCTTTGACCCGGATGTTGGCCCCACTACTTTCTGCCCCGATTGCGACGAGGAGATCTTCGGGAGAGCTAATGTACATGACTTTGATGGCTGGGAAGACCGTGAAATACTCCCTGATTCTAATGATGCAGCTGGTTCAAGGCGTGCAAAGAAACGAAAGCCTCACGTTGTTGCACCGATTCAATTGCTGTCGACTGGCTTGCGGAATTTCTTCAAGCGACCTGGGATGATTTCGGCTGTTAATGCATGGAAGAAGGCTCCTCCGAAGGACGGAGAACTTCGATGCATGCAAGATGGAGAGGTCTGGAAAACGATCAAGGGCCCAGACGGTCACTCATTCTTCCTCGGACCGGGGGCTAAGAAGGAGATTCGTCTTGGAACTTCTCTGGGTCTTGACTGGTTTGCAGTCGTCTGGTTCTGGTCACGAATTATCTCTCACATGTCGTTTAGGTTTGGCCGCAAAAAGAGCAGCTATGGACCAAGCCATTCTTCGGGGGTTCTGTCGTTTTGTATTCAGAATCTCGTCACTTCGCTTCGGTAAGACAGCATGTTTCCCGGAACCAAGTCTGATATCGTTCCAGATACCGGACTGAAAATCTAATCCTGAGCTGCATGCCCCCTGGACCAACGGAGCAGACTGCCGAGCAGCTACAGCACTACCTAAAGATTATTGTCGATGATCTGATCCTGCTTTACAAGGATGGGATACTCATCGAAACGCCAGAGTATCCGGATGGTAAGACAACTTCAACCAATGCTAAATACTGACTCATATCATTTTCCTAGGAGTACTGGTCCGAGTTGCTTTGGTTGCAATCATCGCAGATCATCCTGCGATGTGTAAACTTTGCGGGTTTGCAGATCACGGCCACACGGTTACACCATGCACAAAATGTACTGTGTCCCATGACCAGTTTTTCACCGACAAGTCCCTACGGAATGGTATGTGATTGTTTTGACAAAAACCTTTAAGTCATTTTCATCGTTCTGTTGAGGGTATCCGGCCCGTACTGGCGAGGAACATCGAAGATTAGCGATGCAGTACAAAGATCTATCAACTGCGGAAGAAAAAGAATACTTCTTTGCACAGCACGGAGTTCGATGGACAGAATTTGCTCGGCTGGATTATTTCGACATCGTGAGGTATACTGTGGTGGACCCAATGCATAATCTCCTCCTCGGTAAGTAACATGTTACATCAAGCGGATGAGTATTCACGATCAATGACTCTTAGGTCTCGCAAAAACACAGTGGTATACTCGCTGGATCAAGGAGGGTGCTCTACGAGGCAATACACATGCATACCTACGAGAGCTTAATATTATTCACAACTTTTTGGAGAGCGTTAGTCATTCCATTTCTTTCTGCGGCACTGTTTTGAGTTTGCCTCAGTTCGAATCACCGTTATGGGCTGGCCGGCTACCATTACGTGTAGGGGAGCCCGCTGGAGGTTCACTGACGGCAGATGAGTATAAATTTGCAGTGACTGGTCCCTGGGCTGTAGTGGTGCGCTCTGATCATCATGTTAATCTGTGTTTCTGACGCGGACATCCAGATACCAATTGTATGGGAACGCTTCCAGAAGGAGTCTGAGGAGGACTACAAGAAAGCCATGGAGCGATACCCCACGGCCAAAAGAAAATACGAATCTAAGTTGAAGCAATGGGAGAAAGGAAATAAGCGTTCTGACCCCCCTTCTATGCCGAAGAAGCCAGTTCGACGTTTGCAGCAAGGAGAGGATACGAATTTCCTCCGATTTGCTACGGCTTTGAAAATACTCGTGGGTAGTTCCATACGGACGGAAGGACTCACGAAGGCAACACGATTGTTGACGGAATACCTTCTGGGTTTCTCAGATGTGTGTCTCAGCCCGACTCTGCCATTTGCATTATTAATTGACCTTTTCCAAAAGCTGTACGGGATGGCTGAGATGAAACCCAACCACCACTGGTGTGTGCACATCCCAGACCAAGTCCGCGACTACGGCCCACTTTATAGTTTCTGGGCATTTCTCACGGAGCGCCTGAACAAAGTCCTCAAAAATCTCAACAGCAATAACTGGGCTGGCGGCCTCCTTGAGGTTTCTATGGTGCGGGAGTTTCATCGAATAGCTCAGCTGGATGGTATTGTGCGTCAATTTCCCTTGTTGTCTGTCGTATTATTGACAAGTTTCCGCCAGTTAAATGGAATCCTCGATGAAACATCCGGTCCAGACGCCCCGTTCCCATTACACTTGGAGAACCAAGCTATCCAGATGCTTATTGGCGTCGGTGAAGACAAAGAGGCGTTGGGAACTATTGAAGATGCTGCTGCACACGGTACGAATATTAACCGATCGCGTACGCAATTACTGAAGCACGCATTGCAGAACGTGGAGGTTCCCGGGTATCGCCCGGGAGCTTCGCAGAAAAAATAACCTTTATTCCAAACAACCACGAACATGACCTTATTCGACTCGGTCTGTTCAACTACTACAATTCGGATGGGCGGAGGGTTCATTTCAACCGCGAGCAACCACAACATGGAACCCATATGCTGAGCTCGTACATAGACATCTACAAGTATGCCCTCTTGGATGGCCGCAGGCTCACGTCGACTACCCGGACCCAGCGGGATTCAGCAGGATCATCCCTCATTCAAACTCACTTTAACAACGAGGGACATGTGGGAGAGGTGCGGCATATATTCCGGCACAAACAACCTGGCGTACCAGGCTCCGATGACACGATAATGGTTTTTGTTGAATGGATGAAGCGGTCATGGGAAACACCGCTGGATGATAATACATTCATTTGGGGGGAGGACGACTTGTAAGTAACTATCCACTCTCTGAATGAGGAACGTACTTGCGTCTTTCGTATCTAGCAAGGAACTGGGTGTTGATACCTGGGAATACCGAGTTTACGCGGCACCAACAGACCCGGATTATCCACCCCTCGTGATGCCGTTGACCGAATTTCAATGCCAAGTCGGTCGAGGTGCAATTGAGTTTACGATCCCGCCCTTGTGGATCACGACAACGATGGACCGGGTAAGATTCCAGACACTCCCGCATCCCTGAATCTGATACAAGTAATTAACAGTTCCCAACCTCATTAGCAGCTTATGGAATGGGCAACGCAGCAGGAGAGGAAGAGTAACAGTTTTGGACGTGCAGCAAAAAAATTGATGACCTATGACTCTTGGACAATGCGACAGGCTAGTTACCTTGTTCGTCAAAAGCAATCTATCTACGGTTCTGTATCAATTTCTAAGCGAAGCCCACACCCCTCGGGTTCCGCGTACTTGCCCCAGTCCTTCAGAAGGTTTTTAATCTCCGGATTCTTGCGGTTTTTGTTGAGCCATTCGACAGAGTAACCAAAATTGAAAGGCGCGTAGGTTGGAATTCGATGCGAAGGACGACCCAAAGCTACGCGATCATATTTCACGTTGAGCTCGTCAGCTGGTGTGGTGCCACTGACGCGAAAATCTTGTATGTCGTGAACGAGCCTCGAATACTTAGCCTATTTTCAGTGGGTTGTAGAGTGGAAGAAAGATAACGCACCGGATCGGACCGCCACGCTGGATCCAATATTTCATGAAAGTTTACCCGCTTCAGAGCGTCGGGCCAAAGGGGCATCTGGGCCTTCGCCGCCAAGCGTACCTTCCACGCGTCTTTGCTCTCGCCCGAGTCGTCCTCGGGCCCGGAAACCTCATCGGAGAGAAATTGCTCGTCCACGAGTACCTTCAAGAAATCGAGGTCGATACCATGTTGGGCCGCATATGCCGCGAGAACCTTCCCAATTTGATTTGATTTCTGTCCAGTCCGTGGCTATCAAATCGTGTAAAGGTTGGCGGCGATTCAACTCACAAGTATACGCCGCTTTTTCCGACGATCCGTAGTGCGATTCACATCTCCTCGTTCCGCTGCTTCGACATCGTGCCCCTCGAGCCATTGTTTCTTGAAACTTCGGAAAGATTCCTTTGCGAATTCCATCGAAGAGAACGAGATCCCACGTCGGGTCGGGTTCTGTCGCTGGGCGCTTGAGGGCCTTGGGCCAGCAACTTTTGTCCTACAAATATCCGTGTGAGGCCGATATCGCCCTTGGTTAATGACGAGCTCACCTTTAGTTCCTGCATAGCCTGTTGCGCGACCTCTAAAAAAAGCGCTTGGTTTCTCGCATCTGTGACCTTAGCCTCGAAGAATGGTGTCGGATACCGTTCGTAGGTGATCTCGTTGGTGCGAACTAGCTCAGGGTCAGGCCAGTCGCGTCCCGGAACATTGCAGACGCGCCGAAATAGCGCGGATACGAATTTCTGCTGGTGGTTAGATAAATATCAAAGGAAAACTGACTCTCACCCTGAGCGCTCGTTTCTCGGTCGACGAGAGACTCATGTCATTCATCCCCACCTCATCTTCGTCAACGCTCTCTCGCTCATAGTCGGTATCCCCCGAAGCGTCGGTTGTCGTATCAGAAGCCGCACCCATGAGGGCCGGATCGATCTCGGAGCCGGGTGTGCGAAGGCGTTCGTGGCCGCTTGGTGCCGCCTTGCTCGTCGAGCGAGTAGCCGGCCCTCCACGCCGAACTGCAACGCCGCGAGTCGCTGTAATGGCGTTAGAAGGCCTAATACGTGCCTCGATGGCGGTTACGCGCTCCTTGAGCTCGTTGGTATCTTGGAGAATTGTGTGCATCATGTCGACGATCATGTCCATCTGAGTTCGCTCCTCCGGGATAGCAAAATGCGGCGGGGCGCCAGGATGGATGCCCGCCCTAGTCTGGTACCTATCTAGCGGAGTGGGGGTATTAAAAGATGGATGGTGGTATGCAGAGATATCGGGATTTGCGACAGCGCGTGTGTTCAGTGATGCAGTTCGAAGTGGTTGGTTATAAGCCGAGCCAGTACGATTGACGGCCCGGGGTGTATCGAGAGATGTGGAGCGAAAACTAGTCCTTTGTGAGTCGTCAGAAAAAAAAAGCGGTTTTCCCATGGAGTTCGCGGAGACGCACGATGGTTGACCGAGCCCCAGAAGCCGCATAGGCTGGCTCCGTGGGACAGCATCTCCACCACCTTGAGCGTTGACTTGGAACCTGTACGGTTTCAGCCCCACTCCGGATCGAATAGACAAGACTCACGGGTCGCCGTGCGGGGCTCCTTCGCCATAGGGGTTAGTGGCCGTGGGCCCCCCGCCAGTATGGCCAGCACGCACAGGATTCTGCCGATTCATTCACTAGAGGCAATGGGGCGTGAGGGGAAGAGAGAGCGCAGGCCGCCGAGGAAGCATTGAAGCAGCAGGGTCGACGGCGTAGAACCCCCAAAATCAAGTTTAAGCTTTGGAGATCATTTGTAGTATTACGCGCATGAGTCATGACAACAAGGCTGTGTACTACCGGTCGGAGGGCGACTTGGGAATGCCCACTAACTTTAGGTAGTGGGTCCTGTAGAGCCCTATTTCAAGTACGCCTTTTTCCCACGGCAATCATGGACAAACAACCGTATTTCCCGTGCGGGTTCGAGTCCCGTGGGTTACCTTTTTTTTGCCATTTTGGGGAGTCATCAATTATTTTGGCCTGTCACCATGGGCTTCCTCAGAAACAGAGATGGCCATGGCTGGTGAGTTCATTTAGTTTCAGGAATTTTGACCCTCTGCTGTCTGCTGGTATTCCGACTCTGTCTGCTCTGCCTTCACGGTCTACTCCATGGCCAGCAGCAATTACAACTATGACAAAATCAGAGTCTATGTATTCAGATTTCCAGCCACTTTGAACACACTTACATATAAGAGTGAGAAGTCTATTATAGCCCTTAGCAGAATTTATTGCGCAGCTGTTTTTTTTCTGTTTGTGGTAAGTTTTCACGAGAACAGCAATTGCAAGCTCAAATCTCAACAGTTCTCTCTGGAAATAGGCTCATTCAATTTGTGCTGCAATTCGGCAGGGCCCTTTGTATTACTACTTGTTCTAAGCATCTCAAAATAATCCACCAGTTCAATTTTTGGTGTTTTCCACTATCTGACATCAGAACATGTTCCATAGTAGCTATAGTGCTCCAATTGGCTCAGATTTTTTTATATGATGTAATTGGAGGTATTCCAGAGGGCCTGAAGCCTGGGATAGTTAGTGTAACTTGTCCTCCAAATATACAGCTCAATAGGGGACATTCACTTGTTAATGACAACACTCCGCTGCGTGATCTCAACTTCAGATGATAAAATATGCATCTTCTTTTTTTTTGGGTGTGCTACTCATCGCGAAACACTGTGTAGTGCTTGCCAGCCAACACACAAACTTTGATTCAGAGTTTTGATTACTAGCTATGCTGGTGCCAAAATGGGGGCCTCTAGTTATAAGCACAGCACAGAGTTGTCTTCTTTCTTTCACCCTGGCAACTTTGTATGATGGTCTTTCACAGAGTTCTAGCTCAATGTATGCTTCAACCCAAATTTTTCGTTGTGGATGTCGGAGTGGTTTTCCGACCATTGTACTGGGTCGCCGAAAGGGGAAAAATGCGGAAAAGAAATAGAGAAAGGAGAAATTCAAGAGGCTTCAAGTGGACTGTCTATTGGCCTTATATGGCCCCAAAACTCATTCTGTGTGGTTTCATGAACCGTCAACATGTCGAGAGTATCTAGGTCCAAAAAAATACATGGCACGGCAAAATCTACAAAAGGGTATCGACACCCGAGTACTTGTATGGATTTATTGAGTGAGGCTCTCAAAATATTAACATGTAAGCCACTGTTGATATCAGAATGTACCCAAGTTTCAACTCCAGCTTGAAGGATGGTCATGGTTGGAAACAGGCTAGCCTGCTAATATTGTTAGCCTCCTAGACTTGGGTGGGGGGCCGTGGCAACGCCCGGCAAAAACTCGCGCTTATGCTTTTTTTTTTTTGAGTGTTTGGGATAATGAGATTCAGTCTGCAGAAGCATTCCAAGGTCGTCCACTTGTGTTGCTGGTTGTTGGACCAGTCATTGCCAGGGAAATTGTCCAGGAGGAAATGCCGTTATGCACAATGTTCAACCGGTGTGGGACTCCAGCCCATAAAATTTATCAAATCCCATTTATATTGTTCATGGGCTGCATACCCACTAAAACCCCCTCGTATAGTCATCTGGCAGTGAGTCCTCGTCCATGAATAAGCCACTCCATGTGTACAAGACCAGTTCCGTTTTCAAGGCAAACGGTCCAAATCTAATCTTATCAGCCAAAGAGTCAGTCTCAGTCGGTCATGTCGTAAAGCTACATTGACCGCTTTGAACCATTGGTTGTGAATTACTGCTGTAGTAAGTACCAGGTCTGGATTTCCCATAATGCGGGTTACTCGGAGGTTCCAAATAAGATGCCATGCAACTGAGACTAGGATAGCACATAAGCTCCCCTTTTCTAGGATGTTTGTGCCTTCGCTGGGTTTAAATTTTACAAGGTTGCAACCCAAAATCAGGCCCCAGTTCAATGTAGGCCATTATGTTTTGTTTCTCATATGCCCTGCTTCTCGTATGCTTTTCTATTTATGATGAACTTAGATATCAGCCACGGGGTTCCTTTGTATAAAAAATCATTTATGAGCAGCCAGGTTGTTACGTGATCCGGTGACACGGCACAGAAAAAATACCAGTGCGGTTCTAGGTTGAACTTCAATGAAGTAATGCTACATGGTGGCTGCAAAGATCGGCAAGGCACCAAAAGGATTCCCAAGGGAGCATCAATGGATCAATGGATCAATTTGTGATGCGCCCCTGATGCGCTCCAGCAAAGGGCTGTGAAACTCTTGTGAAATGTACAAACTCCGGGTCTGCTCTACGGTGGCCTACGCATCTCTACTCATCTATCTTATCTTATGGTATCTTCTCACAGATAAGACAGGATTTACCACAGTATAATAATATTGCTCAGCTAGGTCCCCTTTCAAAACGTGCCGAGTTGTAGAGACAGTACAATCCAGCCCATAAAATGTACTACCACTACACTACAAGCCAAACACCCTGCAGTTGATAAAATAAAAATTCACCGGGCATTCTTTACAGCACTAAAAGCCGTCCGACCATGCTGAAATGCCTGATGAGCAAACTTGATGACCTGGCAGATAGCTGACCTTAGAACAGATTACAGAGATGATAAATTTCCTAGATAAACTCCACACAAGAGTCAGTAGAATCTGAACCTTGAGGATGCACACTGTTCCCCCATGGTACACCGGTGGCGACTTGAGATCAAGTGCTGTGAGGCATGAGCTGCACTACAGGCTCCAGTTAAGCCTCGCTAAACAAAACAGCGGGAAGTTGCCAGAGTACACTTGCTGAGTCAGATAAGGACCTTTTTAGTCTCGACGACAACAACCTCGACTTCAGGATCGCAGTGCACGCGCGGCGTGTGCATCGCTTCGAATTTTTGACCCACCCACCATCCCTTCAAGCATAGATTCCTTTTTTCTTTTATTTATTTTAGTACTAACTTAGTGGTGAGTGCAGTGGCAGAGTCACTGTCAAGGGGGTGTCTAACTTGCTTGGATTAGCTTGCCACAGGCCTTCTCCACTCCGGGACTTTGGGGTTTGCGCTGCGGCAGGGGTTTGTCCTCGACAGCAAGCCCAGTTTCCATTCCCATCCATGTGTTGCTTGATTGAGTTCATGATTCCACGGTGTATTGCAAATGCAGTCGGTCATGCTACGCCCTCCGCTGATCATTAGCGAGGCGCATCACAAATTGATCTATATGATCTATGGATGCAGCCACATGGCGCCACTACTCTGTTTATACCTAAAAGTACCACCATGCAACAACATTGCTGACCTGTACTAAATTAATACAGGTAAGCAATGTTGTTGCAAAAACACATGTATCAGTCAAGTCGAGTATTAGTACTAATACTCGACTTGACTGATACATGTTTTTTTTTTTGTGAAGTTCAATTCAATTCATGATCATTTTGTAGCAGCCTGATATATATATACCACTTCTCTTACAGCAGGACCGAGTTGAGTCCTTTCAAGGTGGGGCTAATTGGTGTTATGGATACACCATGATTCGAAAATGTAACCTAAGAAGTGTCAGAGGCAGCCCTAGTCTCTAAATGTGCGTCCTAGAAAAAAAGATGGGGAGATGTGGCGGATATGTATGTAGCTGCGACAAGTGCATGTGTGAGCTTGAACACATTTGGATACTCCCGCACTATTAGGTACCTGTCAATACTTCCAGCCTGAGATCAATTACCATTAAATGGTCAAGTACACCTCACTGAGTCTGTCTCTTTCAATGCGAAAGCACTGAAAGGAAGTGTGACGATGATGTTGGACACAGGATATGCCAATATTGCCACACTCCCGCCGGTGAAAAGCCGAACTTATATTTTTACACGGTAACATCAAATTATATACGACCAACCACAGACAGTGATAAGAATAACAGAGTTAAATTGGATGATTATACTTAACGACATGGCCCTAGCATAGGTACCAGCTACATGGACAAACTGTCTTTGCGTTATTTTTATTTATTTTCCAGCTCACTGCTTCCTGTGACCTCAAACCTATCTTGTCCATTCTTAGTACTCCGCAAGCCTGCCTCCTCTCATCCAATCCTGCACATCTATTATACATCTTTCACTTTCATCGCAAGTGTGCATGACTGAGAATGCCTCGATATCTTTAAGTTTCAACGGTTTTTGCTCACCTAGGAAAGTTTAGGACTGCGCGCCGTTCCGCCGACAGGCACGGCCGTCGAAACGACGGGACCTGGACGGGAACGGTCCGTCACGCGACGGCCGTCATTTCAACAATTAAAACTACTGAGTAAGCTCATAAGTTGTGGCCTAAACTGTGGACTGGGCTTACCTGTGCATGAAACATGGCTTGCGAAAGGCTCATACATCGCATATCACCGTGCATGGCGTGTTTTCTGGACCTGTCGACCCGTTGACAGCCGTTTTCGGCGGGCACGGCCGTCAAAAATGTAGTCGAAGAGCCTGACGGAACGGGTCGGCTACCCGTCGCACGGAACCCGTAGAACCGGCACGACGGGCACGGCGCGCAGCCCTAGGAAAGTTTTACCACGCTAAAATACAATTGTATATGAGCAGAACTCAATGCTGTCAACCGCGGAACAATAAAAACTGGAATTCAACAATACAGTGCATGTACTAAAATCATCCAGCATGTGGACTTGTATTGAATTCTTCTACACGACCTCAATAAAAGTGAGTTGACCATATTGTTTGCGCATGTTGTCTAAATATGTTTGTATGGCTGTCTGCTAGATGCGGACAGCCACAGCGTCCCATTGACCATTGAGATGGCGTCGACAATTTGGCTCATCTTACCTGATGCCTCGCCCACCACAATGGAATAGATGCAGCTCAACAGCGCGCAGTTGGATCTTACGCTAATTTTGCTGCTGTCTGGACAAAATCTGAAATACAGTAAGTACATAGATACAACTTGACTGTCACCTCTTCTTCGGGGTGCTAACGTCGGTGCGTCTCCGCACGTCCATCACCGGAACACGGGTACATGCGATTGGCATGTCTGACAGGGAAATCCTATGATCAGCATTAATTAGTAACATTCAGCATTGGGAACGGATGGTCACCCATAATGTACTTTAATCATCCATTGCATTTCATGCCAAATTGGCGCATGGGTGATATATGCCTGTCCTATTTAATCTGGGTTTCAGTGAACTTGCTCCTAATTATATTTAATCTGTACGCACTGGGGATCGAACACACGCCAGGATGCAATTCAGAAAGCGGGCCGGTAATATACCCGGTTACAGCCACTATTTTATCACAAATAAATCTAATGAAACTCGTAAAAAAGACTTCAACACAGCCACTATTTTATCATAACGATCCCGGGGGACTGACTTGTTCAGAGGTCGAAAAATCCTCATATCGATTTCCCAAATAGACGATTACTTATTACATAAGCACTCGTAACCAAGGCAACACGCGGGAGAAGACATAGTTTCATTACCCTATATATATTTCAATCTTGCAAGGGTTCCAAGCTTCTGTGATTCCTTTTTCAACCACAGTTTGAATAGGGGCTCTTTTGAAAAAATCCCTGGTGAACATGTGGAATGAATGGCTTATCCAGTTTTGAGTATTCAATCAGGAGTTGAGGTACGTCACACGGCTGCTCAAATTATTACAGGGTCACATCGGCGGCGATGCGTTGGGTAGCGGATAAGCAAGGAGCTTGCTGTTAAGTGACATTACTGTAATGTCACGCACACAACACTTTTCGTGGGTGAGGTGCGTTCAAGCGCCTCATGGGTCAACTTCTCGTTTATTCCAAATGCATACTATACCCAGAGTCCACACGAATATTTCAGAGATTTATCAAAGACTTGAAGATGTGGAACTATCGTCGCCGTTTTGTGGCCATCATGTTTAGTATGTGACCCAGCTGATCCGTCGGTAAACCCTAGTTAGTGGGCTCTGCCGCAAAGCGCGCTACAATTGTTATCGGTGAAGTGAAGGAGGAGCTGGTTGAGGTCTGCCGAGCGACGGAGGCAGGCCCCGTTAGTGGGGACGGGCATCGCCCTTGATCGATCCGGCAGATTTGTACCTGTTTGGTTGGCAGGAACAGTCGGTTCCAGATTTAAAACGCCGATAACTTTTTCAAATGGAGGATGAATACGAATCTGAATCGACAGATAGTTTTCAAATACAGTACAGAATGAAAGTACCACAGCCGATTTTTTATTTTTTTTCCCAAACGTATAGAATGGGACCCATTCCGTTGCATCTTGAGCCATTTCTCAAGTTCTACTTGTATTTTTTTTAAATGGCTGTGGTACTTCTATAGAGAACCCTATTACCTATTAGTACGCAAGCAAGAGCTTTTTGATTCATTGAGGGTTGAAAAAGTTATCGGACTTTTGCGCCGGCGAGTCAAACGCGTGTGGTCACAGCGTGACAAATCGAAAAAAATCGGACGCGTCTAAGGCTGGAACATTATGATTAAATACACCTCCAGGCCGTAATGTACTGTAATCATAATATAATATTAGGGTTGAGGGGCATATTTAATCGTAAGGGTATCATAATGTATTGTAACGGTAATTTAATCGTATTTAATTGTATTTAATCGAAAATTCCCCCCCACAAAACCTTTTAGCCTATCTAGATGTCAGGGAAGCTACCTGTACGTCTTGAACTCTGCCTGAATCCTGTCTCATTTCACTGGAAGCCATAATCGTCGCAGAGGTAACTATACCAAGTCTTACAGGCACCAAACACACCTCTAACAGCCGCGGAGCCAGGAGTAGTGTTGTGAGGAGCTCCATTAGTTGGCGCAACATGTTCAATTCATGTCATACCTCGATTCCTTAACACTAACTCAGTGTCACTGATCACATGATCATCCATGGATGATCATGTTCAATTTTTTGTGCGATTACACCACCTCTATATGAGTCAAGAAAATAGTGGGGTATCAGTTTTGGCCTACTATATCATAGTCAGTAATATATGGCCTGCAACACAGAGGTCTTTGTGCACCCAGGCCATATGTATATAATTAATATTACATTAGAGTACGGTGGCCCATATTGTAATGTAATCGTAAGATATTGTAATGTAATGGTAGATAATATTAGAGCCTAATATTATCCTCACGCCGTATTTAATTGTAATTCTGGCATTACATTAAATTATAATGGAATGTACTCATAATCTTAGCCAGCCTTAGACGCGTCTCGACTTCTGAGCTTATATTTCGACAACACGTTGCCTTTCTGCTCGGGAACCACTAACCTCATCTACCCTTCTTTGACCCTTCCTCAATGGCCCCACGTGGAAAGCGTCAGAAGCTGGGACATGCGCTCCATGATCGACATACTTCTGACGATAATGATGCTGAAAACATCCCCCCAGATGACTCTCCTGCGCATATACCTCCTACTGTCGGCAAGCCGAAGACTCTGAGGGCTCAGCTAGTCGAACAGGACGTGTACATTGCTGAACTGGAGACTACCAACACTGCGCTGCAAGCCCAAATCCTCGAGCTCCGGGAAACACATACGGCAGCCCTAAAGTCGATTTCAGCAGACAACAAGAAGCTTATATCTCGGAACGAAATGCTCTCTCTCAGCACGAGCTCCCTCAAGAACCTCAAAAGGAAGGCAGAAGAAGAGTTGACAAAAAAGCACAAACAAGTCAAAAGGTAGTCTCATGGCAGAGTTTCTCACTCTGTCCTCGTTCTCAACGGGAGAAGGCTAGAACGAGAGCGCTTTACCAAGGACAATATGAATACAGATAAACTTTCCGCCTTCAAGAACACTCTCAACGAAGGATCAAGGGAGATCACAAAGCTTCGACACGATCTTGCCTCCGCGAACGACCAACTTTGCTCACGCGATGCCGTCATCTCTTCCCTTGAGTCGGACCTCAAAGCGACACAGTTCACTCTCACAGAGACCCGCAGCAAGCTATATGCTTCCCAGAAGCAGGCGGAAAGAGCTAAGAAATCGTTGCAGGAAATGAGGAAGGCATACAAGCTTCTACGCACATGGGATCCGATGGAGGGTGGCACCTATTCGGCAGCCTCGCGGGAACTGGCCCGAAACTTGACGTACACTGGATGCTCTGCCGATAAGGTCGAGTTTGCTGTCCGGAGCTGTGCTCGGACTTTCGGCATCGAAATTCGGGGCTCATTTATGAGTCGGCGAACTGTAGGTCGTGCAATCGATGAGGGAGGGAAGTATGGTGAGATACAACTTGCTCGGGAGATCTTGGACGCTCCAGGTATTACTTTGTCTGTCTATTGAACCCCTTCTCATCATTTCAAGGCTTCGTCGAAAGCTCGGATGGGACGACTCATCGTGGGATAACAGTCGAATCCCGCCATGTCACACTCCTCGTCCCTTCATATGAGCCCGGTGTCGACGATTCCGACCGGTCAACATGGCAACACCGTACTCGGTTTGTTGAAGTAGCACCAGCGCTGGACCATACCGGGCAACGTCAATTTGATGGGACCGTGGAAGCAGCCAGTCGGATTGCAGATACGTATGCCCGAAGCCCAATGGCCGCCAAAGACAAGCGCACAATGGACAAAAACGAATATTGGAGAAAGAAGATCGGCGAACACAAGGATCACGCAGCGGACGGCAAAAAAGAGTTCAAAATATCGGCACAGCACAAGAAGAACATCGTCGTTCGGGACATAGGACGTGCCGCCATGGAACAGGTGGATATTGAAAGCGGGCTCATCTTGCTTACCGTGCTCGAAATTAGCGACGAAGATCTGATGGAAGCCGGACACTTATCGGCATCGGAACTCGCAGCACTGTGGGTCCAGTGACAGTGTGAGTATCAGATTTCCTAATGTTTCTCGATAGAACAACAGAGCAGCGCGCGGCGCTGGTCGAGGAAGTACTCGAGCAAAGAATTGGTACTCAAAAGTTCGACTCAATGACCGACGCCGAGCAAAGAAATGCTTGCACCCACATTTTCGGTGGCTGTTGCTGTCACAAGGACCTCAATGTCGTTCGATATGGTGTCTTCAGGATGCAACGAGCTTACCTAAAATACGACCTCACCCCACCAGTCTTGCTCGCCAACAAGGCAAACAGTGCCGTGATTGCGCTCACGAAGGATCCGGACGACGCGGCACTCCAGAATGCGATTGACTCTAGCTCACGCGGCGCTATCAAACTTCTTTCTCTGCTGGGTTCTTTACTCCGACACAAGGATGGCGAGCGTGGCTACCAAGACAAGTGTGCGATATTCATGAGGCAGCGGAAACTGGAGCAATATGACCTGGAGGCGCCTGGAAAATTCCCGGATGTTTCGAACACCCGGTATGGCTGCCACACCTATGCGGCTGCCGAAGTGATTTGTTTCCCGGGCCTCTTTCAGGAACTAATCACAGAGATCATCGACGGGAAGACAAAATCTGGACAACCGAATCACGTCGAGCTCAACATCTTGAAGGGGCTTAATTGTCCAGTAACGATGTCAGAACTAGTCGCGTTGGCGGTCTATGGCCTATCGGTCTCTTGGCCGTACATGGTAATGATCCGAGGCCCAAAAGAAAACCCTACCAATCTTCTCTCTCTGACTGACCTCCACCGGCGGCTTCCTGATTTTTGCGACCATATAGCTGCACATCCCTATACCCTTTTAGATCCCACGACACCGCTTAACCAACTCACTATTGACGCCCAACCTTTTGCCGATAAACTTTTGCTCCATTCAATTCGTGAAATGACCCAGGCCCGCGATCTCCCCAATCTCTTTTTGCTGATTTCCGAAATGTTTGCTGGGTGTGCTGATGGTTGGAGGCAGTTCACCCCCGAGTTCAAAATTGGCGGTACCTTCGATCAGCTGACCCCGGAGCAACGAGCAATTTTGTTCATTCCCGCCACCAATGATTGCAACGAGGGTATGCTGGGCTCCTACCGCGTTCACATGCGATACCACCCGAACAGCACGGCACACTCATTTTCGAGCCAAACTCGGGCGGAACGCAATAACACTGAAGCCTTCATCAAGAAGTGCTGTGATGACGCTGTACAGAAATTTGTCATGCGGGAAGTGCGGAAGGATGGAGCAAGCGGCGCGAGGGTCAAGTTTCGCAAAGCATTTGCCGCCCTACAAAGAGAGAAAGCGGAAAAAGCCCTCAAGCGGCGGAAGAAGACGGCAGACAGGAAGAAGGATGCAGCGATACGGCTAGCCGAAACAGAGCTCGAGCTCGACAAGGACAAGATTCGAGAATTGTCATCCCCGCGCCTCAAGGAACAGTTACGGGTATATCGGGATGTCTTAAAGGACCCCATCCTCCTCCAGAAACTGTGGAAGGACATGGGAACGGCGCCTGTGCGAAGAGAATTGGTGTTGGAGGCGCGCGAACGTGAACTTAGCCGACGGTAAATTGCTGATTGATTCTGGGCGCCAGTCAGCCCTGATTAATTTACAGGGCATCCAAAGACCCCGGTTCCTCATTGGCATCTTCCTCTTGCGGTTCAGAGTCTGATGTAATAGTTGAGTACGGGTACTCATTGGAAGATGAGGCGGACTGGGAAGATGTTGTTCAATAAATTTTTTTTTCCGTTTTTCTATAGGAACGGGTAAACATTGATATATTGAGTATTTTTTGTCAATGAAGTGAGGCCGTAGAGTGCATGTGGAAGGTAGGACACGAAGGAACATGCGAAACTGAGATCTAGTCGATAACAAACATGTACAAATCTGCCGGATCGATCAAGGGCGATGCCCGTCCCCACCGTTAGAGGCGAAGTCTACGCAGCTCCGTCGTAACCTCTACGTAGCTTGGCACAGAAGTGTGGATGTGACGGCGGCAGACCCTGTCTCGGCACCTCGGCACAGCTCTAACGTATGGCTACGTAGCTCTGATGGGGTCTGCCGCGTGACGCCCTGAACGCAGTGATATAGGGCGCGGCCAATTTTTTTCCCATTTTGGGACATTTTTTATCTTTTCGACCTTTTCCCTCACTGCATCCTCAATTCTGAATGTGTCATTCTGAAAACTATATGAGCGAAACCGCAACGAGATTCTGGAGGTCCTCTCGTGCTTCAATGTTTTTTATTCGGCTTATATAAAATGTATTCTAATATAATCATGTTTATATGGAAATCTCCTCCCACAGGGGGAGTTGGCAATATATTATTTTGGGGTCTCATTAGGGAATATCTACAAGTATTTTTGAGGTCACCTCGTCGCCGGATTTTATCTGTGGGTCCTATACCACGTGAACGATGTAATTGAATCCAACAAAAACACCCACTTCTCAGACACAATGCTCTGGTATATTCTGGTCCCAGGTTAGCGTGATACTCGTTGGGTGCTTATCCTGTGGTGTTTTGAAGAGACTCTGCGACTCATATTTGTTATCCAAGTCCCCGTCCCCGTAGGCGACGCGATTCGATATGCCCATGTTTCCATCACGTGACGATATATATGCATATTGAATCGCGTTGCCTATGGGGACGGGGACTTGGATAACAAATATGAGTCACGGAGTCTCTTCAAAACACCACAGGATAAGCACCCAACGAGTATCACGGCTTTCTCAACTGCGCCGAGAAACTTAGCCCTGGCCAATTTGAAACTTTCTGCGTCGGCAGATTCTTTGCGGGACACTCTGGCGTGGGATACGCACCAACAACTGAATATGGGGGTAAGGGCCAAGAGGGACAAAGTTTTCTCCGTCGCGCCGTATACTGTATCGTAACAATGGGGAATGTGCCTGCCTTCATGTAGTCGGGGTTCTCTTTGACTGTGAGATTTAATGGGATTGACCTTCGGTTCACAACGAACAGCATCTTGAATCTCAACAAATTTCAATCTTGGTTGTTCACACTTCATCCAATGTAAGAAATGAAAAATGGATCCTGATACGACCGTGGCGTAGCACGGGTAACTGCTAGTATATAAGAAATGAAGGTGTTGTCTTAGGTAAGAATTCATTGCTCATCTGGTTACTTCAGACTTATCCTGTCAGGCGGACGGTTCAATGCGAATGCTCCCGTGTACGGTGGCGAGAGCTACGCGGTTCGATTTCAATCTGATTGCAGTCCACATAAATTTTCCCCATTGTCTGTACCCAACGGTACATGCAAAGATCTTAAATGACCAGCCAACCCGATTTTTTACCGCGCCGTACACCGCGCGTCCGCAGGGAGCAGCAGCCCAGAGGGCCGCCTGTGGCGCGGTGGGAAGTATGGTAAAAAAATCGGAGAAAACAGTCATTTCGGGTATCACTATTTGAAGGCTCGAACCGTCTTCGCGTTGATTTTTTTCAACACGTCACCCGGAGATCCTGGCTTTTTGAACGAGGCAAGAAAGCGGTGCTCAGGTTTACCAAGACCACATTCAAACCAAGCCTCGCGCAGGATACTACTAGTCACTAGCTGGATTTTCCCGGAAGTGTGACTTCATCGGCGCTGTCCAGGTGCACGGAAACATCAGCCGTGCTTGTCGTGACCACAACATCTGATCATCAACCGGGCAGGATCTCTGAAATAAGTTCGAGGGAACTGATTCCACTGTGGGTGATATAGGATCTGTAGGAGACAATTTTAAAGAGGGAGAAAAAATAAAAGTGGATGGCAGATGGAGAAACTTGTATTACAGTACAGCTCTTTGCGGAACTTAGGGCGCGGGCAATTTTTTTCTGTTCCCGGTATTTCAGGAACTATATTATACATAGAAGTGTTCTCGGTTACTTTGTACAGCCATTTATTTCTATGGACGTGGACCTCTCGGAGCAAGTGCGCTCTTTATAAACGTATGCTCACCTCTTAGCTGGTGTCGAATTGTTCAACCGGGTCACGCATCACGCCCGGTGTCGATTCGAACGATGGTACAGTAAGTCAAGAATGAGCCGATCAAGTTTCACTTGCATCTGTTTGGTGTTCATCAAAATCACCATCCAAATAAGTAAGGAAATTATTTACAACTTTCATCTTTCTGGGCTCATTTTTCGTGGGGGGGTTTAATTATACTCGCATGGTCCACAACATGGACAACGAGTCTACCGAAGACAAACATGTAGGAACATACGGGTGGTTATCCATACATAAACCTACAAGATGCCAACGGAGCACACACAAATTCCAGGGGGGTGATGACTACAAGACGCTGAGCAGCTGTGGACTGGCCAGCCCTCAAATAGGCGGGACCACTGGCTAAAATCCTGTGGGACCTGACCACCAATTGAGTAATTGGTGTGCGGGAGGAGTTCTCTCCTGCCAGGTATAAATCCCCAGTGTCCACCAGTACACAAGAAGCTTGTCGTAGGTCTTCCCTTTGCAGAGTGCATGCAGAACCACAGCCTGGTGTGTTCAACTTCCGAGGAAGGTCCACAGCCAAGATTCAGCGTGTTCAATTCACATCACACAGCCTGTAAGTTTGTCATGCAGCACTTTCTAAGTATATTCTACTTACAGCCCTTTGCGGAACATAGGGCGCGGCCAAATTTTTTCCCATTTTGGGACATTTTTGATCTTTTCGACCTTTTCCCTCACTGCGTGCTCAATTCTGTATGTATCATTCTGGAAACTATATGAGCGGAACCGCAAGGAAATTCTGGAGGTCCTCTCGTGCTTCAATTTTTTTTATTCGGCTTATAAAAAATGTACTCTAATATAATCATGTTTATATGGAAATCTCCTCCCACAGGGGGAGTTGGGAATATATTGGTTTGGGGTCTCATTAGGGCATATCTACAAGTATTTCTGAGGTCACCTCGTCGCCGGATTTTATCTGTGGGTCCTATACCATGTGAACAATGTAATTGAATCCAACAAAAACACCCACTTCTCAGACACAATGCTCTGGCATATTCTGGTCCCAGGTGAGCGTGATACTCGCTGGGTGCTCATCCTGTAGTGCTTTGAAGAGACTCCACGACTCGCATTGGTTATACAAGTCCCCGTCCCCGTAGGCGACGCGATTCGATATGCCCATGTTTCCATCACGTGACGATATATATGCATATTGAATCGCGTTGCCTATGGGGACGGGGACTTGGATAACAAATATGAGTCACGGAGTCTCTTCAAAACACCACAGGATAAGCACCCAACGAGTATCACGGCTTTCTCAACTGCGCCGAGAAACTTAGCCCTGGCCAATTTGAAACTTTCTGCGTCGGGCTGTAACCCGTTTCCGCTACTGTTTGGGCTAAAATATTTTGAAATGTAGTAAATCGATCTAGATGGTCATTCTGAGGGTTTTCACGTTACTTCTATCAAGTGGATGGTATTTGAAGAAGTCTGACCAATCTCATGCTGTTGTACATGCCCTGCGTGAATGAATAAAAGTATGAACATCGACATTAGGTGAAGACATATTTCAACCATCCCTCTACCTTTTGTTTCTCCGAGTTTCTGGCTTGCAGAGGGTGGATTTCAGTGGACCTCTCGGAAATTGAATCGTCGTTCACTTATGTTACTATTATGTTGGCAACCACAAGTGGGCCGACGTTCTGTCTTCAACTGTGTGAATACAGTCTGAATATACCCCAAGGTTATTTATCTTTCTGTACTTTCTGGACGACGGTCGGTTACCTTTCAGCATGCGCGAGAGTCTGCACTTACGCGGTGTTAGACATAGGCAAGTTTGAATGGTTCACAATCGTAAAAAAGTGACTTTAGGGTACAAAGATCCATGTCGACATCTCGCCGGGGTTGAATAGTTACAGCTTGTAAAAGCGATCACATATGAGCACGCAGCCGTATATGTACGGCATCCATATGGATCCCTGCGCCTCATGTATAGCAGCATCCCATCTACGCGTTATATTTCGATTGAGCCTTGAGGCAAAAAAAGAAAGGAAAGGCTTGCAGATACACACCTGGCCGACCAAAATCACCGGTGGAGAATTTGAGGGGAGGGGGGACTAGCATCGGTAACGAAGAAGCGAGACTTGCACGTCGCTCCAGCCGCTATGGGAGTTCTGTAGTTCTGGACTAATGTTCCTGCTCTTCCCAACCACATCTTCATACAACGTGCTAATTATGTGCAATTGTGGGAAAAGGCTCCGTAGAAATGCGGACACACGGCTGGGTTCGCTAATGGGAGAGTGGGCAACCTCGAGAAGCTCAAGGGTCTGCTGAGCAACGCCGGTTACTGGAACTGGGGGATGGGTGGCGTTGAACATGAGACCGAGTACCTCCAGACTAGGACAATGCCTAGCGAAAGCACCCAGGCTGGCAAGGGTAACGCGGGATCGCATGTGGCACGTGCGGCTTGAGGTTAGCACGGTTTGTTTGGCGCGCGGCCATGCGCAAGCCATTTCTAGGATGGCGGTATCGTCCAAGTCAAAGCCCACTGGGTGGGCGAGCGTCACAATGATGAGGTTCCCAAAGGAAAACAAGGGCCGCAGAATATCAACATCCACGGCAGAAGCTTCAATCTGATTTGCCTGTGGTGGGACTGCTGAGAAGTTCTGAGCTATCTTGATTTCCATTAGAGCGTCATGGGAGCAATGCCCTTCCAGCACAGAATAAAATTCACGGGCGGTACTCTTCGTCAGCTTATTGGTGCGGGCGGTCTCGGTGATTGTGAGGCTATCCAATGGAGCGTTGAACGCCAATATGATCAGGGCAGTGGCGCACTCAACGTTGGGGACAGTGAGACAGGTGATGTTCGAGAATCCGATAGATGATCTGGCGGTAGGCTCGTACGTCTGGCGATATGGCCGCAGAACCAGCGACCACAGGCGAGGCAGCTGAGCCAGATGGGCGAGAGCCGTCTGATCCAGCTGGGGCACCTCGAGCTCGAGAGATTCAACACGACTCAGGCCGCCAAGGAAATTGGATAATATGGGAACGGCCAGGTTCCCATCGACGGTCCTGAGACGTAGCCGAATGAAGACAGTCGTTAAAAGGGGGCATTTAACGGCGAGATTCGAAAGGATGGATAGATGAGAGATGTTTTCGATGGAGCCGAGTTCAAGGACACGGATTCTGGGCGTAAGAAAGAGGCGGGCATGGTGGAACGCCCGAGGGGGCCAAGGCTGCCAATTGAGGAGTTCGAGATTGGGAAATATCCAATCGCCGGGAAGACACAAACCGAGAGTATTGAAGAAATCCGTGCTCTCGAGGAAGCCAGTAGCAAAAGACCTGACTCGATCCATGTAGAACAAAGGCCGCTCCCAGTCTGTTGGCAATATAGGCCGCCGCAGCCGCTGCGCACGACGTTACTCCACGCCTCGGAAGAGAGAATAGGCTCACAATATCTGCTATTGGTCTGATATCCCACAAATCACTCGGCATACACCTGATAAGGTTCGCTAGCGTGGCCTGGTGCTTCCATAGAACATCGAGTGCAGGATTGAGGAAGACCTTGGATGACCTCGCAACCACGGCGAGATCACGGGTAGCGTCCTTGGTTAGAGTTCGGCGCTCGTCTTCTACACCAATTTGGGCACATATCAACTCGACGACTTCAGGGATCTCCCAGCTGCGATGCATTTGGGAGTGCAGAGAGGGAGCAAGGGAGTGACAGACTGCTGTCGACCGCCACGTGTACCTATGATATCCAAACCTCGTGAGCCTCGTGACCGCGGCAAATCCCGATCAGCTGAAAAAAAATCGAAGAACCCAAAGGGGGTACCGGCATTTAAACCGGCGACGAAGGGCCGTTAAGTCCGGAGGATATACAAGATGCGAGGCAGATTGATTTGATGTAACTTACTAAGGCAGATTGAGGATTTGGGTGCAAACGCGACACATGTCAGTCTCCTACCCAACCGCGGTTACGAGGTTCATAAGACAGAGTGGTGGATTACCGTCTAATACAGAGAAATGAAAAAATTGTGTGATGTGACAATATTTGACCTAAGTTGGGGATGAACCTCTCCACGGCGGCTGGCATATAACATTGGTGAAACGGCAAATACCCATTGATTTACTTGATATTGTGTGCTAACATGGGAAATTTTTCAAAGGGGGCTCAAAAAACGCCTTTTTTCACGCTGATTCTGATTCTGAGTTCAGATTTGCTCTAGATCCAACAGTTCGGCCGGAAAAACAACGCGTCGTGTTTGCTTGTCTGCGACTGTAGACGTGACAAATGGCGGGGTCCTCATGAAGAGGAAACAGCGCTCCAACGCTGACAGCGCGCAACGACGAGCGGGCCAACTATGAGGCAAACGACGACGCGTGCGACGCGGCTACCTCAGCCGCCACCGCCCACTGTCCATACTCTCAGGCATTGCTCTTTCCAACCCCGGGGCACTTACTTTTGTCAACCACGCCGCGCCATCCTTTCATCTACCTCGGTTTATTGGCCGGAGGGAGGGGGGGAAGAGGAGGAAGCAATGAAGAAATGCACGCCCGAAAAAGAAGAGCAAGAAAAACGCCACTGAGGCAAGACCGAGTACAACAGCCACTGGTACGAAGAAACCCTGCAAGGTTCACACTGCACAGTAACAAGGGAAAGCCGCGGGCCTCCAAGTCCCATGGCGCAGGAAAAGCACAGAATCAATGCGGAGCACGAAACAGCTCGCGCGGAATGGGGTATATACGAGAAACGAAAACGAAAACGAAGCAATCAGAAAGCCGGATGATGGCCGGAGAGATGATTTCATAGGTCACAAAGCGTTACCACAAACTGATCCGTCTCGGCTCGGCCTCGCTTACCCGCCAATCACCCATCAATTTCGGGCGATGATGCCAACGCCGCGCCCGAAGTTTGAGCGGAATCTGGTTGAATTCCGCCAACAGGCTCCCGCTCCCCCGCGCCCTCGTTAAAAATCCAGGAAGCCGAAGTGACGTTCTATATATAGTTCTATTGCGTCGGACCACGGCCATGAGTCGGCATCCTTATACATTCATTTTCGTTTTTGTTTCTCGTACATACTCCGCGGAATGGGAGAAGAAGTGAGTAGAAATGAGGAGGACCGGGAAGCGCAGAGGATGGGGCAAATGTCCAGCCAGACCCAAACGGCCCCCGACACCGAGGCAATCCCGTCATTCACCGGATCAGAGAAAGAGAGGTGATGGAAAAGTCGGGAAAAGCCTCTACAGCGACGACGTGGAACAGGTTTCGGATAAAAGTTCCAGCTTGGAGCCGGAATCAGAGGAGCGGTTTTAAATAAGAGTTTCAAAGTATGCTTTGTATGCTGGTGAGCCTTTACATAAAATACCGGGGAAAATCCCTTGCCTCGCTATAAAAAATTTTTGAACGTAGGAAGGCGAAGGGGAAAAACAATGGGCCGTAACTTACTTCTAGACCTGCACCGTGCTACACAATTGAACGTTCAAAGAATCTCCGCCAGCGGTGTCCCCACTTCACACGATGACTGGAAAGGACCACTATGGTATTTGATTGCCCCGGGAGGAAGCAGATGTCCCCTCATGAGGCCGCGAGGAGTCGACCAAAGGTCGGCGACGAGCGGCATCTCCTGTGAAATCACGCGAAGCAAGGGTAGCTGCTAGTGGATATATACATTTTGAATGGTGCTAGATCAAAGAGCTAACTTAGCCCAATGTGGCGAACCGACGTACTCTGTCCTCTTGGCCTGTATGTATGCCGAACGCATGTGGCAGTACGGCCCATACTTTCTTGCGCTGTTCCTCCCAGGCGGCCCGCAGAACTATGATGCATGATGGATACAAGTCCGTCATCCACAGCTCATCAGTCAAGCCGAGGGCGAGGGGGTCCAGGATATGCCTTCTCTCTGCATCTTGTATCATCGCCCGTCTCGTTTGCTCACAGCGGGTTCCGGTGCATAACGAGAAGTTCAAATAGTGCATCACACCCACGATATATGAGCTCCACCGGAAAACGTTCATAGCGCCGTCTGTGAGATGGCTCATTTGGGGCTCGGAAAAAATGTACGACAGCGACGCGGTGGAAAAAGAGATGACGGGTGGGTGGTCCCCGTCGTCGAGGCCGATGAGAACTAGAGCACGGTAGTAGACCGCCGGTAGGAGCCAGCTCAGTTCCAACTTTGTGAGGATTGTTATGCAATCCTGGAGATCGGATAAGGCGTCCTCTGCTTCCACATACCAATTCTCCGAGAGCTCACAAGCTCGACGGGCATCCCAGGCATCTAGGGTCAGGGGACACATGTCCTCTAAGATGCCTATGCATCGGGTGCGAAGGTGCATAACTCCATACTTCGTGCTAACGTCGAGGAGAAGCAGGATTTTGTCCAGTTTCGTTGGATCAGGAAGGAAAAACCTGGGTTTCATGGTTAGCTAGATAGGCAGGCAAGTAAACAAAGTTTTTCAGGGAGGAATTTGGCCGTGAGAAGTGCTTCCATGTGTTTTGCAGTGTCCGACACGAAAACGATAGAGCAATTGAGGTCCAAGGTGTGGAACGATCCGCAATGAGGCGGGCATAGAGGTCTGGATGCAGGTGTCGCTCCAGTCCAGAGGTGTGGACGCGGAAATGGGTGTTTTGGGCTTGAATGACGAGGTTGCCGTCCTCGAGCCATAAGGTTTGAGATTGGGTCCCAACTCTGCAATCCATCTAGCAGCCATATGTGAACAACTGTATGGACGATCAGGGAGGATCACATACCAGTAGAGAGAGGGGGTCGATTGTTGTCAACTGTTTTTCACCCTCTTTCTGAAGCCTTTTCACACCGATCACCTTCTTCCCATCACCAAAAGCGTAAAATCCTTGGACCCCCGACGGGCACCGCCACATGCACGCCCTCAAACACTTAAGTCCCCCCGCCCTACGGTATTGAAGGGTATTGCGAAGATTTATTGGAGCCCTTTCTTACCGTCCTGTCATAGCCATCGATAACACCATGAATCACAATCCCCCACATTATGAGTTTATGGTGGCCATCCATTTGCCATGTCGAGTTAGGCCTTGCAGATTTATAATCTCGGCGTTCAATAATGTGTCGGCGAAGTACTTGGCCTAACCCATCGACCCGAATCAATGATTTAGCGGAGGAAAGGGCAAAGTTTCGGCATGCCAAATGCAAGATGGACGGAGCTTCCGAATTTTGTCTTTAGTCTGTATAAAATGGCAACATCCTGTCTCACCAATTTGGCCGATTTTCTGAAGGTCACGAGCAGAATCGGGAAGCTCAATGAGAGACCAGAACGCAGGTTCGATCCACTGGTCGACCCGAAACATGCGGGCGAGTTGGAACTGTAAGCCAGGATCAAAAAATTTGTCCTTCTTGCGCTCGAATTCCGTGATCACATACCCCATCTTCCAGCTGAAAAAATGTCGAGAGCTAGAGGACAGAGATGAGGCACTCGACTGTCTGTGGATGTTCACTACAAAATAAATTAAGAAGAGCGTAAAGACACACGTCAAGCAAGGTTTGTACATTCATAAGCAAGAGCATCACATTTATTTAACCCTTGTACAGCCGACCACAATACCAGCAGAAACTCCCGATTCAAATCAGGCTCAGGAACGGAATCATCCGCGATTGTTGCTTCTGGGTCGACCTTCACTGCTCCCTCTAGTACTACAACGGCTGCGGGGCCATCGAAGCCTTCAAAACTTTTTTTTACCCCGCGTCCCAGGCGTGGATTCAACGTGCCCAAGGCCGCGTGTGATCCCTGACCTTCGAAATGATTTACTGTTGATTTCCTCCTCATTCTACACTGAAAATCCAGAACTGCTTTGTCCCGAACGAATACATTCTGTTTGACGGAGGGCTACTTCGTTATCTCTTGACCCTCATGGAATGACCATTGTCGCCAAGCTAGCTGGTTCGTATGACTCGTAAAACTCATTGTGGATCGAATGTCCAATATAAACATGACTTTGCGCGATTTTTTCTTGCGCCGACTTTGCGCGGATTTTTCAACTGCCGACTTTGCGCGGCTTTTTCGGACCGGCCGACTTTGCGCGGGTTTTTGACTTTGCGCGCTTTTTTGAACTCTGACTTTGTGTGCTTGCGGGATTGCTGAATTCCCGCAATACAAGTAGGTGGTTCCATTTTGTGCGGAATTTGGCTTACGAGGGCTTATCACTGCGTTCCAGCCCTATGTAGACCCCCCTGCCGAGATATGCCTACGGCATTTTACGTTGGTCTACATGCGTAGACGGACATGGTCTACGGATCATCGACCCAAATGGGGCGACATCATCGATCTACGGCATTCTACGTCACGTAGTCACACATGGCCCGGGCCGGTATTGGTCTACGTTGGTCTACATTGGCCTACCTGTCGTAGACCGACCTCGGCTCACCTGGTCTACTCATAAAAATGAAAATCCACCTCCTGGATGCTGGTTGCACTTCTTCTAGTGCCTCGGAACCATTTCGATTACTGTAGCGTTTGGGTTCACGGGGTGTCACACGTCACTCTCAAGTGTTCACTGTTTACGGTGTTCAAACCTCGACCGAAACCGTCACTGGATTGGAAATTGTTCATTCCGCCAATCAGCCCGCCCATGGCCACGCGAGGCCGCGCGGCCTCAGCCTGGGAGTGCAGGAGCTCGCCAAAGGCCATCCGAAGACGCATGGGGCTCAAGAAGAGCCAAGAAATTTATAAAAATTCGGTACTCCATTTTTATGCCCTTGCGGCCCGTTTGGACGGCCTTTGGATACTTGTGGTGCGGTTAATACAGATGCGAAGCAAGATACAGCAGAAGAAAATTTGAAACCAGGCAGTGCCGTCGGCATCTTCGACTTTTGGGGAATTCTACTTAGTCTTTCATGTTCCTGGTACCGACTTAGGGACCAGGTCTCCAAAGTCCAATTCCAAAAAGACCTTTTTGGCCGAGGTTAGGGTTAATTCGGTAAGGTTAGGGTCTCCCATCACGTTTCGTGTCCATCAGTCTGGCCCTGTGTCGCCAGTCTGGCCCTGTGTCACTACGCCCTCCTTCACGCACGCACTCATGCCCTCCTCTCGAGTTACTATCGAGGACATTCCTGAGTCGCCTATTCGGACTCTGGCACCCCTCCCTTGGGACGCTGAAACTCTTATCGACACAGATAACCCCCTTATTCCGACCGCACTCACAGCAGGCTCCATTGGTACGGTGTCCCCTATTCCGCATACTGAAGTTAACGTGCTACAGGGTCGCCTCACCACGTTGACGAGCCGGATTCCATGCTGGACAGTTCCACCTCTGACATGGCTGGTACGATTTGATTAAGGTTGCTATATACAGGGATTATTAACCTAAGCTCTAAGTCGACGTTCCGTCTTTCCTGCGTAGCGCTTTCCATGAGGAGGAGGAAGAAGCAGAACCCTCCCTTCCGATTCATTTCTCCAGTGAGCAGACCTGTTGACCTCTCGACCTTCGCTGATTTTGCTGGCCGTGGCATCCCTCCCTCCAGACTCTAATGTGGCCATGGACACAGACGACGTCTCTCCGTTGCTTGGCATTTTTCATGAAGAGGAAGAAGAACAGTCACATCCGACTCCTTCCTCAACAAGTGAGTGGACAAACTGACGTCTCCACTTGTGCTGACCTTTCAAGCCTTGGCCGTTCGCCATGCCCTCTTCCCGACTGAGGCGGAAGAGGAGGAGGAGGAGGAGGAAGTGGAAGTCGGACCGAGACGGCACCCCGGTTCGTTGACTCATATGTAATTGACTTTTTCTAATCTCTGCATACAAACACAGACCATTTCTCTGGAAATTACAATACGGCAGGTTCCTTTCATGATGGTCGCCTTAGTCTACCGTTCACTGGTCATAGTTCAATGCAGTCCAGCGTACCAGTTATTAGTCCTATTCCAGTCAAATTTTCGAACGATGTATGTGACGATTTCCGAGACGGTCAGGATTTTGTGTCCACCTATTTGTTAAATGTCTGGTTTCGCCTGAGTTCTGTTCATTGTGATTTTCAAGGTAACAGTGAGCTGCCACATGGATCGCTGCTTTGTAAGGTTGAGTCCCCGTCGCGCATGGTCTCCCATTTCCGTTATATCAAGTTATCGCAGTTGTTAACGATCGCGCAGGCGCATAGCGTAGCAGGAGAACGTACGAAAGAGATATTAAAAGGTTTACTGGACCACCAGTGCTCTGCGCTATGTACCGGCAGAGACCTTGTCTGGCAGTTTGATTTACTGCCTCGATCTCGCTCCCGTGTCCTGCCGCCACTGTCTTTGCACAATCTGACAGCTGCAGACACAGCAGTGATAACTGTGACCCACCTATCCGAGGTCGATGTGCTCCCTGTCACCCTGTCCAACAACATCAACCTCGATGCAGAGGATGGGATATCTTATGTCAGTACGTATTTGCTAAACCGTTCGTTTGACTTCCACGACGTAGTTAATCCTATCAACATGCGCGCTCTGTTCCTTGCCGATATTGGACTCAAGACATTGATAGTGCACACGCGGGACATTTCAGAGTTTCTGAGCCTGTATCCCAGATTATCTGTTGGCCAACTCACGACTCTGTGCCATGTACACAACTGCAGGTCGCCGAAACGCCGCCCAGCTTTGATTTTATCATTGTTGACCCACAGGTGTCAGTCCGGATGTCCTGGTTGGGATCGAGCTCTAATATTTGAGAGAAATAGCAGGACGCGCCAAGGACCGTTTCCTAGACACACCGTGTCCTCTGTTAGAGAAGCTGAGGAAGCATGTGTATTGCGACGCGATCGACTGCAGCAGGACAAACTTGCGATATCTACTTTGGCTAACGAAACAGAAACCCCGGACGACCTAGGAAAGCTGCGTGTTGCAGCGGCTCGTCAAGCTGCCGCATACGCACGTCAGAATTTCCCATACAATACACCTCCCGGTGCCTTCCGCGATTTTGCCCGTACTTGGCAGCATGAAATGCAGCCAGAGAAATGGGTACCCAAGCCATGCGCCGTTTGTGGCCGACGCACTGTGCAAGCAAAGTTAACGGAAGAAAATCCAGTTGATTATGACCTCTCTCTCCTCAGAAATCAATTTCTCCCTGAGAAAACATTACCGACGACGTACACCATCGACCTGTACCAAGGCGCCATCCTCTGTCCCGCAGCGTTGCAATCTCCCAGAATCTTGGGTCCTATGGACATGTGCCCGACCTGCAAAAGCGCACTCAAGGCTGGGAGGCAGCCTGTGGATTCGTTAGCCAATTTTCACTATTACGCCCGGGATGAATTACCCGCCGCAGTCTGCCAGGCTTTCAAGGACTCGTCCATGTTCGACATTCTGATGGTAGCACGTTGTCGAGCAACTAGGATCACACATCTGTTTAGCAGTAAGCCAGGAGTTGTTGGTTTTGCAGCTAACCGTGCAACTTCTCAGCGCTATTCTAAAGGCAACGTCGCCATCTTTGCCCAGGACGTAGCGAACATTCGCAATGTTCTCCCACTTCCCCGGTCGGAAATAGCAGAGGCGCTTTGTGCGTTGTTTATCGGAAGTGAAACAATTCCCACGAAGGAGAATATCCGCCAGTTGAGTCCAGTACTGGTGTCGAAAAGTAGAATTGAGATAATGATTAACTTCCTGTTGAACGAAAACACGTTCTACTCATCCTCAGGTACTACGTTCAGTCCGGATAATTTGGAGAATCTGTTAAGCGAGGAGTGGGCAGGCTCCGATACCGGGGTACCGAGAGGCGTGGAGCTCTGCTGTTTGCCTGACACCGCAACTGGGACGGTAGATTCCTACGCTGATAGAGGTAATACCTCTGCACGACGAAGTACGAGGGATGCCGATGCCTCGACGATCGTCATGGATGCTGTTGGTTACACCGTAGGCGACCGTAGTCCGGAGGATTATCGCAAAATGAAAGCGTCTGCTGTCGCATGGTGTTTGGACAAGAAAAACTTTGTCCAAATGCAGACAGGGTCGGCTTTCATGTCGGATGCCGATCCTGGGTTGCTCACCTTCACTTTTCCGAACTTAGATCCTTGGGGTATCAGCGGCTTCAACGAACCTCATCGCACAAAGGCCCAGCAGATACCGTTCGAGCGGCAAGTTCGTAATCTACTGCTGCAACATGATGGCGAATTCCAGAACGATCCTGGTTTTGCGTACGTTTGCTGGAATATCATGCAGAAGAAAACTGTCAACAAACATGTTGCCTTCCGTACCAATGCCACATCACAAGCGGCCACTGTCTCCGAAATTCAGGACATGTCGCCTCATCTCACCGACTTGATTAAAAAATGGGAGGTTACAGCCTTTTGCGGAACTTAGGGCGCGGCCGGTTTTTTTTTTTTTTAGGAAGTTTTCGGCAGAATGGCTATCCTGGCCTCAATTCTCAATGGATTCCCTTGGTGGTAGGCTCATTCTACTCGTGTTGGAAATGCGGAGGGCATGACATCTTATGATGTTTTCTGAGAACCCCGAAATCATTTATTAGGTCAAATTGGGGTGTTTTGAGCTGTCTGAGAGCAGAATATGCCACAAAGTAGCTGTAGTGCTCGGATTGACCTAGAATTTTTATACAGTGCACCTATGGGTATTACGGAGGGCAGCAAACACCGGGATAGTGAATGTGACTTGTATTTCAAATTTATTGCTGTTAGGGAAATTCACCCGATATCCTACCTGTTTACATGTATGATAGAGTTGAAATACAAGTCACTTTCACTATCCCGGTGTTTGCTGCCCTCCGGAATACCCATAAGTGCATTGTATCAAAATTCTAGGTCAATCCGAGCACTACAGCTACTTTGTGGCATATTCTGCTCTCAGACAACTCAAAACACCCCAATCTGACCTAATGAATGATTTCGGGGTTCTCAGAAAAAATCGTAAGATGTCATGCCCTCCGCATTTACAACACGAGTAGAATGAGCCTACCACCAAGGAAATCCGTTGAGAATTGAGGTGAGGATAGCCATTCTGCCGAAAACTTAGTAAAAAAAAAAAAAAACCGGCAGCGCCCTAAGTTCCGCAAAAGGCTGTAATCCGCGAGCAAAGGCATCGACAAAGGCTGAAAAAAAAGCACTCCGAACCTTGGCCAAACTAAGACTGGTGGCCAAGGACTTGAAAGGCAGCTCCGGGTATAAACAATGTCGGCGTAACGAGATCCGGGCTATGATGAAAAAATTCGCCACTCCGGCCCTCTTCCTTACGCTGAATCCGGCGGATATTATAGATCCTTTACTTGGCGCGATTGGAGGGATTCCCCCGGAGGAATGGGCAGCCATGACTGATTTCCAGCGCCATCGATTCGTGGCTCGAAATCCTGGGCCAGCCGCTACATTTTTTGACGAGGTCATCAAAATTTTTATACGCATCATTCTGAAGTATGATCCTTCGGCCACCTCTGAAACAGATAACGGCTTGTTTGGTAGATGCTCGGGCTACTATGCGATGGTCGAAGCACAAGGCAGAGTCACCTTGCATTGCCACATGCTTGTGTGGATTGAAGGTAACCCGACCCCGCAAGAACTCCGAGACATGATGCGGGAGAACCCCATATTTCGAGAGTCCATGTTTTCTTGGTTAGAATCTATAATAAAATGCCAATTGCCTCTGGATAGCCATGTAGTGGAGGAGCCTGACGGTCCATTAAAGCAACCCGATTTGCCTGAAGGCCGAAAAGACCCTCGGCTGCACAAGAATCATGATCGTGGATTTGAGTTCCGCTTGCGTGATCTGAGCCATCAGAGGAGAAAGAAAGGGTGTTCCATTATACTCCTGTGCTACGATGTTCACTTTGTACCTTTAATAATCGCGCACATAAGCTTCGAATATGTTTGCGTTGCATCCATCCGAACAGATCAACACTGACAGTCGTAGCGGGCGAGACACAGCCGGATAAGTGCTAAACCAAATATGCGCGGAGAATAAATGCACAAAGTCAATGCCATACTGTTTGTTATTCGGGTCTTCAAGTCCAATAACTTACGAGGTACCAGGGTTGCCCGGAGGGCCTTAGGAATATACAGAGGAAATCCAATTTTATTCCCCTCATCGCTCTACCTATGGACAACGACAGTGTCTTCAATAAATCTGAATGGATTGGCCAACACAAGGTGTGGGCCTCTGCTCCGCCAAAGCTCAGGAAATTGGCGACCGAGTTCTTCTTGATTCCGCAGCAGCTGGAACACGACCTTCTTCCGTCTCCTTACCTCTCGATCACAAAAATGGTCGAATTCACCCTTCCCCTTCAAAATGCGACCGCCGCAGCCCTCCCGCCCGCACAGTTCTTCACCATGGATCCTCCAGATATTACCGACCAGGCCTTGATGCTTCGTGTGCGGCGTCTTCCTATTCCGGACTCGAAGACAATCAACAAACTCCTCGCCTCCAGCCATCAGGCCTGGCTCGACGGCGCTCAATCTGTGATCTATAGTCATGTTGGTGGCGCTGTAACTCACTTCCCATTGTGGATTTTGACGCATTGGGCGGCCGTGGACGACGCTCAGGAGCAGTCCGATGCACCTGTCGTTCTCGCGCGGGGCCAGCGCAGGAAAATCGTTGCGAGGCGTTACCAGGGCCCTGCATGGGTGGAGCACTAGCTTTTTTCTGTAATTTCTCGCGCCTTTTTTTTGTCAAATTTAGAGTAGCTCAAAAATCGTTTTTACACCCTCTGAAGACTTCGGAAAAATAGGTGCTCATTCACTGGACGTCACCGTCACTGGCACCTAAATTGTTCAGTTCACGGGCCCATGTCACCCGTCACCTGAACCTTTGGTCGAAACGCTAAGGCCCATGAGTCAGACATCAATTATCTTGGTGAGAGGGGAAATGTGTGCACCTTGCTTCCTGCGGTATCAGTGACAACGTACACCTCATCATCGGCGTAGGAGCACTGTGACGAGAGTCAGAAGGACATGAGAAGAGTGGTGGATATCGCTTACCAATGATATCCGAGACGTCGACTCTGAATATCTTAATTTAAGTTTATTGAGTCTGACTACAGGAGACTACCTAGAATCGTCAAATAGGTCAGTCAGGTTTGCTCAAATTCTGAAGGGGAACGTGAAATAATTCCTAAAGGTTCAGTACCCGCCTCGGAGAGGCCTAATCCCAAGTCATATAATTCATTTCTGGTTCCTTGATTAATATGATAACAGTCCGGGTTGGATGTCGCCACGTCGCAGACGGCGTGAGAGCGTCATCGGCGGCGACCGGGTCGTCAGATCGATTTCCGCACGGCGTGCGCTTAAGCTCCTGCCAGTGGCCGACCTGACTCATAATCTTCCTACCACCCACCTAAATAATATGGCGTCTACGCAATCGAGGCAGGACCCACTTCCCAAGGCCTAGATACGGAATCTGGGTGCGCACAGTAGCCGTCAGTGGCGTCTCTTCTAAGCTAGTTGATCGCATGTACATAATCTGGGCGCAAGTGATACTCAGTTCAAACCTGAGTTGCGCCATGTTTTCTCTTGTTCGTTCTTTTTGGTTATCTCCATTTCCTGTTACACCAGCTGCAGTTTAAACACAACGCGAGTTCTGAGATCTGAAGAGATTCGACCAAAAATGATGTACAGAGCGTTTTTCTCTGCGGTTTTTGGGTATGGCCATGTTCCGAGTAGGGCTGCACACCGTCCCGTATACGGCGACGGCCGATTCAAAATCTTGGCAAATAGCACGGCGTGCAGAGCGGTCTGGACGTGGAGACAGACACGTCAACTGTGTGGTCAGCACAATCTCCAGTCGCAATATGGTGGATGAGCACACGTCGACACTGAATTAAACTCGTATGGATATGTGGAATTGCATGCAAGTCAAGGGCCCGTTGTATCGTGGGGAGGTCTGCATGAAACACGGATATGCGGGAATGTGTTATATAATGGCCGAAAAATATATCACGAATAATATTCATGGACGTCATAGAGGGCATAGGTACATCTGACAGCAGTGAGGTAGAGGTAGAGGGGCAGCGGCATGTCAACGGACTGTTACAGACACAGTGATGACGTGGAACTGCACATTAACAATAAGCAGACCGAAACAAAAAAAGTGGAGACAGAGACTTACATTTTGTTTGCAGATTGCACATCTCATTGCAGCCCTGGGTGGTGATATCCATCGCGGACAAATCTGAGGTGTCGAGGCTCGTCGCAGATAGGTGCGAAGGATCTGGAGTATATCAGAAGGAACGTTCATATGACAGGATTTAGAAAGATACTTGATGGTTTTCCCGGCCAGACAACACCAGAGGACAGAGTAAAGCTCGCATATGGAAGGGTTTGGCGGCAAAAGAATGACCAATCTCAGCCAAGAACAAGGTCATAGGGGAGATCCAAGCACACAGACAGCTTGATGGGCATAGAGCAGACAGTTTCGCCAGACGGTATGGTGAGAATCCCAGAAGCAGCAGATTGAGCCTGAATTGCATTGGTCAAAATCCAGTCAAGAGACACCCGAGATTTCTCAGAGAGAGGGTCGAAAGAGGTGGAGAGCTGCTTGCTACAGAACGTCGCTGAGAGAGACATGATGAAAGTAGGAAGAAAGCGAGTGCCACGTCGACTACCACGGTATTCGGTGTTCGTTGCCCGTGTGTTACGAGACATAAGTGATTTACGGAAGCCTGGACCAGCCTGGACCGGACTTTGGGCGAGCCGAAGCTGACGCAAAAACTGCTGACAACAGCGAGAGTTTACTGCCAAAAGCCGAAAATCCGAAATCGGGCTCTTTTTAAGACCCGTACCTTACGGTAGCGGGAATAAATGCTTTTTCCACCATTTACGCTCGAAAATTTGGGGTACATGAAATCCTGGTATGTCTTTGAATTTCTCTCTCTTTCCCCCCTTTCCCATCCTTTTTTACAATTTAAAAACTTGATTTTTGCCGGCCAACCACAGACATAATCCATGAGCCGGAGTTTGGAGAAGGATAGAGAACGTTACGCAAGCAGAATTACGACCGTGACTTCGGCAATCATCGGCAGCACGACAAGCCGTAACAATTTGGCGGGGACAAAAGCGTTTACGCAAAAACTGCTGACAAAAACGAGAGTTTACTGCCAGAAGCTGTCAAAGGGGCTCTCTAAGACCCGTACCTTACGGTAGCGGGAATAAGGTCGGCTTCCGATGGCACCGATCGGGAAACTGACAGACTACAACATACGAGGAAGATCCAGCACATGCCCTATTCGTGTGCCAACATGAAGAATTATTTATGTAAAGAAATACCGCCAAGACTTCCTCGATAAGTAAAGTGAACACAGAAATCCCGGGCCTTATGCAACAATTCCCCGACGCTCTGCAACTCCTTCGAGGACTACTTGCGAGGAGAGAGATGACACCACTGCTCGGGAGATTGGCATACCATGTGCTGAAGGTGTTCGACTCCGAACCCATGCTCCTTGTTGACGAGCCAGCCGTGCAAGCGCCTGTGCCTCGGGTTTAACGCAACCTTGTTTGGTGTTGTGCTGCACAGTCCTCCGACGCGGATCATGATCGAAAATTTCTTCTTCTTCTTCCACCCAGTCGTGCAATTACAGCCCTTTGCGGAACATAGGGCGCGGGCGATTTTTTTTTTCCATTTTGAGACAATTTTGATCGTTTCGACCATTTCCCTCGCTGTGGGCTCAAATCTCAGTATTACGCTTCAGAAACTAGATGGTCGGAACCGCACTGGAATTACGCGTTTCCTCTCGTCCTCCGTTTATTTTTATTTAACTTGTAAAATATGTAGTATAAAATTATCACTTGTTCAAGCAGATCTCCTCCCACAAGGGGAGATGTTGATACAGTGCTCCAGGCCGTGATTACGGCAAACATAGGAACATTTCTGAGGTCACCTCGTCGCCGTATTTGTGTTTTTGTGCCTCTGCTGCCCAAACGATGGAATTGAATGTAAATTTATTAGTGTCTACTCAAGTACAAGGTTTCTGCATGATCTATTGACCGGTCACTTAGAGGTTTGTTCTGCGCCCCCTATGAGGTCCTTATAGTAAACCCTACAGCTCAGATTCTGGGTGAATGCCCTCATGATGGAACGCGACACGCCTCAATTTGACATCAGTTACGCATAACTGCACCACGTGACTGTTACAGATGGCAAATTGGCGCGCGTCGCGTGCCAGCGCGAAGGCATTCAATGGTAATCTGAGTCATAGGTTCTGTTCTAGATACCTCATAAGGGGCCCAGAACAAACCTCTTTGAAACTGGTGGATAGATCATGCAGCAACCCTGTACTTGAGTAGACACTAATATTTCACATTCAATTGCATTGTTTGGGCACAAAAAAACAAATACGACGACGAGGCGACCTCTGAAATACACCTATGTTTGCTGTAATCAAGGCCTGGAGCACGGTATCAACATCTCCCCTTGTGGGAGGACATCTGCTTGAAAGAGGGATAATCTTATACTACATATTATACAGGTTGAATGAAAATACTCAGAGCGCGAGAGGAAACGCAGAATTCCAGTGCGGTTCCGACCATATAGCTTCTGGAGCAAAACACTGAGAATTGAGCCCGCAGCGAGGGAAATGGTCGAAAAGATCGAAAATGTCTCAAAAAGGGGGAAAAAAAACCGCCGCGCCCTATGTTCCGCAAAGGGCTGTAATGGCCGATTCTTCAAGTTACCTATCCGCACCTGCCGGTCGCCGCAAGCCGGTTCTCTCTTCCTCGGATCCTAGCTCTGATCCACTGTCACACGCCAACGGCCTGGAGCCGACGGCAAATACCGCACCGCACCCCGCGCCAGGCGCAATCTCTAACCAAAAGGGGCTTACTAGTGGACAAGCTACCGGTATTACAGCTCTTTGCGGAACATAGGGCGCGGCCCTTTTTTTTTTTTTTTTTTTTTTTTTTCAACTTTTCAGGAGAATCCTTCCTGTGAACTCAAATCTTGACCGTTTCCCCTGAAAATAAGCTCATTCGAATCGGAAGGAGAAAACGCGGGTCCTCTCGTCGCCGCATTTTTGATATTCACCTCCAGAAATTTTAATGGGTTTGGTTTGGGTGTTTTTAGACCTTTGAACGCAGAATGAGCACCAGAGGACCATTTGTGATCCGACTGCTCTATATTTTTTATATGATGTACTCTAGTGTATTCTGGAGGGACTCAGATACCGGCAGTTTCAATTTGAGCCGTACTTCACATCCACAGCTCACATTCTTCGTCATGGGAAATTGGGCCAGCTGTAAGTCACCATATATTTGAAGTAAATGTCACACTAAAAATCCCGGTATTTCCAGCCCTCCAAAATCCACTAAAATACATCATATAAGAAATCTAGCCCGATTGGAGCACTACTGGTTCTCTGGTACACATTCTGCTCTCGCACACTCAAAAAAGCCCAAAACAGACCCATTAAAAATTCTGGAGGTCAATATCAAAAATCTGGCGCCGAGAGGACCCGCGTATTCTCCGTCCGATTCGAATGAGGTTATTTGCAGGGAAAACGGTCAAGCTTTGAGTTCACAGGAAGGATTCTCGTGAAAAGTTCAGAAAAAAAAAAAAAAGGGCCGCGCCCTATGTTCCGCAAAGAGCTGTAAAGCTGTTGAACATATCCTCCTCGCAAATAACGGGGGGATTTCTTCAGGTGCCCCCATGCCCGTGCATCCCTCAACGCCTGCGCCACCACTTCTCAATCCAGCGCCGGGGCCTGCCTCCAATTTGCGGTCCATGACTCGCACTGCGTCGGCTCCTGCAATAATACCCAGCACATCATCCGCACCTGTTGGGGCCTCTGGGAGCCGCGGTCTCGCTTTCGGCGACGCCGCCGGACTCTCCGGTTGGCGCGCCCACTAAAATCTCGACCTTCGAACACTTCAAGATGGACACGAGACCCAAACCGACCACGGCTAAACCCCTTTCGGATTATGCAGTCGCAAATCTGGCGATCCTCGCTGATGCTGTTCGAGTTATTGAAACTCGCGGGGAGGAAAATGCGCTCGCTGTCGCCAATCTCATATCGGAGGTCCGCTTACGTCCTCGCGGTCGATCCACCTCATCTCACTCCATGACCTGGGGGGGGCTATATGGTGTGCGGCTCACAGCCTTTCGGTCCCCACCCCCTCGTGGACGCCCCCGCTCCCGTTCCAAATCGTCCGCAATGGGGTCGGAGATTGAGGGCCGATTTGAAGAAGTTGAATTTGCGGCAGAACGAAACCGCAATGAACTGGATTCCCGCATCCTGGCGCTCGAGCGCGAGCCTCAGTCAGTTGCTCCGGCGACAACCGGAATCACTGCGAACGACTTGCAGCAGGCCACGGCTCAACGTTTCACAGCAGTCACGAAGGATCTCCTGCTCCTGAACGACGAGCTATACCTTCAAAAGAACGACCACGAAGACGGGAACGCTGCCCTGCGCAGAAAACTGGACGCGCTCGAAGAGGCTAACCGAGCCCTCCAGGCCGAAAACAGCGCACAACGCAAGGACTTAGACGCCGTGCAAGCCGCAATTGCCCGGCTCGAGATTGTAGCAGCTCCTCCGCTTGTTCTTCGTGCCCGTTCGCCCGGACGGCGTCCCAATCTGCATGCCCCTTCCCGGCCGCGTGCCTCACGCTCCCCTCTCGCAGCTCAATACCCCCAAAATCAACACCTCTCTCGCCCCCGCTCCCGATCCCGTTCGCCTCCGGGTCCGCAGCTGGCTAAACGCCCTCGTAGGGAAGATGGGAAGGGTTACATCTCGGTCGGCCCAATTGGTGAATCCGCCGAGACCAACAGGAAGTTTTTTGAACTGCACCTCCGAACTGCGATCCCGAGATTCCGGTTGGATCCCCCTTACGACGTTGAAGCGGACCCAGCGTACAAACACAATTATCGCATAACGGTGACCTCGAACGCTGTTGCGCGGGCGCTGATAGAAGCGTGGGGGAAGAATACGGTCGTTGGCTATGCCAACATCAAAATGTACCAGATGGCGGCACCGTCTGGCACGGAACGAACCCTGGGTGACTCAAAGAAGTCGGCGACGCCGGGTAGTAACAGCACACGCAGCCACCAAGACTACGCCCCGCATGCGTCGACAAGTCACAACCACGCGCGTTACTGGAACCGAGTCGGCGTTAGTTCAATACCCGTAGCTACAAGTACCGATGTCCTAATGTGATTTTTGGAACGTGTTCGCGCAATCGTTGGATACCGTGTCCTCAATCCTATGTCCCACGAATGGGGTCTTGTAAAATTTATCTACAAATTTCTCCACACGGATTTTCCTCGCACCAAGCTCACCGTTGATGGTAACACAACCGCAGTGAGGTCCTTCCACGAACAAGACGAATCGGAAACAATGGTGCTGCAAATACACCTCGGCTAAAATCAGCTCATGCGGCCACAATCCTTCGTTCTTTCCTGGGTGGCTGTGGACCTTCCCCGGAAGTTGAACACGCTGTATTTTTGGTCGTTGGCTCCTGCATGCACTCTGCAAAGGGAAGACTTACGACAAATTCTTGTGTACTGGTGGACACCGGTGAGTTATGCCTGGGAAGGGGGGACCCTTCCCGTACACCAGCGAAGTTCGCTGGTGGTCAGGTCCCACGTGGTTGTAACCGATGGTCCAGCCATTTAGGCCGGCCAGTCCACAGTTGCTCAGCGTCTTGTATCATCACCCCCCTGGAATGAGTGTGTGCTCCGTTGGCATCTTGTAGGTTTACGTATGGATAACCACCCGTATGTTCCTACATGTTTGTCTTCGGTAGACTCGTTGTTCAGGTTGTGGACCACGCGAGTATAATATATCCCTCCCCCCCCCCGAGGTACGAGTAATTTTTGTTGTAGCGTCTGTTTATAAGAGACTAAGAGTGCGACAATGATGAATCGGGGAACGGATGGGGAAGGGCCTGGTACTCGCCAGACAAATTCAACTTTGCCATGCGCAACGTATGGGTCCCGGATTTCGACAAACGGTACAAGTTTAGCGACAAAACGGAGAAGGGTTGGGCCCTGGCCTTCAGTGCACTCTCGAATATGTGGGAGAAATTCGACTTTTCTCCAACTTGCTCGCACAAATTCTTCCGATTGGCTTGTTGTACAGTCTCTGGATCCCTCCCTACAAGTCAAGCGTACCTTGTATCCATCTCCTGATTTTGGGGGTTGGGAGACACAATGCGCCTTGTCTATGAAAACCGAGAGACAACGAGTTCCAAACTCGGGCTTGCGAAGGACCCCGTCAATGAATCGACGCCCGAGGAGCGTCTCTGGGGAGATTATAACGATTTGGTGCTCGCCGGCCACGACAGAATATGACAGGAAGATTAAATGGCAGCACATCTGCGGTGAGGTAGGTATAAAAGCTTTTTTCATCAAAAAATATGTACAATAATAGTAGAACATTCAACATTCTGCTTCTACATTTTAACAAGTACATGTGCAGTTCTTTGGAAGCGTGTTAGTGTACATTGATCGGAGAATCTAACAACTTTATTGTACTTGGGTGGGGGCCGTGGCGGTGCCCGCGCTTATGCCTTGTTTCTCGTACATATTTATATTGAGGAGCTTAGATATCGGCCAAGTGCGCCTGTAGTAAATCTGTGAAAGATGTACAAGGAAGGGATATTGATTTGTGTTCAAGAAGGGAACATATTACTGTCGGTCACTGGGAAGCTGGCCACCTTGGCATTCGCAGCCCTTCTCCCACATCCTCACTGATGATAGCAGATTTTGACTGTACTGAATCGAAGGCAGATATGTTACGAAGGATGTAAGGTGGGTTTCATGAATTTAAACAGAGTATTGGGAGTGCAGTGATTTTTCATTCTGCAGGTTGCCAACAAGTGTAAATAACTCGCTAGCTGGCCACCTCGCCAAATGAAGTGTTGATGGAGAAACTGGTGGGTGTGTTGCTCAAAGAATAGTCGAAAATAATTGTAGGTAGTATTATATTTAGTCAGAGCTTGCATACATGCTATAGGATGGGTATACAAGAAGGATGATTCTAATGAGAAACCCGGCTTTCAATGGAAACCCCACTAGCCGAGAGACCCCACCGAAAGGTCTAATTGAAAACCCCTCCGGAGGCGCATCAAGGCTGCCGGATCAATTGATCTAAATCAAATAGTCAGGTGACCTCAGAAGTTGAGCAAACTTTGAACCAACACCCCATCCATGCCGTTGATTTCCCCCAAAAATCCAAAGGCAGCAGAAGAGGCTCGCAAGTCTGCTGGACTCTGGAGACAATTCATCCAATCTCAAAAAAAATACTGTATGCAGTACAGTTCTGGGAGGTTGACAAAATCATCACATAGGTAATGTTGGAAAGAGTCCAGAGTCGATGGGTAGAACTCGATGGCATCAAACGGAGATCCGGTAGGTTCCCGAGGGCGAAAAATGATGCGTGCATCCATATATGGGAGCATGACATCACTCTTCACCCATCTCCTTCTGCTCTGCCGCCTCCCGTACCTCTCTCGCTTGAGTCTTTATCGAAAATAAATGCCTCTGTTACTTGTGACTGCGAGAATGGAGAGGCCGTCAAGTTCCGACATCGGGGTATTTCTGGTTATTTTTGCTGCCCACTGTTGCTTCAGTTCTCGGTACTCTATGCGCCATCCTCTTCAATGTTCACCGTCTGTTCGCCGCCGCCGCCCCACAGTCTTGGCACTTGACGACGCAATGTTTCGGCTCTACACTGGGGCTGCAGGCTTCATTGAAACCTAGGGCCTTCGTATATAAACTCTGGGGCGTACAATGCAATAAGTTCACTTTCTCCCTGCTCCCTACTCCCCCTCATACATATACTATGCCTGTGGACCGTGTTCACTACAAAAATCCGCGTTCCGATGCTCCTAAGGGCAGATCACGGCGACCTGTTACTCGACAGCCTGTTACTCGCCAGCAGGATCATGCTGTGTCCCTGTACGGTCCGACTCCGGACAACATCCTCCAATTCAGACTGGCACTCGGAGAGGCCAATGCACGGGGCGACATCCTCACCTGGTCTCCTGCCACAAACTCTCTTGAACCCGCTGTGTGGGAACCGTAAGCAGGGCTTGTCTCTTTATTTTCTCGTTGTTGATTTTCGTTTTCTAGTCCTGTTCGCATGACCAGCGACGGTAATATGACTCAGTGGGGAGCCTCGGCATACAACAACTTGCCTGCCGATACGCTTGAGGCCCCTCACTGTCCGCACGCCATAAATCCTTTTGTGCTCGCAGAATACAGCCTCATGTCGGCAAACTGGACCAAAAAACGGGGATGGTTTTTCAAAGCCGAAGCACACGAGTGTGAATTCATCGGTGAGCATGTTCTTCTTTCATTAGCATTCCCCTTTCCTCAAGTTATTGCGTAGTCAACATTCCTCCGCTGGGCTCTAGAAAACCCAAGGATTCAGAGGAGGATGCTGGTTCCGTGGGTGCGGCTTGAATATCTTCTTCTACGGACTGTTTCATGACTTGTGACCTTTCAGATCTTGATGCGGGTCATTGGGCAGATACAGATGACGAAGATGAAAGCTTTGAGCTAATGGCACTGGATAGGGAAGCAGCGGAAAAGGTTCGGAAGGTTAATGCAGACACGGCCTGTAAGTACCCTTTATTCTGGTCTGTTTTCTTATCTGAATATTTTTGCAGCGAAGTGGCCACCACCGTATTCACCTGGGACACCCCTCCCGCCTTACATGTCATCGTCACCCATCCCTTCGACCTCTTCCACGCCTTCGAGGCCGCAGCCAACACCCTCGAATGGCGGCATCAGGTCCATGGTGTCCAAAACTTCTGCTGAACAGCGTTTTTGTTTGGGTAAGCAGTATTCCAAGCCTTGCATGCTTGAGCTGATAATCGACCCGTTCAAGATCCCGAGTTTAGGAACAGACTTCAAGACAGGCATGCATCTGGTCTTTACACGAGTGAGTCCGTTGCTTTAGCTTACCTGATTCAATATTCAAGATTTGCAGATCATCCATATGAGCATCCCGCTTGGAACTCGTTGATCGAGGAGTGCATACCCTTGATGGCCTCCTTCCACCCAGCGACTCCGGGATCGTACGCCCCGTCGATGATGCGGATGACTACCCTGTGCGGCCAGATGCTCACTCAGCTCAACTCCACGATGGGTCTGCCCCAAATTACATTCTTCCGGCTCCTTCTGCAGAAGTTGGACTGTGATGTCTGCGGGTGCATTTACTCTGTCGAGGGTTATCATGACCATCGACAATTCAGGGCCAAGGACCGCACATATGTATGTGTAAATACTCCCGACTTGTTCCCGAGTGAGTTCTCGACTTCACTCCGCCCACTTTTTTTCTAACATATTTAGTCCAAGAGCGGCAACCGGACCTGGCAGGTCTTTACGACATGGCGACTCGAACCTATCCTACCGGTTCTCTCCCGAGCCACAGCGACCATATCGACACTGCCATCGGGCGTGCCTGGGTAACTTGGAATTCCCGTGTTGGTGTCACCAAGGATGTCTGGCCGTTCTCTCGACGGCCTGGCGTCGTTGTAGGGACTGCGACCTGGTACGAACTTTTGAAGGGGACCGGGCACACAGAGATGAGAATTTAATGTGCCGAGACGTCGGACAAGGTCAAGTCGGCACTGTCCTGGGCGGTCTTCATCGAGTCTCGTCGGCCGAAGGGGCTATGGTAGTCTGGAAGATGGCGTGATTATATTCTTTTGAGCCCAACTTCTTACTTTCTTTTTTGTGTCTGCCAGTCCTCGTCCCCCTCCTCACTGTCCTTACGCGAATTCCTTTTCCTTTACGTCTATTCATCTCCAGCGTCTCACTGTCCTTATGTGCACCACCTCCTTTTCCATTCCTTAATCTAGTATATCCGAGCACATCTTGGAGCCATTACAGCCGTTTGCAGAACTTAGGGCGCGGCGTGTTTTTTTTTTTTTTTGTAAGTTTTCACGAGAACAGTGATTGCGGGATCATTTCTCAACCGTTCGCTCTGGAAATGAGCTCATTCGATTCGCACGGAAAGGGCGGAGGGCCTCGTCTCCTAGGCTTTTTTATGGGCACCGAAAATTTCCTTTTTGGGATAGATTCCCGTGTTTTTCAGCGGTTGAGCGGAGAACACGTCCCATGGGACCTATTTTGCTCAGATTGACCTAGATTTTCATTATGGTATACTTGGGCACATTACGGAGGGCCTGATATATCGGGATAATAAATGTGAACACTGGTTCAAATCTACCATACACTTTGGGATCAACAATATGAAAGGAATGTATCTATGAACTGTATATTTGAAGTATTGATCCCATTCAAAATACCGGTATTTCAGGCCCTCCGGAATATGTCGAACTCCACCATAATAAAAATCTAGGTCAATCGGAGCAAAATAGGTCCCGTGGGACGTGTTCTCCGCTCAACCAATGAAAAACACGGGAATCTATCCCAAAAAGGAAATCTTCGGTGCCCATAAAAAAACCTTGGAGACGAGGCCCTCCGCCCTTTCCGTGCGAATCGAATGAGCCTATTTCCAGAGCAAACGGTTGAGAAATGATCCCGCAATCGCTGTTCTCGTGAAAACTTACAAAAAAAAAAAAAACACGCCGCGCCCTAAGTTCTGCAAACAGCTGTAATCAATATATAATTTTTTTTTCTTGTACACCACGAGTGAGTTACAGCTGTTTGCAGAACTTAGGGCGCGGCATGTTTTTTTTTTTTTTTTTGTAAGTTTTCACGAGAACAGCGATTGTGGGATCATTTCTCAACCGTTTGCCCTGAAAATAGGCTCATTCGATTTGGACGGAAAGGGCGGAGGGCCTCGTCCCCTAGGTTTTTTTAATCGACATCGAAAATTTCCTTTTTGGGATAGATTCCCGTGTTTTTCAGTGGTTGAGCGGAGAACGTGTCCCATGGGACCTATTTTGCTCAGATTGACCTAGATTTTTGTTACGGTGGACTTCGACATATTCCGGAGGGCCTGAAATACCGGGATAGTAAATGTGAACGCTGGTTCAAATCTACCACACACTTTGGGATCAACAATATGAAAGGAATGTATCTATGAACTGTATATTTGAAGTATTGATCCCATTCAAAATACCGGTATTTCAGGCGCTCCGGAATATGTTGAAGTCCACCATAATAAAAATCTAGGTCAATCGGAGCAAAATAGGTCCCATGGGACACGTTCTCCGCTCAACCACTGAAAAACACGGGAATCTATCCCAAAAAGGAAATTTTCGATGCCGATAAAAAAACCTAGGGGATGAGGCCCCCCGTCCTTTCCGTCCGAATCGAATGAGCCTATTTCCAGGGTAAACGGTTGAGAAATGATCCCACAATCGCTGTTCTCGTGAAAACTTACAAAAAAAAAAAAAAAACGCGCCGCGCCCTAAGTTCTGCAAACAGCTGTAAGTTGGACTCACGCTTTGTCTTCCTCACTGGCTCGAAACGCGAACTGTCACATTGTGACATCACGCGCGCCACTTGCTCCCAACCGCCATCTTCGTACCAAAAGGCTCCATTTGTGGGCCTGCAGTACGGAGATGATTTGCCTGTCTGATGTTGGAGCACCCCCATGCACTCCGTGGACAGGCATAGTAGGTTTTGGTGCACTGCCAGTGAAGATGCCAGTGGCATGCCACGTTGACTCCAATCGACGTGAAGCTAGTACGTTTTTTTTCTTCTGCATCCTTCTTACAGCCCCTACCTGTCCTTGCGTTACTCTAATGTTTCTCACTCGTCCCCCTGTGCCCATGAGGGTGGCGTTTGCTGCGCCGGGCCTCCAAGCCCTATTTATTTTGGGTGGCGCTTGCTGCGCCGGAGGGTACTACAAGGATCGACGTGGCTCTGGCACACCCCTCCTGAATATACTCAATTTCTGCTCTGTTTTTTTTTTTCATTCGATCCTCAGCGCCTTTTGTTTTTCGTACTTTTATATTCCGCGACTAACGACTAATGATATCACATAGGCTTCATAATGTCCGACTGGGCCGCGATGATCAATAGCATGCAGCCCGTGCTCGCGGGACTTAATATGAACATGCCGGGCTTTGTGGGATATATGCGTGTGCGTGTTTCTCATCTCCTTTCCTTTTATCTTTTTGAGTCTTTGTACTTCGTCGCTGGAGTTACGCAGCAGGTGTTTTTCGCAGGTCCGCCCCCAGCACCCTCCTCCTCCTCGAAGTTGTCGATGTCGCAGTATTCGTCGTCAATGTCCCCGCCACCACCGGCGCCACTATAGCGGTACTACTGCATCTCCTAGACCAGCGCCATCTCGCGCTCCGCCGCTCCCAGGTCCCTCGCCCTCCTCCACCTGCCGCCAGTAGCGAACACCACGTCTGGGAGCGACATGCGCGCGGTGCGCATGTCGGGGTCCGCCGCGCCGCCACTGCCGCCCTCGCTCGCGTCGAGCGTGCACTCGACGACGATGTGCCGCACAACGTTGCGGAGCGCGGGGAGGACAACACGCATCTGACACATGTGCGCGGCGTGCGCGGCCTCGGCGAGCGCATATGTCGTGCAAAGGCGCTGGGGGGTCCGCACTCGTATTCGCGTACCCCGCGCTCGCATACATGGCCACGTTCACTTATTCGCGTACGCCTCCGTGCCCCGTGCGCCCGCCCACGCTGCACATCCCCCAGCTCCCCAAACGCATAGTCGTCCACGCTCTCAGGCGACAGACTCCGCCCCCTTCCCCGTGGGCGGTCCGCGCTCTTCACGAGCCGCGTCGTCGTATACCCCGTGTACCTACGGTCCCCGCCCCCAGCACCCGCGTTGAACTTGCGCGCGGCGAGCGCCTGCCCCATGAGTTCCGCCCGGCGCGTGTGCATGCGCAGCCACCCGCGCTCACCCGCGACGACGAGGACGTGGTTCACCATGCCCTCCACGAGGTCGATGTATGCGGTGAGCGTTGAGCGCACTTGCAGGTCTGGGGGCGAGAAGATACCTGGTTGGGAGACGTTCGCGGCGAGCGCGCGCAGCAGCTCCATGCCGCACCCGTCCCTATCGCTGTCCCGCTCCCGCTCCTTCTATTCCACCCTCCCAATCTGCATCCCTCTCCCCAGCCGCCAGAGCCACTCCGCGCAGCACGCCCGACATGTTGCATGCACAGCCTGAAACGTCGTTTCATCCTCATTAACCCCCACCCCCTCCCCGGGCCTGCTCATCCCCGCCGCGCCCTTCACCGCCTCTTCCGCGACGCGCACTGTATCCCCCGCCGCGTCCCGTGCATCATACGCCGCCTCCATCGCCGTGCGCCCCGCATTCATCCACCGCGCCCCCTGCAGCGCCAGGTCATCCCGTGCGTACTTGACGGCCTCTGCACATGCGCTCCGCGCGAGCTCCGTGTCGCGCAGACACACGCCGCAGAAGCTCATCCGGCAGCGCCCTGCGTGCTCGCGGCACACGGCGATGGGGCCGAGCCGCGGGGTGTTGACGCGCCGCGCCTGGCCGAGCCCATGTGTGGTTGGGGGCGTTGATGTGGCAGGGGAGGCAGGAGACCTGGAGGAGGGTGCGGAAGTGGCGGTACGGTGAGACGTGCACGGGGAGCGGGGTGGCGGCAGGCGCGGCGGAGGAGGAGTGTCAAGTGCGTGTCCAACGTGCGCGAGAACGCCAGTGGTAGTGCGGCGGACTCTGCTATGTGCACGGTGCGCGAACGGGGCGGAGGCAGCGACACAGCCTATTATATTACGTAGATCCCATTGTAATCATGAATATAAATTTAATCTATGCGTCTCCAGCAGAGTAAACTAATACGACTTGTCCGCTTCCTGTGCCCACCAAAGGCTTGCCTATTTCCACCTCCTTTCGATACACAGTCCTTTCTTTGCGCAAACGGGCCTCCGCCTTGTCGACCGCTTTGATGAGATTTGTATAGCGTGTTGGATGGTCGATAGGGTGACAATTCAGTAGGGTAGCTGCCGCTATATTCAAACCGTTGCGGGCTTGAGAAAGGTGCTCATATGCATTTTGAATCTTTGTGTTAGCATCCCAAATCTTATTATCTTCGGCTTCGAGTCCTTTGCGGTAAGAATTGACTGTACTTGGATTAGCCAGACGCGTTCCGCATAATCAACAGGACATACATTTTCTTTTCAAATTCTTGAGAGCATTCTCCGTGGGGTGCCCGGTAGAATATGACGGCCTGATGCCAGAATCCTCGAAAACCTGACATTGCGAATCATTATCGTTGCTGGAATTAACGGTCTGAAGATAGCCTCGCACCTTCAAAGTCTTCATTTGAAGATTGTCGTAGAACTCGCCCTTGAGTATCCCACCAAGAAGAGTACAGTGTACACCTTCTCGATTCACGTCCGCGTGCACGGACTCAATTAAATTGCTGGTACGCTCGCCTGCTTGCCAAACCAATTTCGGAATGAAACTCTTTGCCCAGCACATCCCTGCAAAAGCGAAATGGGATCGCTCCTTGTCGTGTACCCAATCTAGTGAGAGGCTTCAGTTGAATTTAAACCAGAAGTAAATCATGAATACTTGCCGCAACCTGCCTTACCACCCAACAATTTAATCTTTTGAATTGTACCGTCCCAGTCGTCGTGCTCCATGCAGACAAGGCTCCGCATAAGGCCCTTGACAGCATCGGGAACCTTGCACTTCTCAATGTTTCTGTAAGAATGAGCAACACAAAGGCGAAACTGGCGGTTGAGATGGTCGTAGGGACCCAGTGACGCCAGTTTCCGAACAAGTTCGTGAAGGTCCATCTTGTCAGGAAACATCTGCGAGATGCTTTGTAGGTGGAGCCCCAGTCCTGACAGAGTTTTCAATTTTGAAACCGGATTTCGGATAATCATACCTTTTGCCTGCCCCGCGTGTTGATCACCCGCCCATTGAAGGATTTTTCCGTCAAAGTCATGCTTGTTCGTACCATGAATGTGACGCCATTCAAGTCCTTTACCTGTGTCTAGCAACACGATGTTTTCGATGGCTTGAATGATTTTCTGGTGGGCGATTGCAGTTTGGCGATTGATGAATATCCGACAAAAAACTATAGCTACAACGAAGGAGTCAGGCGGATTGAAAGGGTGAAAAACATATGGTTACATGTGTTGGCATCCCGCTCCATTCCCGCAAGTTTGAATTCGTAGAACCCAACAACGCGTTTGAAACCAATGTCGCTCTGGACATATTGGCAACGAAGTAAGCGATCACTCCCTTCCCAGCCCATGCACACAATGAACCGTAAGCGATTGGAGTGGCCGGGGACAAGGATTGGCTCGTCCTCTGGATGGGTTGCAAACAAGCTGGCATCAAGATCTACCACACAACGTATGTATCGATCTCTGAGCGGCCGCTCGATGCTTTGTTGAATTTCCAATTGAGAGACACCTGGAAAACTGTGAGCGGTGTATAATACAGAAGGATAAATACAGACCTTTCCAGTCCGTTCCATGGGGGAAGACTGCCTTTCGGATTTTATCGATATAGGCTTTCAGATGAGATCGGTTGGCGAGAGATATATGAAGATCACTTAAAGTGGGATTCAGGACGTCGGGGAATTTGAGGGCAAGGTACGACTTGACAATGGGATTTCGTAAGAACCGTCGTGGCGTCAAATCTGGGAGATCTTCCTGGAAACGTGGTAGCAGATCGAGAATCTCCGCTTTGACGGTACGAGGCGTTTTAGTAGGTAACGGAATTGGATGATAATGAATGCCTTTAGAAACGACCAGAACCTTGGGGCACTCGGTGCGATACTCGGTCAAAGGCACGTAAGCATGGACCTTGCAGTCACATGGAAGAGATTCCATTTCGAGTTGAACAAGAGCTCCGTCAAGGTCTCGGTGTTCAAAGGCTATGATACGAAGGGTTAGATATTTTGCATGTATGGAAGTCCAAGACGTACGGCAAAGGGTCTTTTGCGATGAAGAATTGGAAATGGTAGTGCAATCAACAAGCGGGCCAAACCCGAGCCCGATTGCGGCTTCCTCTATATAGGAAATCTCTTCATCGTCCCCGGAGAAAAGGGCCTCGAGATAGCAGAGATCATACGATCCGTCCGAAATCGATGTGTTGATATAGTGGTTCTTGTTGTTAAGCGTAGAATAATGTTCGCATCTGAACTTCAAGTAAGTATTGGAAAGGTGATTCAGAAATTATGGCGTACTTAATGAGAGGCTGCTGCTTGAAGTCGTAGGCTAGGTACAGTCGACCTTCGCATGTTTCAGTCTTGGCCACATACCCACGCTGGTGGCGTTGACGATGTAAAATCAGGGTGTCCTGAACTTCCTCTTCGTCCGAGTCAAAAATTGTCTCTTCGCAAAGTGGGGCAGTGCAGCCCAATTTGCGTAAAGCAGCAACCAAAGCAGCGGTCTTTTGAAAGACATCTCGAGATGGCGAGGCACCACGAAGCCGTGCATCTCGATCATTCCGGAATCTCTCCTGTAGCATAGCTCGAGAAGCATGGGAGTGGGGTTATGTGACTTTGGTTCGATCGACGCGTGGACAAATCTTACTGCCCTGACCTGATAATTACAGTCTAAGACTGGAAGCATTCAAGAATTGAATGAACACTTACAAGTAGCATTCTGGACTCTACACGGGACCATCTTTCCTTCAGCATCGGTCAGAAGAGTAACAAAGCTATCGCAGCCAACGCGAGAATAGCCTTTGGGGTTGCCTAGAGAATATGCAAAATCTCGAATGGGGTTCCTCCACGAGTCGGGGTTCGTAGCATCCATAAGAAACAGGTGGCCCACACCCTGAAGACTGGTCTCAGGATATTCCACGAAGGTATCCTCGCGATAGGTATAAACGGATGAAAGGGTGGTCTGCCGCGTGATTTTCACTTCCTCTTCAATCTGGATGGCAAGAGAATGCTCAGATAAGTGGGGACTGGATATTCGGAGTGGAGAGGGAGGCGGGGATTGAGAGGGAGGTTCAGGTGCTAGAATTCGAGATAAAACATCCTCCAAAGTCCGTTGAATGTCGGGGGTAACCAGTACTGGATCCGTGGGTGTTAAGAGAGCTGTAAGGGCCAGGATTTGAGTGGATATGTCGACAAGAGCCCCAGGCACAGGAGGCTGGTCATTCAAAAGACTGGCAATGTCCATTCAAGCAATTGGAAAATCGGGCTGAAAATACAATGATTGTGCCGTCGTGCTACCTCCCGGTATCCCAAAATTCGACCCAGGCCAAGGAGTTTATTCGCCTATCATCCCTTCGCCGCCGCCCATCGCAATTCCCGGCCATGGCGTCCTCTTGCTTACCTCTTACTCGCGGAGGCGCACCCGTCGGACATTGCCAAGGGAATTTCCCAGACGCGAGGCATAAAAATAGAGCTAGTTGCCAGGCTTGGCGCGCGAGACGGCGGAGGCGGGCAGGGTTGGCGCATTGTGGCAGCGCCCGAGTCGGAGTATGGAGGCCTAGCGAGCGAAGTGACCGCCGTGACCGAATATATAATATCTAGGCGCTTGCACTGCATTGCGGCAGGGAATATTGCGGAGCACTCGAAATAGATGGATCCGTGAAGATCCGTGATATCGCCGTGATTTGATGGCATCGAGTTCTACCCATCAACTCTCCCCTCTGTTGGAAATCCTGGTAATTGGACCAAATTACTCCAAATTAAGGGAGCCTTTGGTAATTTCCCCGAAATGGGGGGAAATTACCAAAGGAGGGTTTCCCTGATGTACTGGGTAATCAATTTCATCAACTAAATAAAGTAAAGAAATGGAAGAGGGATCACAAAGTGATTCCAGATCACAAGTAGTTTGGCACCGTGAGCTGACAATGCACAATCCTTACACTCGGCATGCGTTGCCCATCACTTTTCACAAGTTAGCTGGCTAACCAGCAGCGCCAGCAAAAGTATCTGGGTCTGTGCCCAGCCCTCTGTCTCCACCAGCATCAGTAACATTGCAGTGATCACGACATCTGGAAATTCCAAATCACCAATGTCTGACTCCCAATGTGAGAATGGACTTCACCTCAGGACCCAACAAGGTCCACATCACCCTCACCTGCTGCCTGCCCAGCAGTATGTCAATGAGCGTGCAGGCAGCTTTATCGTCACCTCACACAAGATCCCTGCCCACTGATGGGCCATCCCTACGTTCCAAGCCACCTCCCAACCCATTTCCATATCAGTGCCTCCACCCTCGCCCCTGCTCCCAGAGTATAGTATGTCTACTACTGTTCTCAATATGTCTGCCTTAAGAAGCTAATCCCTTTCAGTTAAACCTGACACAATGGGCTGGAGCAGACATATGATGGACAGATGCTGTTCCAGCAATGCACCTGCCCTCCATGCTGCCACCAACCACCAGAGAGAAGAAGGACATAGGCAATGGAGGGTTGACAGAGAGAACTCAGAAAGGAGTATGAGTTGATGTGGCGACGTGTTGGCTAGGGTACGTACCTGGTAAACTTGATGCCATCACCTGCCAATCCTTTCCACGTGCCAAGCCAGCGCAACTGGCAGAGAAATAGAAGTGTTAAGACCCAACAGGGGCCCTTCAAAGTGCTGTACTACTGTATAGATCTCCAGGAGATCTGTACATATGAACATAGTCTGCACCTGCCTGCCGTCCCATTAGCAGGCCAGGCCTGAAGAGTCTAAGATGAGCAAAAGATACTTGCAAGAAAGGGTGGAGAGGACATGGTGTCAGGGACTCACCAGGGACCTATCCACAGCTAAAAACAATCCGCAATTCCATGTGTTGAACAAAGGCCTAGTTGGAGTCTTCTTCAAATCTCTGGCAACGTGGTTGCAACCCAAGAAAAGATCAACAGTCAGCTTTTAAGCCTAACCGAAACGTTGGATTACGCACCAATGGACTTGAACAACGGTGCCGCCGACTCGGAGCAGGCAGCAGAAAACTGAAGTTCTACACTTCAGGGTCAGAATTTTGTCAACATTGACTGTACTTCACACCCATCTAATCAGGTATCAACCCTGAGGAACTCACAATCAGGAGAGCAATTCAAATTCATGTAATATTGATTCCAAAAGGCCCTCCGGGCATACCTGGTACCTCCAACCATAATTTTCCCAGAGGCTGAATTTCAGTGCAGCAGTTTTATAAGTAGTATCATTATATGTCTCAAGGTTTGCTCAGGAGTCAGCATACAACCAGCTCACATTGAGCCTGGTGGGTGATCCATTGTACATACCCCGAGATCATGGTCACGGATAAGAATCCAAACAACTTGAATTCTGAGGTAAGTAGTTCGCGCTGTAGTGAGTACAGCAAGTAGCAGTGAAAGGATTCTTACGCTCCGTGCACCTTCATTCTTGGGACAGTAGATACGTGAAGTTTCGCCGTTCATGAGGAATTTGAGGCAAGTAGTCTGTTATAAGTTTAAGTCAAGCACATTTCTAGTGTTTGTCGTTGGCTCGGCAACGACCCAACATATGCGCCTGATGAGAGTGCAATGTAAGCCCTCGGCTGATTGATGCGGGCACGTCGGCTTGTTTTTGGGACAGCTGCGGCCTCTATATTACTTGGTCAGCCAGTCAACAGCCAGTCCTTGATTGCAAAACAAAGCCGTTGGGTACCGTACATGTACCCAATCCTCCCGGTCTCAGCAACTTAGTGTACATTCGTAATTAGGGTCTTGTTTATTATGCCGGTTTATAAACAGGTTTTTAATCCTGGAGCAGAAATGTCTTGTTTTTAAAGAATTCATGGGGGTTCTCTGAGGCGGAGTCTTGCAACCTTGAAAGTCTCGCAGTGACGCGTTGAAGTGAGTGTTCAATAATTCAATGGAAGTTAGATGCCCAAATATTCAACTACTACCTGAAGTTGTAACGGGAAATCCCGTAATTTTGCACAACCTTTCCTCTCTTCTCTTTATTTATCATTTACAGCCAAGGGGGAAAATGAGCACCCTCTCTGGGGCCTGCCATGTCAGCCGGGAGCGAAAAATCTGCTCTAAACCAACTCCCAGACCACCTGGGAGCAGTTTTGGTGGGCTGTTTATAAACGAGAATGAAAAACTGGTTCATAATCCTCAGGGAATAATAAACAAGACCCTATTCGTAATGCGGATAGCGTCCAACACAGGCAGCTCTGTGTCTACTGGAGGGATGCCAGCATTGCCACATTAGTGGAGATGGGGGTTCTCTACTTCTTCAATGGTGGGCAACTAGACACAACATTGCGAGAGCGCGAAATGGAGTAGTATCAAGGCAACAGTTTCAGAGTCGGCAATTGATGATCAAAGTTGATGCGAGTCACGAGCAGGGAGCCTTAACCCCAGGTTATAAGACCTAACCTCACGTTGGGACCCTAACCTGAGCTCTAGGGGTAGGTTTTAAGTCACGTGTGGCCGTTTCGATTTGATGATCTGAGACCTGGTACCTAAGTCGGTACCAGGAATAAGACAACAGTTAGTTGTACCAAGGTAACTGCTTGTACTGAGACTCTTTGAATGGGTCCGCCGCTCTGGTCAATGTTTTTAACTCTCTGAGAAACATTATTCCAGGCTAAATGGGCTAAAAGTTCCCGGTAAGGTACGAAAAATTTCGGATAAGCATGTAGCTTAGGCAACATTTGGGATGACTGACAGCGGGTTGAGATCTGCCAGGTCTTGAGTCTAAATGGTGTGGAGAAGCTATTGAAAGATCCCAGGGTCGAAACCAAGGCTTTAGGGACACTCTGGGACAAGGTAGAGCTGGCGCATCACTGCCGCATCAATGCGTGTTAATGCCACGTCAGTGCTGCGGCAGTGGTGCACCGGTGCGCATCAATGCGTCTGCCACATCATTTTTACCAGACCCGACCTCTTCTATCCTCTAGGCAATGCACTCAATCGGAAGGCCACAAATTCAATTTTGAGTGGTATTTCAAAGTTTGATTTCGGAACTTACCCAAGTCATTCAAACTCCGCTGCGCACATGGCTTCAATATTGGCATGTCTCACGCACCCCAGTATTCAAGGTGCGATAATTGTTCATCACCTGGTGTTGATATCTGTATGCACACCTACGTCGAGTCCAGTGGTGGTGTATGTACCCTGTGGAGGCGGCATCGGCGTCAGCATCGATGTCGATGTCGGGTCGGGGCACGAGTCGGATGTCGCATGCTGCATGTCTTCGGGAGGCACCTGTGCGTGCAATGGGCAGTGCAGAGGGGGGTGTCACACACGCACCCACCCTTCTTGCGTTTCAGGGACGGTGCTGGGCGGGTGTGGATGGGTCTGCAGGCGTCGGCGTTGGGGAATGCGGGGGTGTATTCGGGAAGGCATGAGCTAATTGCCTGTATCACTGAGCCTCAATTCATGTAGTTAGTAGTAGGGTAGATGTTGTCCAGAGTCAAGGAAGAATGGAGTGTGACCAGTGGTAGTGTGGATCTTGTCATTGTAGCTAAACTCAGCAATGGCAAGCCATTCTGCCCAGTCGCTCTGACGATGATTAACAAAGATCCTAAAGAACTGCTCCAAGTCCTGGCTCACTTGCTCCGTCTGCCCCGCTGCACGCCACTGCTGACCGCACGCACGCCGTGCCCCTTCCTGCACCAGATTGTTGAGTTCCTCACCACTGTCTGCCTGAGTTTCTGTTCAATCTTTTACAGAAACCGCTTCTTGTGGCACTTCACAAATTTGTTGACAAGGTGCACTGCATTCACTCTCCACCCTGTGTCAAGTAATGTCCACCTCAGATTGCCCCACAAACAACCATGATTAATTCACATGTCCCTCACACACCTTTCGGCATGATTGGTAGTCCATCTCACTTTCTTCTGTCTTTTCTCACCCACATCTGGAACCATAGCTCTCATTCTGGTGTTGCGCTGCGCCACACTGACATATGTCATTTCGGAAACCACTCCCGAAAACGCAGTGGGGCAGGCATGCGCTCAATACTTAGGCTCTGAATGGAATGCCAAAATTCATACATGGTTCGGTGTTTCTGCTCGCACAGAGGAAGAGATCATTGCCTTCATTAACTCCGTACCATGGTAAGTTTCTCTTTCATCCACGGGCTTCACAGCTCTCACTTTGATTCCAGGGATATGGCTGCGAAGGCTGAGGATGGAGTTACCTCTCAGTAAATACCTCTCAGCAAATATTTGGTGAGATGACCCAAAGTTTCGAGATTGCAAGTGTTTCCGTCATTGACTCTAGGTTACAGCACTCACTGGTTTTTTGGTATAGGATTCGGAGTCAACCAACCTGTGGAAGCTTTATTTTGCCTTAATGATTCCAGTTGCGGTGTTCTGTTAAATTGGGGCTTTTGTTGAAAACTACATGGAAATGAGCAGAAATTCGGACAAGTTGTTTAACACAACAATGTAAACGTGGGGACTTGTGCTCGGCCCTGTCGAAGGGTGTGCGTAAGTAAGGTTCAACAAGCGACAGCATAGGTTTTTCAGGGATGTGCTGAAGTCTGTGCCATCTAAATGAAGATATCATTGTATCATGCACTATCACGACCACTAGTTGCCTGAACTGAACTCAATCGGGACCCGTTACTGCTGCATCCAAGTCTGAACACACCGTACACCAAGCCGTCATTAAATTGCATTTTTGGGTGCACAGCCCGAAACTAGGCACACCCGCAAAAGACCTGGGACACTAGAAGGAAATCTAAAGAGACAGTTCTAACCGAAATTGCGCTGGCTTTCCAACAAACAAGGTCCCGTGAAAATCCGGTTTGAAATGGCTCCAAACAGGGCAATTTACTGATTTGATGTGAAACTTGGCACATCAAGCCGTCATTAAATTGCATATGTTTGCCCTGGATTGCAGAGCAGAAATCTTTCCCGCAAAGGACCTGGGACACTAGAAGGAAATCTAAAGAGACAGTTCTAACCGAAATTGCGCTGGCTTTCCAACAAACAAGGTCCTGTGAAAATCCGGTTTGAAATGGCTCCAAACAGGGCAATTTACTGATTTGATGTGAAACTCGGCACATCAAGCCGTCATTAAATTGCATATGTTGTGAGAGCTATTAGGTGAAAGTACTATAAATTCAACATACTCGGACTGAGCTGCTCGATACTTGAGAAATTTACTGAATTCACTGGATACTCATATAGTTAGCAGTGACAACAGCCCGTGCGACGTTCAAAACCACGCACTCGTATAAATCGGGAGTAATTGCAGGCATACTTTCGGATCCGGAAGGTCGAGTAGCCAGTTGAGTTTGACTACTGGGATCACCGGGCGGCTTCTCGATTGCAGAGGACTGTATGCCCTTAGCCTTGGAGCGACCAGACCTGCGAAGGGCGCATGAGACAGACGGCGGTCACATAAATTAAAGACGAGATATACAGGGAATGTCCAAGAGTGCGGAGTTGCCTTTTACTTGAGGGCGGTTTTCTGCAGCCTGACATGAGACCGAACGGAATACCAGGAGGTGTGGAAGACGTACCCATTATCCTCTGAAAGGGTTGCGGTACTGGCTATTTTCTTTGCCTGGCTATGAGTGGTCAAGGGGTAGTCTCTCGACTATACATGGACCAAATATTAGGTATGAATTAACAGGATTCACCGACAACGCACCGGGCCTTGTTACGTGAGGATGTGGACGACACCACTTCATCTTGCGAGTGGGTAGATGCGGTCCGGCCTGTAGCCTCTCGAGGCGCAGGAGTCGGAGTCCTGGACCAAGGAATCAACACCCTGCAGGCAAGAGTGTAAAGAGCGAACGAATAAAGGAAAACACACTCTTTGTCAACATCAACGTCGTCTATAAAAGAAGACTCGTACTCATCCTCGTCTTCATCGTCGTCGTCTTGCGAAGCCTCTTCGGCCTCATCGTCTATAAGCTTGGATTGGCTGCGGAAACTCAGGTATGATAAAAAGACAGAACGAATTCACATTCGGACGGGGAGGCTTGCCACCAGTAGACATGTGTGGCACCCCAATGCGTACGCGAGGCTTGCGCTGGGACTTGAGTTCAACAGGAGAATCAGAAGAAGTAGGCATAGCGCTTGAGGAAAACGGACTTCGAGGTCATAATTTATATGTCGGGGGAAAGGAGATTCGTCTAGGAGACCGCAATATATCATTCCCCAGGTGATTCGCATGAAACAGGGCAACGATCGAGGAATTGAATGGCATTGTTTGCGGCGTCAGATGGGTCGATCGAAATATTAGGAGGCCAGTCAAGGGCGGGCAGTATCACCTTAGCATCGAAGGACCCTCCACCGACATGGACTAGTTATACGACCACAACGCAGCAGGTATGTTCTTGATGGTCTACAATTCGTTACCAGCTTGACCGGAATCATTTAATAATTAAGCATCGCTTGTCGAATCGTGGGGATTGAAGTTGGCCTTGCTCGAAGCCCCAGTCAACCCAGATACTATTGCGGCTGCGAAGGCCAAGGTATCTTCCACTCCGTCGTTTGAGCAATAATAAACCACACACTAACAAAGTGGCACAGGTGAACGAGATCACGCTGAAGGAGATGGGCCCCATTACGAAGGCTATGACACCTGGAGCCGATAACCATCGTCAGGAGGCGATTCTTACCGTTGTCGGAGTCTTGAATGAATGTGGATTACCTCCTGTTAAGAAACATGAGTGAGTTTAAACGCCTTAACATGCGTGAGCCAATACTGACGTCCACAGGATCTCGGAACATAGATTGAAATATGCGAGGCAGTATGCCAAGGTCATCGGCTACGACAGCGACACGTTTGCAAAGGCGCTTGTTAACATTCAAGACATAACTTACAAGTTCGTGACCACCGCTCCTGCTGGTCAGATGGAACCCTGGATGCCTGATATGGTTTCCGACGACTTCGGAAAGTCTCTTGTGAGTAATTGTCGGTACTTCACTATCGGTAGGAACATACCGGAGGCGGAACGAATCCCATTTGCCCAATACGTTGATCCAGCTGGAGTACTGGGAAGATTCATCAGAGAGGATGTATCGCACTGCCTCGACAACAACGTAGCTTACCTCGAGCTCAAGAACGACAGGTAAGCGAGTTACGACAGCAGATTGAAGATACTGATACCCTTCTAGGCCTGTACTCAAGGATCATGCGGGCTTTAGAATCGGGGACATAGTCGAGCTCGGATTCGCCCTGGTCGCATACCGGATGCCCCAAAAAGAGGGAGCCCCAAGATATATCTGCAAATTGGTGATGCCAACATTGACCTTACTGGACACATCGCTGACCAAGGTAGGAAAGTTTACTGTGGATAGTGACATGGTGGCTAACATATCGAAGGCGGCTTACATTAAACGGCATGCGCAATCTGCCAGCGCGTCATCGAAGCCGGCGAAAAGGGTAATCACTTCGTCCGATCCCATCGCCAAGAGGCGCAAGTTCTATGAAGAGGTGAACAGCGATGACGACGACTTTCCCGACGCTAGAAAGCGCATGGACGATATGCATATTTCGCCTACCCGGGGAAGCGATAAAGATGAGGAGATGCATTAGTAACTGCACATACCTACCGGGTTTGAAGCGATGTAAAAAGATTTTTACGCATACATTCATTTACGAGGCGTGGAGGTTGTGGTCTCAGCACAGCGACACAGAAAGCGCGCAGATGTTAGGGCTGCCCACCATCCCGTCAACGGGTACGGCCGTCTTTTCGGCATCTTGGGCCCGAGACAGTACACTGTACAGGACAGCAAAAAGACCGCCGTCAACGGGGACGAACGGCAGTGGCAGCCATGCCCACCAAATTCGATGCTCATTCCTCGATTGCCTGCGGGCCAAGGTACAGTTCCTTCTGTGAGTAGTCTGCAACACAGAAATTATATTGGCTTGGAGTTACCTTCCCGATAGAAGCAGTTTCAAACGCGGGTAAATCCGAACTGCCGTGATGGCCGTGAGATTTTGGCCACACCATGACTATTTGACTCAACTACAGAGAGATTCGAGTCTATATTGGAGCTGATTTCATTGGCAAGATATTGGATACCAAATTACTGCTGGTGTACAGGATTTTCAGGGTCAAAACTCACATCTCACGTAAAAAGAAAATCGCCAACGGCCGTCAACGGCCAGCCGCAATGGTTTTCCCAAAAACTCCACAGGACGGGATGGGACGCCGCTGACGGCACCCATCTCACCCGTAGAGATGGGGACGGCCCTAACTGATGGGTGATCGGCAAATTGGCCGTAACACCGATGTCAGCCTTACAGCCGTTTGCGGAACTTAGGGCGCGGCGTGTTTTTTTTTTTTTTGGTAGGTTTTCACGAGAACAGCGATTGCGGGATCATTTCTCAACCATTTGCCCTGGAAATTGGCTCATTCGATTCGCACAGAAAGGGTGGAGGGCCTCATGTCCTAGGATTTTTTATAGGCACCGAAAATTTCCTTTTTGGGATAGATTCCCGTGTTTTTCAGTGGTTGAGCGGAGAACACGTCCCATGGGACCTATTTTGCTCCGATTGACCTATATTTTTGTTATGGTGGACTTGTACATATTCTGGATTTGAAGTATTGATCCCATTCAAAATACCGGTATTTCAGGCCCTCCAGAATATGTACAAGTCCACCATAACAAAAATATAGGTCAATTGGAGCAAAATAGGTCCCATGGGACGTGTTCTCCGCTCAACCACTGAAAAACACGGGAATCTATCCCAAAAAGGAAATTTTCGGTGCCTATAAAAAATCCTAGGACATGAGGCCCTCCACCCTTTCTGTGCGAATCGAATGAGCCAATTTCCAGGGCAAATGGTTGAGAAATGATCCCGCAATCGCTGTTCTCGTGAAAACCTACCAAAAAAAAAAAAAACACGCCGCGCCCTAAGTTCCGCAAACGGCTGTAATTTAGGGAAACTAACCAAAACAGATGTATGCAAAGCTCAGAAGGTTATATATGTAGATAGGTAGAAGTAAATAGCACGGTGACACACCAGAGAAGGAAAAAATGCAGAAGGAAGTGTGCCGGACAATAAATCACGATTAGTGTCGTCTAAAGTCCTCAGGTGCAAGTATGACCCAAGCCCTAGGCCGATCATGAGCAGCATATAAATGCGAATCTGAACCTACGCTGCTGTGCCGTTCGCCGAACTCTCACATTTTCAATTCGAATCTTTTGTTTCAATGAACCAGAGTTACCGGATGAAGTACATTCTGACCGGTCAAACTTGACGAACTCTGAATTGGAATGACTTGCACACAGATCAAAATTAAATATCCCGCTCCTCATCGGCGATTTTGGTCACTCCTTGCAGTGGTTGGTTCAGAAATATATGTTCGTAATGGGAATCGAACACGCGCACAAAGTGCTCGCGAGATTATGTAAGCTAGGTACAGCCACTATTTTATCACAAAAAACCTAATGAATCTTCTTAAGAACACTACAAAAATGCCATCAATTTATTAACACGGAAAAAGGGGACTTGTCAAGAGGTCCAAAAAATCCTCATCTTCGTTTCCCAAATGGACGATCACTTATTACATAAGCGCTCGTAAAGTCTGAAAACACGGCAACAAAGTGAACGTGGAAGGGTAGCCTCTTACTAGTACATCTGAAGACAAATTGATGCTCTCCACTTCCCAGAGGACTCAACAAACCGGGGGACAGGCAAGTTGAAATGCAAGAACGTCGAATTATGTATTGCGAAGTCTCGGAGTTTGCGTAGGAAAATATGTTGAATCGGAATGCTACGGACAAACTTATTTCTTTAATACGCCGCTGTGCTGCCGACCCAGACGATTTTACAATCACAAACCACGCCGACATGAACAAGCAGTGGGACCTCGCATCCAAGAAATGCACGGAGGTATGCTTCTTCATTTGTTTTGCATGATCTCTTCATGTACACTCGACAGTTTCAGACGTATGACGTGTGTGTTAGATACAAGAATATTGACCAACTGTTCAAAATGCACGCTCGCCCATTGTGGGATTGGTCGTTGGACCTCATACGGGACCCACACCTGGCACCCTTTTTTGCTTGGGATGCCGAGAGAAGATACAGATTTAACGGTACTTCTTTTGTGCGGTTTTATACAGAGCATTGGACCGCAGATGCGTATTGGGAGACCCAAGTATGTGGCCTGCAGCCTGCTCCGATGTTTCGTGCACTTTTACTGACCTTTTATCTAGTCTGAACTCCCCAAACACGTAGATGCAAAGCTGTGCCCGTACATCATACATGCGGACAAAGCCAAACTCTCGTCTTTTGGGACTCAAAAGGCGTACCCCATCGTCGCAAGATTAGCCAATATTGCGGTCGGAATCCGGAATAGTAATTAATGGGGAGGGGGACAGATCGTAGGGTCGCTTCCCGTTGTATGTGCGGTTTGTTCAGGGATATCTACTTTTCGTCAGCAAAGGTCAAGTGTACGAGTGGTGTACTCAACAGAGAATTGTATGATCCGAGAACGACCCGACTGGATACTTGGCTTTCGTCAGGAAAGGAAAGCCAGTAACATATGCTACGTACTCAACATATCGGGCATGGGGCTTTCTTGATTTCCGTGGTCCTGCTCAAAAGGATGGGAGAGGGCGAGTCGCCCAAACATATGGCTAATGGACTCCGGATGACTGAACCAGGTATGGGATTGGAAGCAGGACGTGTCTTGGGCATGAAGGATGATGGGCGCCAAGAACGGCGGGCGCAAGCAGCGGGCAAGTGGGAGAAAAGGAAGGAAAAGGAAGATAGTCTTTGCAGTTGTTGTGACACAATCAAAACGAACCATATTTCCTCGCACGTGTATGGCAACTGTTGCCGGAAGCTGTCGGACATTGCGTCGGACTCGCCTCGGCTTCACACGGTTGACCGTTGACAGTGGACACTTCAGGGTAGGTTTGTATTGGCCTGGAGACTCGAGGAGTATCGGCGTACATATTTGGGCTGCCCACTGGCATACACCCTGTTGACCTGCTCTCATTCCGAGTCCTGGGCTGCTCACAACATATTATTGGGCTATCCTCCTAGCTGCTGCTTAACTCTGTAAACCAAATTGCAGTTCCCTGGAAGTTTCACCGTTTTCACGTAGTATTTACTCATTTGGCATCGGACACCCAAGGTCAACTTTAACAAAAAGATGTCAAATAAATGTGCAGAATTGTCTGCGATGTTCTCAAAAGTTTGATAATTTGACCACAAAATACTTGAGAATTGCTGAAAATATCAAAAATATCAACCCACAAGAAATTTGAGCACAAAATTTGATATTTATCCCAGGGAGGTTTTTCCTGATGTCGTAACCAGTCTGCGTACGGCACCTCTGTAGTGGCAAGCACTATGCCGTAGGCAGACTGGTAGGACTCGGGATCGGCAATTGGCCTGTGCGCGGAGCTTGAAATTTCGTGATGGCCTCTGTTTTGGCCTCAATTTTTGCAGTTTTTTTTCGGTCAAACCAGGGCATCGGGACTAATGTATGTGGCTTGATTTGTGTGTCTCCAGAATTTGATTTCGTGCTTCCAAGGATTCAGAAATTCGAGGTGAATTTACTTGAGAATCTATTTAAAGCCCGAGATGTCCGAGGCGGAAGTGATCGGTGCTCACTAAATTTCAAACTCAGCGCGCAGACCGATCCCGAGTTGTACCAGTCTGCCTACGGTATAGTGCTTGCCACTACAGAAGTGCCATACGCAGACTGGTTACGAGTCTAGAGCGCTGGCAGCCAATACGAGGGGACACCAATGCCTTTGAAGAAGAGAGACGGTGTCGCAAATAGAGAAGTCGTTCAAACTCCGCCGGCACGTGTGCCATCAGTGGTTGGTTGATGATCTGTCAGTGTCGCCGTCCCAACAAGGCGACGTTTTTCTTCCTTTCCCCCCATCTTCGCCGTCCATTTTGCTCTCCCTTCCTTCCTTCATTCTTACTCGACGTTCACATTCCAAGCCCTTGCAGAACTATTCTGGCTCACCCTCCGGCTCGCATACCACCAGCATGCTCGGCTCTGGCCTGCCCTTGGCATCGTCCACGTCCCAGTCCACATCCCCGTCGACGCTCGGCTCCTCAAGCATCCACGTTACTTACTCTCCAAGCTCTCTCCTCCTTGCTGAGGCCAACTTGTAATCTCAAGACATTCAAGACAGTCAAGATTTGGTCAAGATTGTTCCGGATTGTCTCGCACGCTCAATCGCACCCTCAAGCTGCTGTTCCTCAGTGTTCTTGACCCCTCAAGTACTCAACCTCAAGCCCTAGTATGTTTCAATCTCAAGCCCCGCATTGCTTCTTCCTTCCTCCCCTTTCCCACTGCGCAGTTTCTCGCGCGCGGTCCACCCTTTCTCCCTCAATCTGGTAACAATCCTACATGGTATTCGTTGCCGCTGTCGTGATGGTATGTCACCTCAATTTCGCGCGCCCTGTATACTAGTGCTGACTTTGTTTCTTGCTTTAGATACTTGCGGGGCGGCTTTCACTTTATTACAGTGTAGTGTTTGCATGTATTCCCGCACCGCTACTGCAATGCATTGTTTTTTCATTATATTGTGTCGGAATTATGAAGTACTACGAGCGGCTACCTGTCTACCACCTGCTACTGAAAATCTACCAGGTGCTACTGAGCTTCTACTGAGTGCCTTGTCATCGCTACCAGCTGCTACCGGGCCTTAGCGGGGCGCTACCAGCTGCTACCTCAGGATGGGGACTTGTCTACCGGGCTACCCCGGCTATCGGCGCTACCGGGAGCTCGGTAGTATTGTGGTTTTTTACTGATGCTACTCGAAGAAGCAAGAAGCGCAGGCCTGGGAAGCCTGCCTCCAGATGGGGCGACAGCCCCAATTGGGGATCGTCTCTCCCACCAGGGCCTACAACGAGCTCATTAGTGCCCAGCAACGCGTCAACGTACCCACCAGCAAACGGCCAGACACGGCCCCAATATGAGAGTCGGCTGTACGTTTCGCTCCGATTATAGAAGCCCTTACTCATGGGTTTTCCAGGACTACGATAGCCCCCAAAGCGCCTCTGCAGCCCGCATGTTCTTCCCTGGGACTCAAGTTTCCTGCTAGCGCGAATCTGGAACGTTTGAAGGCGGAGTTGGCGAAACACTGGTGCGTCGATTAACAACTACACACCATCCAAGTGCTCATTCGAGTCCAGGTTTTCCAAACCTGCCACGGTGGGGCATGCCCAACGCGTTACCCACGCGACGTCGTCCCGGTCGTCCAAGAAGTCTCGCACACGCGCTACAGATGCCCACGACGTGCTGAAATCTGTGCTTGCACCAAATTCTGGAACGGTCTACACTGTCACTGCGCCATCCGGAAGTCATTCGTCTGACGAATCTCGAACAACGGTGCAGCATCGCAGCGAATTCCGTGGAGGTGTTCCTCTTCTATCTACTGGCCCCTCGACATCTCGCCAAGTCCCACCTGCTCGATGCGAGGCCGCACCATCCACACTTGTCCCATCGGCTTAAATCGCCGCCAGCCCATCCACATCTCACCCACCACCACCTGCGCGTGTACCCATGCGTTCCATATTGCACACGCCTTAATTATCCTCGCCTTTTTAATCCTCGGACTTATACTCCTGTCCATGCATTTGGACGGATAGGTATATCTGATTCCAGTGCACAAAGCATATGCGGGAACTGTCGATGGAAGTCGGAACTCCGGTGCATAAAGTATGAAAATAGAGCCAGTACTGGGAATTCGGCCCGACGACGCCCGGCGCTGTATTTAACAGCCAACCATTGATTGCCTTCATCATCGTTGGCTGGATCAACTTTCTCACATTATATTATCGTTACAGTATGCCCCGAAAGGTGAGTGGACATCATAGCCCAGGGCTGTCAAATCAATCATATTATTCTCCTTACAGCTCACGGAGGCTCGTCGGCTACTTGAAAGCATTGAGAAGAACACGGCCTTGCTTAGGGAATTACTCTTGCCCACAGATAGCTCGAAGCCAAAGGCGGCCCCAAAGCCAAAGGCAGCTCCAAAACAAAAGGCGGCTTCAAAACGAAAGGCAGCCTCAAATGCAGTCGAGATGCCAGATGAAAAGAGGGAGAGAATGACTGCTATGGCAAAGAGGTCAGAGACTCACGCCGTTAAAGCAACATTTAATCATTTGTGACGTTAGGATATGGGATAAGATGAAAAAAATGTCAACGACGTAAAGAATGAAGAAATCCGGGCGTTGAATAAGGACGCCTGCTCATGGCTTCTAACTAAGCTAGGAGGGTCATCGGAGAACAAAAAAACATTGGAGCTGCTGGAGGAGATATTATCGATTGTGAAGGCTCAGAAACAAGGTACCGTGAATTAGGTGAAATCTATGTCCTCACGAGTGTTGTTCATACCAGGACAGATATAGGACGGCCCAGTAACACGGGGAAACTAGAAGGAAAGCGAATAAATGGGACGGAAAGAAAGCACGCGGCCCTTGTTGAATCTGGGACAGAAGAAGAGGACAATGATCCTGAGAATCAGCATGGAGATGACTTAGATGCGGATGCGGAAGGCAGTACTGATGATAATGCGTAGTCGTGTAGCTTTTACTCGCTTCTCATCTACCCCAAGACTATATCTTCGCATGAACACCGGAATTATGCTTGTGCAACTCCAGGTTTGTCAGTTTATTTATTCTCATATTGCCTGGGGGGAATATATTATACTCGCGTGGTCCACAACATGAACAACGAGTTTACGGAAAGTATACATATGGTACTGTATGGGTGGTTATCCTTACAGAAATCCACAGCTTGTGATTCGAACTTTTGCTTCAACCTCAATGATCTATGGTAGGTTTGCAAGCATTAAGCACCGACATAAGTCGATCAGTCACTGACTCGACGGAAGTCTTAACCAAACTTATGTAGAGATATCTGCGAGTAAAACATGTGGCCCATGCAGCCCATCTCCTCTATCGTAACGATTAACGTTTTGGATTCACGACCTTGGATTTCCCCGTAACGATTGACGTTCGGATACAAGCCCATTTCTTTTATGGTCACGATTAACGTTCGTATTCACGACCTTGAAGCCCGTCCTTTTTATCCTTCGGTGGAGCTCGAACCGGCGGCCTTCCAGCCTACCCATTAGATAAGGGTTTCCATATTTTGTTGGAGAGGCTAACCACTAGACTACTTGCGCGAATAGTCAAGTGGTTAGCCTCAGCCTCTCCAACATGTAGAAACTAGATACACCATATCTCAGTCAGCATGCGTAGCAAGACTATACAGTGGCGATGGAATGTTCTGCATGCGGCCGTTTGGATCCACTTCTGGGGCGAATCACTTCAAATAAAACTCTGGCATGATGTTTTAGTGATTTCAGGAGTTCTCGCAAGATTTAAACCATACTGAACCTATGTCATTGCGTCGCAATTAAATAAATAGGGGTTTTCTGAAAACTCAAGTCTCTGAATTTGTGACATGTGCAAGAATGGTACATACAGTCTAAAAGTAGTCGCAAAGACGACCATATTCATATGTTGGTTGAACTCAATCGGAATGCATTTAGACTCGGGATGCCCGACACAAGTTGGTGATTTTTTGTATTTTTGACGAAAAATGGCCAAAAATACTAAAAATCACCAACTTGCATGTCCCGCTGTGAGCCCAAATCCCTATCAATTTAGGTGAACTAAATTGTGAATATGGTTGCTTTTACAAGTACTTTCAGCCCATGTCCACCATTGTCACACACATGGTGAAACCACAGAGTCGGTTTTTCAGAAAACCTCGATTATTTTATTGCGGGATAACGAAGTAGGTATGTCCACAGTTGCCTAGTGTCTTGTGGGATCGCCCCCCTGGAATGATGGTGTGCTCCGTTGGCATCTTATAGTTTTATGTACGGGAGCTGGGGCACCCTTTATCGGGCAGCGCATCAAAGGAGCATCACAAATTGATCTATTTGATCCATGGATGCCGCCACTACTCGGGGGTGCGTTTGTACCAGCTAGACTACTTACTTGTACCACCATGCTGTAACATTCTTCCACCTGGAATAATACTTAGCTAGTTACTTAGCTTGACCGATATTTCTTGTGAAGTATGATCGGATCAACTACCTACATTATCTAACCGGCGGTGTGGAAGTGGCCATAGGCCCACTCGTCGCGCCGGTAGATCACACCGGTTGCGTGCGAGCTCCTCATCGGGCGTTAACGACCACTCTGATTTTCCCTTACCTCTCAATCGGTTGTACTACTGACATTTCTCCTCCACATCATAATTCCTACACCTCCAGATCCCAAATATGCACTACGACTGCGACGGCGCGCCTGTGTCGCGAGGAGTCGCGTTCCATCAAACCACGTGATCGCGCATCAAATCGCGCGTCGCGCGTAAAACGCGTCGTAGGATGGTGTTCGGGCACTCAGTCATTGTCTCTCCTATTTTCATCCATACTTATTAAGCACCCTCTCCTCTCTATAATACTTATCTGCTCACATACACAGTTTTCGCTCTGATACAATTCAGATACTACCGACACTCCGACGGCAACACCCACATCGAAACCTCGGCCATCTCGGACTGCGCTGGGGCTCGAGACGTCGGAGGACTGGTCATCCTCTCGACAACACTGTGGGGGCCAGTGTACTCGCCCTATTCCGTCTTTGCGCTGATCCCGGGTGGTTTGACGGTCCAGATATGGGTTAGCTCGAGGTACTTCATTCTATCATGGACACTTTACATATTTCCTGTCTGTTTCATACTTGATGTCGTTCCTAGGTACAGGGGCAACGGTGGCACGAGAGTACGTGTTGCAGCCGTCCCTCCGTTGTCATATTAGTACCGGTTAGGAAAGGAATGGGGGATTCCCTCTTGCCTTGTTACCACCACCATCTCTACGAGCCATCAAGTCCCTGCACCTGAGTTTCGAGTCACCGAGTCCACAAGTCTACACCATTTCTCATCCTGAGTCCTCACATCGAGCCGCTACCGCTGAGTCACTTTTATCCTCTCTTCCCTGTTGATTTCTATTCTACTTGTACAGGTTGGGTACGGTACGACCGCTACATCTCTAGGTCCACGCTAGGACCAGCCTTCTCTTCTTCAGCTGTGGAAGGGTAGGTTGGACCGCAGGTCGCCTCCCATTCTTCTTTCGTCTCTGTACGTACCTTACGATATCTCGGTCTCCAGACCGCATATTTGTTTCGTACGTACACATGGACAAATATACTCCCCTTACGCGCAAACCACCACGATCTCAGCGACCAGTGACTTGAGTACCCCAACGCGGGTACGTCGCCAGTGAACACCGAGCACCCGAGCACTAGATTATTCCACTCCCGAGCCTCTTACGCCCTACACTCGCACTCCACGCCTTCACGGCATTTCCCCCTGTCGAGCCTCTCTTTTCATTTCACACGTCTACGACATTCTTGGGACCTACACACCGACTTCTTGCTTCACCCGTGCACCCCGTATCCCGGACGACGACCCATATATCTTGTCCCCGAGCGGACAAACCTGTTCTTCGTCAGCGGTTCTTTCGCGCATCAAGCCTCTTTCACCCGCGCAATTTTTTTTTTGTACAAACGAGCCCTCATACCAAGGGCCCTAGTGGAGAGCTCATTCAAGAGGGAAATGAGAAGCGGTGGTGGTCACAGCTCCATGTCGGTGCTGCAGGTCCCGACAAGGTTTATGCACAAAATTTTCGCCATCCTCTGTGGTCCCAGGACTGGAACGGCCTGGAGATTCTCGAGTTGATATTGCAGGTGCGCATCAACAGTGATTTATTCTCTGACTCATTCACGAACTCCTTTATTTCCAGCAACCACACACAGTCCAAACAATCATGTCCTCGGAGAACACACCTATCCTGGCAGGCACTATTCCAGCCTTTGAGCTCTTCATGTCCTCCTGGAAGGCGATGTTGGACGACCCCGTCTTGGAGAAGGAGAGTATTGCACGAATAATTAAACCCGGACTGAATCTTGCGGAGAAGTACTACGACAAGTTCGGAGACACAGATGCATACATCATTTCCATGTGTACGTCCATCCAAATCCCGCTTCCGGGCATATGCTGACATGTTAAAAGTCATCAATCCTTCAATTCGGTTTGAATGGATCCGCAAAAACTGGTCCTACGAGGATCAAGAACATGCGAGAAAAGTGATAATAGCCAAGATACGGTCCTCATAATATGGTGTTCGCTCTGTTGACACAAAAGAGAAGCTCCAGTTGTATCGTGATCAGCAGGATATTCAGAACCCTGTCTCTCGTTCCAGCAGTCTCACCCACAGTGCCGGCGGAAGTAGGCCAGGTTCTCGGCCATCCTCCAGAACACGCACTCCTGCCATCTCTACAATGCTTCTACAGGCAGCAATCAAATACCGTAATGTTCAGCAAGCACTCGACTTTTCCACCCCAACAGCCTCAACGTCACGGGAGGAATGGGGAGTGGAGGACGAGATGAACAGCTATATTCAGAGTCCGATCCCCTCACCTCAAACAACAGACATGATTGGTTATTGGACGGTAAGATTGAGTCCAAAGCATCTTTTGAGCGCCTGAATTTACTCATGGGCAGAATCACGGAATCACAACTTGGCCAACAATATATCGCATGTTCGTCGATTACGCCCCGATCCAGGCGACATCAGTGCCATCCGAACGGGTCTTTTCGTCATGGGCGGAAACGGACACGAAGCGACGGAATCGGACGAGTCCCTACCTCATGGAAGCCCTCCAGATGCTAAAGTTTAATTACAAGAAGTCGCGGCTGAACTTCATGGCAGATTGGCAGTCGGCTCCGATTGAAGATGACGACGAGGACTAGCTACGGCACCTCGCCTCTCCCGATGAGCCAGACCATCAGGAGGTGATGCAGGTACTCATTGAAGCGTTTGAAACAGCAGATTTTGTTCCAGGTCGCATGCCGGAAGACGAGATGAGCATGTAGTCGGTGGAGTTGTAGCTACATCAATGAAATATGCCACTGCCACTATATAGTTACACACAATATGAAGAGCACCTTATTTTCTTTCTATTAATCTGAGAATGTCTCAAAAATGTGCCGACTTCACCGACTCGAGTCGACTTGGGTCGACTTCGAGTGACTCAAGTCCGCCAAGTCGAGTCGAGTTGAGTCAAATACCGTTTTAAGTCGACTTCGCAAGTCGTGACTCGACTTTTCGAGTCGCGGCAACACTATTTTCGGGGCGGAAGTTTTTGCGAGGCTAAAGTTTTTGCGGGGCAGAACTTTTTGCGGGGCGGGTTTGAGTTTGCTAATGGCACGGTTTGTCATAGGGCTGTGCGCCGTGCCCGTCGCGACGGTTCTACGGGTTCCGTGCGACGGGTAGCCTACCCGTTCCGTCGAGGGTTCTAAAAAAATTTCCACGGGCCGGTGACGGGACGGCTTTTCAAGCACGGGTTTGCCAACGGCAAGCATACAAATTTCGCATATTTGGGCCAGTTTCTGTGAGTGATACGGTTCATTCTCTTCTGTTAACATTGTCCGATAATCTGTACCGATTTAAATCACTCGCGACGGCATTCCCGCTTACCAAGTGAGGGCCACTCAATCTAATTCTTCAGTACATATTTTCCACCCTCTTGTTCTCCACCAAGCCTGAAGGTCAAAATGGTATATGACTTGCCCCTTGCGTCCACATTTCGAGCCTCGTACGTAGTTTCTCGATGCCAAAATAGTTTGGGCGAAGGGCAATCGCGTTGGACGAGGAGTGTTGGCCGTGGGAACGTTTTGATGGCTGCTTACATAAGGGTGATGGGATTCCATGCCTTCTGTCTTAGATGGAAATATTTACGGTTTGCATTTGAAACGCGGGACCCTATTGCCTTTTCAATGGTCCACATTTTGAACCACATGACTTGACATCCTGCAGACCATTTCAATGTGAATGAAGGCTCAGGGCCATTTTCTGGGCCGCGCGTGTCAGGAATGGATAGCCCTGATCACTGCGAACATTTACAGCTATTCAGATCGCGCTCGGAGGCGTTATTGCGCTTTCCAGAGCGCAATTACTGGTTTGCATTTTGGAAAGCGTGACCCTATTGCCTTTTCAATGGTCCACATTTTCAAACGCGTGACTTGACATTTGAAGGCCTTTTTAAATGTGACTTGCTGGGATGATAGCCACTGAAATTTCAAGCAGAACTGTCTCTTAAGAGATATGCATCGGATTTCACTTGGAGCTCTCTTCTGACTGCAAGGATGCACGTCAATGCTTCCTTCGTTTCCTTCCCATTTTCTTCTTCATTTCGTCGCTCTCTTCCCCTTTCACCTCCTCTGGGTTAGTCTATGGGCCTGCTGTCGACCTGTCCCTCACTTTCAACTAGTATATCCATGCTCGAGATCCCCAATGCTGAGCAATCTCTATCCGCCGGTATTCCCTATGGCCCTGTTGCTTCATTTCATTCTGTCATTTCATATTGTTCTTTTCAACTTTTCTCAGTGTAAACTCGGATTTCCCCCTTGGATCTTCACACCTCAACCAAGTCTCCTCCAATGATTATCTCGCTCTGGGTAAGTTTATTGCCCATTTTATGTCATGTTCCATCCCTTCACGTACTCATCCATTGGTTTTCTTCCAGATCTGTTCCACCGTGCCCCTCAAGTTCATATCAACCTCAGCGATTCCACCACGATGGATACATCCAATTCTGAAAGGTACGTATCGTATCCTCAATTCCTCCCCCTTTAAAGTCAGAATCAAATGGAAGTGGTTTCGGGGAAGGCGGGCACCAGGAGGTTGAAGAAACCCGGAAAACAGAGGACCTCGGGATCTCCAACACGGGGATGATCAGGGTGTTGTTCAAGCAAAATGTAGGCAATTAAGAGACGAACTGATAGCACACCGAGCGCAACAAGGAATGTAAATTATCTACGTAGTTGAGTACGACAAACTATTTTTAACGAGGCTGGCAACCCTCAAGTTTAGTATTTAAATTAATATGGTCGGTGAAAACACGTACTCTTCTGCTTTGCCCTTCACACACTTTCCGAGGGTATTTGGACTCTTTTGAACAGCTCAGGAAGTATGAGGGCGCGACTTACTTCATCAATGCCAGCCTTCTTTCCGAACAGAACCAGGCGGTTTTCCTTCACCCGTGTGGCGGAGCTGGATGGCCGGCATGTGGAAATCCCATTTTATTTAGATTTTCTTCGCCGTCTTTCGATTAACCCCTATCTAGCTTACATTATTATTTGTTTCGTAAATAAGGACCAACAATCAATTCTTACGCTCGTACCACAATTTCTGCGGCCAGTGCAGGGCAAGCGCCTAGAGGTAGCATCGGAGCACCTCGACCCCTCCTTTTGGAAAGTCGCCAGTGGGCTGTTTAGCCACCAGAACCCCCGAATCACGCCTCACGACATCACCCTCTTTTCCTCTAATATTCGCACTTTCGTAGTCTCTTTTCTTCCCATTTTCGCACTCTACGGCTCGGGACCGACGTCAGCATCTTATTTCAACAATCCACTCTAAAAACTCCGGATCACCGACCCATTCCGCGAACCTACGGCCGAGGACTTTCCCTCCACTACAGCTGTGGCGGAGCTGGATGGCCGGCATGTGGAAATCACAATTTATTTAGATTTTCTTCGCAGTGTTCCCATTTACCCCTACTTAGCTTACATCATTTATTTTGTTTCGTAAATACGGACCCACAATCCATTCCTACGCTCGTACCACCATATCTGCGGCCAGTGCAGGGCAAGTGCCTAAAGGTAGCATCGGAACACCTCGACCCCTCCTCTTGGAAAGTCGCCAGTGGGCCGTTTAGCCACCAGAACCACCAAATCACGCCTCACGACCTCACTCTCTTTTCCTCGCATATTCGCACTTTCGTACCCTCTTGTCCTCCCATTTTCTTACTCTACGGCTCGGGACCGACGTCAGCATCTTATTTCAAAAATCTACTCTAAAAACTCCGGATCACCGACCCTTTTGCCGAGCCGCACGTCGGGACTTTCCCTCCACTACACCCGCATCTGTTCCAGCAGGGCCAAGACCAGCGCGTTGTGATCTCCGACCAAGGAATGGTTCCGAGCTCTAGTTCCGGAGCGCCTTTGCCCTTTTTCGTGCTGGTGGACGGAGGAAGAAGCGAATAGTCGGTACGCGTTGTTTGCGACAAACAAACACCGGTGTCCGGTCCGACACAATTATCAGATATCTTCATTTCCCTTGCCCAAAATATTACATGGAGGTCCTCAATCGATTCCTAAGGTGCTAAAATGGTGGGGTTTCTCAATTGTCCAGAGAGTGCTTTGTTTTTTCCCGACTTTATTATTGCACATTTTCAACCCCGGGACTGTATTGCAATGCCTTACATTTTCAAATGTGTGATTTTATTGCACATTTTCAAATGCGTGACCCCTCCTTTATATTTTCACCTCCAGCGCGACTCCAGAGCCATTTCTGAGGCACGTGCACTGCTAATGGCTAGCCCTGATTATGCCCGTCATTTCCAGCCAAAAAAACCCGACTTTCTTATTGCACATTTTCAACCGTGGCTGTTGCTGAGCATATAATAAACATTGACACCTCAATTGCACCAGGTCATGTTTTTCAAAATGCCAGCCATTTGAATGCACCTCTATTGTGACAGGTCATGCTTTTCAAAATGCCTGCCATTTTAATTCACCTTTATTGTGACAGGTCATGCTTTTCAAAATGCCTGCCATTTTAATTCACCTTTATTGCGCCAGGTCACGCTTTCAAAATGCCAGCCATTTGAAATTGAATGTATTGCATCAGGTCATGCTTTTCAAAATGCCAGCCCTTTGAATGCAGCTCTATTGCACCAGGTCATGCTTTTCAAAATGCCCACCATTTGAATGCACCTCTATTGCATCAGGTCATGCTTTTCAAAATGCTCGCCATTTGAATGCAGCTCTGGACATACTCTTTAAGGGTAGACATGCATCAAATGAGACTGTACTTGGTCAGGTCTGCTCATGGTGATGCATATGTCGGCAAGACTGTGTGCAGGGTCGAATCTGATCCACTTTTCCTGGGACATGCACACCAAAAGCAGACATATCTACCATCACGAGCCTTAAGGGTGGACATACCCTTTACATGCATCGAATCAGGCTGTAATTGGTCAGGTCTGATCACGGTGATTCATATGTCAGCAGGACTGTGTGCAGGGTCGAATCTGATCCAGGAGAGCTCAAATCTGGCCAGTATGCACCTTTTCTACGACATGCACTGCAAAAACAGACATGTCTACCGAGTCTTAAGGGTGGATAGACCTCTTAAGGGTAGACATGCATCAAATCAGGCTGTAATTGGCCAAGTCTGCTCACAGTGATGCATATGTTGATGGGACTGTGTGCAGGGTGGAATCTGATCAAGGAAAGCTCAAATCTGGTCAGTATGCACCATTTCTATGACATGCACAGCAAAAACAGACATGTCTACCGTCAAGAGCCTTAAGGGTGGACATGCCTCTGATGGGTGGACATGCTTCAAATCAGGCTGTAATTGGTCAGGTCTGCTCACAGTGATGCATATATAGGCAGAACTGTGTGCAGGGTTGAATCTGATTCAGCAAAAGCTCAAATCTGGCCAGTGTCTAGCTTTCTTGCAATGTGCACACCAAAACAAGACATGTCTACCCTTTAGTGCCTTATGGGTGGGCATACATCAAATGAGGCTGTAATTGGTCAGCTTTGTTCATTGGAATGCATATGTTGGCAGAAGTGCCTACAGGGTCGAATCTGATCCAGGAAAGCTCAAATCTGGCCAGTATGCACTTTTCTATGACAGGGTTGGAAAAGTGAGGTGCATTCAAATGGCAGGAATTTTGAAAAGCATGACCTGATGCAATGGAGGTACATTCAAATGGCAGGCATTTTGAAAAGCATGAGCAGACGCAATAGAGGTGCATTCAAATGGCTGCCATTTTGAAAAGCGTGACCTGGTGCAATAGGGGTGCATTCAAATGGTGGGCATTTTGAAAAGCATGACCTGATGCAGCGGTGAAAGCAGATCAGTTTTTGCCTCTGTTGGGGGCTATCACATGCCTTGATCTGTGTGCAGATCCGCCCGATCTGCCCCCTCTTGACTTGAAACATTTCAAGTGCAAGTCTCTGATCCTATTTAATTCGCGTCTGATTAAACTTCCCATCATTCCTCATCAATCCTCATTTGGACAGGGAAAACGGCTCAATTCCTCGATCCCCGATTAGGCCACCACGTGTGATTGACTACCGTCAGCATGCTGAGTACAGATCTGGTCCAGGCCCTCCAGTGCCATCTCTGCCGCCACTGCCCAATCGCGTGTGGCCATCACCGCAGGGCCGTCCCACTTCGTGCGGAAGTGGCGCGCCAGCCTCTCGTGCCATGCTGCCTGCTTCAACACGTATGCCCGACCCCTGCCGCTATCTCCACATCCACCTCCTCCCTCAATGCCACACGAGCTCTCCACCACTCGGCCTGCCATCCCAAGTACCTCAAAACTCGACGCACCTAGGAAGACATTTCGGCGACAAGGATGAAGAATTTGCGCGTGGCCTATTTATGGCCTAAACGACTCGAATAAAGAAAGTTGCAGCCCACACTAGTACCATTCGTTCATCCTGATTACATCAAATGGCAGACAAGATAATCTCACACTAATCAGGAAATTTCAAGGGCAACTTTCAAAAGGTGCGGTGCTCGTCGACGTTTAATGACAGCTCCCTGGGAGGAGAAGAATCCCAAGGCGCAGGGGCTTTTCTCCTCTCAGGGAAGTGTCATTGCATTGCGACGAGCACAGTTCGCATTCTGATCTGCGGTCGCTCTGTGCTCCTTGACGATTTTCGGTGCAGGATTACTTGTAATTGGGGGTTGGTACATGATGACCAGAGCCACAAGGACGTGTTGCGAATTTGGGTAACTAATGATTATCTCCCTGACCTTTATCTCGTTTTATTTGAGATGCAGAACAATCTTGCACCACCACGATCAGCACTCTGAATGAATAACCCTCCAACACAGATTCTCACATAGCAACTTAAGTTAGTAAGTTGGCCTCCTCTGCTGATTTGACGGATGCTCAATTTGGACTTACTCTGAGACTTCATGGCAAGAAGGTCCCGAGGATCAAGGTTGTATGGACTGGTAAGCTGCAATCTCTATCTGTCTAAGCGATAACGCAAACTGCGCTCATTGTTTGGGTTCTAGGGACTCGAGGGCCTGGCAAGCTGCGATCTCTGTTTGGGTTCTGGGGGCTTGAGGTCGTGGAGGTAGAGGTTGAGTGGTTTGTACCTCTACCTCTACCCCTGGTGAACCTTATCCGACGTGTTTGCTGGAGTGCCCGCAAAATTCTGAGCAGGTTCGCACCCAAGGCCTTTGGGTTTGAAGCAGTATTGAGCGAGTTATGCCCACCATTTTGAAAGGCGTGACCTCAATGGCTCGGCGGTGGATCAATTGCAAGTAGCGGCGCATCAATTGAATTGTGCAAAAAAAAAAAAAAAAAATCTTAGGGCACAACCCGAAGAGTTCCGGGACACTGGATAAAATTACAGAAACGTACCGGGAAATCGGGGGAATGAGATCCCGGGCACGTATAAAGGTGGCTGGCTACTTGCCCGGGCCAGTAGCGCCGTGTAATGCAGAATAAGTTGAGTCTCGTGGAGGCCCAGCAGGTATGTACGCTCATTATTTTCAATACACAACGTCTGAATTAATGGCTCTTTGCAGCAGTGGAGAAAGAGACTGGGGGCTGCCGCCGGGGCTCCGCCATATTCATACCACAACAAATTCCGGCACCTACCAATGATGCAAAGAGGCAGCACATGCTGGTGCTCACTCAACTTCGATATGAAATTAGGGAACTGCATTTCCTGCATAAAGAAGTGGCTCAGCTCCTCCAGCCTGTAGACAGTCAACGCAGTTCAAGGATTCCCGTTTGTAATGCGGGTGAGGGACATTGTCCAACTCGCACGCATTGCGCACTGTACAAGACAAGCGACGCCACGGTGGAGGTGGAGGAGGCGAGGAAGGCCAAGGATGCTGGCAAAGAAGCCAATAAGGCCGCGAGGCAGCGGAAGAAGGCCTTGCGAGATGAAGGAAGTGGAGAGGGAATGGGCGGAGATGAAGCAGCAGGTGTCTATGCATCAGCAATCCGACATTTTGATTGCCGCGTTGTGGGGTTTTCACGCGTTGTCGTTGTTGATGAATTTTAGTACTGGCTACGCCGACCGCCCCCGAATTTACTTGACGCTTCTTGGATGGTGGCTTGACAGGGCGTGTGCGAACCGGTACCTGGCAAACGCCCGACTGATCGTCTACAGCGCGGAATGCGCAGAAGAACGAGCAGACGGTAAATTGGCACCGGGAATGTCGAAGAATCCTGAGGAAATGAGAAGCCCCGGAATGCCATTTGCATGAAGAATCGGCACAGTGAGGGAGTATTAGAGGTATAACACGTACGATAAAAAGCACGAGAGCAAACGAAATGAAATGGAGGAAGAGCCAGCAGAAGAAAAGAGCGACGCGTTGTTTGCAACGAACAAACACCGCATGTCCGGTCCGAAGCAATTATCTTATATCTTGGCCACACATACCTAAAATATTATAATAACTGCATAGGTTGCTCCGGAGGCCATGAAAATGGGGGGGTTACCTGATTGAATTTTACGACAGAGTCAAATCTACGGTGTGGAAAACAAAGTCGAGTAAGACCGTTGCTCAAGTCTGAAACGTGACAGGATCGCGTTCCGACCGACGGCCGAAAAGAGGTTGATATCCGGGATTTTTCGGCCGCCCACCTCTTGTGGTACTCTGGCTTTCCATAGAAATGCAGAAAATACTACACAACTTGAGCCGGGGGTTGAATTTTCTGGTCGCCCCGAACACTCATTGCATGCCCAAGAGACTGGTTCCACAGAGAAATATATACCCATTCCAATTCTGCACGAAGAAGAAGAAAAATTGCCAGGATTCAGAACTGCCCAAATACGGAAAATATTACATAGCTTGATTCGCCGGGGGTTGAATTTTCCATGAGTCGCTCAGATCACTCATTCCATTCCCACAGACCTGGTTTCACCGAGAAATCCGTACCCATTTCACTTCAGTAACCATATTAGAACTGTTTAAACAATGAGCGTCTCAACGTGAAACCGTGTTTAAGTATTGTTCTGATCAACAACAGGACTGACTGCCCAACATGAGAGGCTGTCATAACAGTGTGAGCCAACTGCCTTTGAACACTGGTTTAAACGGGGTGTTTGAACGCTGTTGAACTGGAACCCTGTTGAAATAATCAGTGTTTGAACTGCCACGGAAATTCACTAAAAATGCGTCACACTGGGATCGAACCAAAGACCATCTATAACCCATACAGACACCAACACTACTTCCAACTGCGCCATTCTGAACATTGAAAGGGGTGGAGATCTTGTGTACAACCCGTGACATCTCGCCGTGGTAGAGCTAAAAGAACGTGAAATGTAAAGTTGTATGGAAGATGAGTACCTTAGTCAAGTGTTTAATCAGACTTCATGCACATATATATTTAGCAACTAAAGCAATATTCCTGTGTACTATCTACGAGGAGTCGAAATTGGAGAGTTGCGCCATGTAGTTTTCAAGGTCTGGAGAATTTGAGGCTTGAGCATAGTTGACCGAGGAATTTAGATAGTAGTTCAACCAGCTTGCCGAGTGACTTGCAAATGATTAAAGCATGCTCCGGGGGTTCAATCTCAGTCTTACAGAGCCTGCAAAGCCATTCAAGCCGAGGTACAAGTTGATATGCATGGTCAACGCAACACAGAATTTCCACGGCTCACTGGTGAGTCAACAGCAAGATTGAGGTCAGTACCTCACAATGTGTCTGTGTCTTTTGTCTGATGAGTCGCTGATCCCAAACCGGCCCAAATCTCGGTTACTGCAGCAGATTTCCAAGATGTCTTTTGAAAACGACTGAATCCACCAAAGGTGCTCCCACCGCAGTTCGACTCTGACCAGCACAAAATTAATAAACTTTTGGCTGGCCTGATCCCTGAGAAGCCCGAAGACTCAACGCCGGAATGTTTCTTCTCCCAGAAATGGTCTGAAGAGGATATGGGGTGTCTCAAAGATCATCTGCACAAGAACTCACTAGACAGTTCAGCTGGGGAAGATCACACATCCTATGTGGAACTCCTGGAAATCCCAGACAAAAATATTGCATACCTGTGCAATGCATGTGTCACCCGAATGACATGCCGATGGTATGGTTCATGACAGCGTTGATTGGGATCCTTAAACACCTGAAGCCACATGATAACCTGGATAGCTACAGAATAATTTCTCTTCAAACCTGCTTTCTGAAAGGATGTACCATGCTGATTCAATATCTTCCTGTCAATGGATCAACCAACTCTATGGTTGAAATTGTTCTGACTTGCGATGGGTGGTGCACTTTTTGACTGGCTTTGCATGTTATACTGGTGAATGGCATACTGTGTAAAGCGTGGATACATGCAATCTGAGGAGTTCAAGGCTTACATCAGGCTTCTACCCAGATATCCCGCCTTACCTATCATGTGGAACTTATTCCTCACTGATCTTGCTATGATGCCGGGCATGGATGATGTCTTTCTAGCTGCTGGTCACATTTTTCTTTTGGCCCAGGCAGATGATCTACTGTACCATTTCGACCGTAGGTTCACGGTATGTCACCCGTCACCGCACATGTTCATTTTATTTGATGTTCATTCCTCGGCAATCACGGTAAAATTACCATTTATAGTAATCCGGCAACTGCCGGAGGATAAATTTTCACAATTTTTAGCCTATTTGGGCCACAAAAACCAGCCGTCACCATCACCTATACCCAATAGGTTCAGTTCATGACCCCCCGTCACCCGTCACCTGAACCTACGGTCGAAATGGTACAGTACTCATCATATCATTATCTTCTCGTGGTCTCCAAGCAAAGCTTTTTGCACTGGTGAAGTGGTGGGCTCACAACTTTATCCTGATCAACTTGATTAAAAAAATCATCTTTGATTTTCAGGAAAGCTCAAATGCCGCTCCTTCTCTTAAGATGCCATCTGCTGTGGCACACGGACCAAAGCTCTTGAGCAATCTGGATGAGCATGCATTTCAATCCCATGTCGAGTTGACACAAGGATGTATGGCAGCTGAGAATTTAACTCAACAAGGATGCGTAAATGAACAAATTGACTTGCATGTACACATGTTGACTAACTTGACTTGCATAGGCAACGTATTGACTTATGCACTATAAATACCCACACAGGTCACTTTGCCCACGAAGCACAGTGTTCGTCCTTCAAGTTAAGGCCTTAAATCGGGTTCCCAGGGCTCTTAAGGCCTTAATAAGGGCTAAGGCCTTAAATTTAAGGGCATTTTAAGCCCTCAAGATTTTTTTACAACACATTTTGGCACAGCTCATGGTTGGCCTTCTTCTCGGGCTCCTTTGAGCTTCCTTCAGCTGTAGACTGCTTAAGTTTGTGGCAAGCAAACCTTTCCATGTTGAAGCAAGTGGATATTCGGCCCCTGCCTTACAATGCCGATACAACAAATACAAGTCGGGTATAAATCCACAGGCAGGTACTTTCTCACCTGTGAAACTCGAAAGGTACATCTTTTTCTGAGAGCCGTAGTTGACTGAGGGACACACGAAGGTAGCGGGAAACAAGTTGAATTTGACTATATACGCGAAAGACAACTGATAGCCGATAATTTAAGCCCTCTTTAAGGGCTTAAGGCCTAGTCAAAAAATTCCCAAGGCCTTAATTAAGGCCTCTTTAAGGGCTTAAACATTTAAGATCTTAGCCCTTTGGGCGAACACTGACGAAACATGCACAAGTCAGTTGTTTTCTCAACGTAGAACACCCTCATCCCATTACAAAATGCGGGACCTCCTATGGTGTGCTTCACTTAGTCACCACCTGTCTGTGACAAGGCTTATTACTCACTCAGTTTTTCTCCGATTTTCTTTTCCTCTTGCCAAAAGGCTTCTCTTCACTGTCCGGTGAGATTCCCAAGAGGAATTATTTTAATTTGAAAAAATGACAGACTTATAAATTTTCACAAAGTTCAATTTGGCGCATGGGCCAAGACTAGCCTCCACTTGTTTCTGAACAATTAAAATTATCCTGTGGGGTGGAGTTCAAGGTGTATAGCAACTACTCAGGGTCTGAACTCTGTGATAAAAAGAGCCCTTTCAACTTGAAAATTGCTTGAAAATAGGCCGAAAGTAGGGGTACAAAATAAAAAAATTGCCCACAGCCCATTTGGCGCTTGTCACGAAGAGGTGGTGACTAAGTGAAGTGCACCATAAATTCTGCCCTTCACTGCTGCTTTGTACTGAGTATAATTTTTAGATTATATTTGGCTTGACCCACCCAGAGCTAGATATGAGGATCTCATGACCCACCGAGGATCTCCGGATATAACAGGACATCGGGAATTTGCCCAAGTCGGGGTCCACATTCGTGCGTGGATGGTCACGTGCACACGACAAATTGACTTGTGTCTACTATTGTTGAATTCTACGCAAAGTCAGGATTTTAAACCATTCTTGGAGATGTGTGATTATAACTGTGGCTGTATAAAGCCCAGGGGAAGCACAAGTCAGCAATCAGACTGCCCATTCCAAGTTGAATCCTGTTGTTATGTTGAACATATTGGCTGTGATGCAGAGAAAGCCCGGACAGCCCTGCAAACTGGAGGATATCATATTCAGGTTATATAAGAGGCTCCTGCATGGTCAGAATGACTTCAGTGCAGCAGGAATGTGCTCAAGTCAATGGCGACAGACTGACTTGCACGTAAGCATGTCGACTTGTGCGGGTGACAAATTGACTTGCACACTCAAATCCACGCACAAGTCAAAACAAGTTAATCCGCGCTGGCACAAGTCAATCCGGCAAGTCAAAAAGTTAACCCTCGTTGGTACTCTGACATTAGAAAATCACTAGATGTCTATGTCTGGATAAGAAGGTCAAAATGAGGTGGGTGATGTTAGTACACACATATGATGGCACTACATAGCAGGCTCCACCACATATTAGGCTACATCAGTTATATGACTGTACCATTTTGACCATAGTTTCACACCATGTCAGGGTGACCTAAGGTTCCAGCCATTTCCATTGCAAACTGTTTTTAAATGGTAAAAAAAACTGTTTAAATTTTTGTTTGGTTTACTGGCCAAGGCAAACGGTAAACAAACATTTAAACAGTTAATTAATAATTTTTGCTGCCAATTTCAACTCCTTGTAGATAGTGCACAGGAATATTGCTTTAGTTGCTAAATATATATGTGCATGAAGTCTGATTAAACACTTGACTAAGGTACTCATCTTCCATACAACTTTACATTTCACGTTCTTTTAGCTCTACCATGGCGAGATGTCACGGGTTGTACACAAGATCTCCACCCCTTTCAATGTTCAGAATGGCGCAGTTGGAAGTAGTGTTGGTGCCGGTATGGGTTATAGATGGTCTTTGGTTCGATCCCAGTGTGACACATTTTTAGTGAATTTCCGTGGCAGTTCAAACACTGATTATTTCAACAGGGTTCCAGTTCAACAGTGTTCAAACACCCCGTTTAAACCAGTGTTCAAAGGCAGTTGGCTCACACTGTTCTGACAGCCTCTCATGTTGGGTAGTCAGTCCTGTTGTTGATCAGAACAATACTTAAACACGGTTTCACGTTGAGACGCTCATTGTTTAAACAATTCTAATATAGATTTATTTCACTTCTGAACAAAGATGAAACAAAATACTGAGGAGCCAGAACTGCGCAATTCCCAGAGCCGTTTTTTTTTCTGAGGCGCTTCGAACAGGAATGGATAGCCCGCGCATTCTGGTGAAGGTATTGTGTGTCCTGCCGAACATTTCCAGTTCGCCTGTTCTTTCCCTGTGCAAAACTTGCCATTCCTATTTGAAGAAAAACAAAATACCTGCATTCTCCTTGGCCAATAGAGTTGTGCAAGACAATTTCCAAGCCCCCGAATTACCGGACTCTTTCAAAATTCAAACAGTCTTACATACGGTGGAACCATGCAAGTGCATACAGTACAAGAAGAATGAGTGAAAGTAGTCGTATTCCAATTCACTGATATAACAGAGTCGACATGCCCATTGCAAACACCAAAAATACTGACAGTCCACGTATCTGGGGTTCAGTGCCTCACCAGTAAACTCTGGCTTGGTGGAATAAATGACATCACATCTGGTATCCTGATAGCAATTTTTTTTTTCAGGAGTAAGGGACCAGATATTTGGTTTAGCCACCGGGTCAAAGAACTGGAACAACAATAACGGGGACGAAAATGAAGAAGGATCGCTAGAAATCAGATCGTTGTCAGATACATACATATAGCCCGCCACACAATGTCTTCACCTGGACTCGTGTGTACTGAACTGAAGCTCGGGATAGGGACCAAATGCTTCACGCAACAGCATCTGGTCTTCAGACGTACTATCATCTGCTCTGAGTGGTTAAATGGGTGACAACAGAGGGGAATCACTCACATTCCATATGTCCAGCTGCGCACGCGACTTTCATTGTCGATGGACGGATCTTGCAACGGGTGCGAGCGAACACAACGAATTAAACTCCCGGAAACCTTAATTCAGTCAAGAGCTGCCATTTCCCTCCAAATGCCGGCCTAAAAACAGACAAATTGCTGTTAATGGTGGACAACAATGCCATCAAATCGACTGCCACACGCTTCATTTTGCGTGCACAGCCTTCTACTTCGTACCGGGACCCGCCTCCCTCGTCGACGCTCAACTTTGTGCCGACAATGACGTCAAGCGTATGTCCAAGGTGAAACATACTGTTTGTCAACGGTACCCACACAAAGCTGATGTCGGAGCAAAAGGTTGCCGTCTACGATCCAGTCCCCCGAACTACCATGGAGGGTTGCCCGCAGTTGGAAGTACAGGTGCGATATCATTGGAGAGTCTATTGAAGAAGCTAACTCCCACAATAGATGAGCGCGCTGGAGGGATCTCGCGACCACCCCTTGAACTCACACCCTGCCCATGACTATCTCATTCTCCTCGGCGACACCATCGACTGCCACGGCATTAAGCTAAAAAAGGTGGGATACGCGATGAGCAGGTGGTCCCTCTAACTGCCATTCTGACTTGTTCCTTAGCCGGCGCTTGTGGATGCGAGCAGCAATCAGACCATCATCGACGATTCTGGGTCAGTCGCCGTCATCTGAGGCTCATCTTGTTTCCGCATTCATATCCGGCTCACATTCATACACAGTAAATCAATCTCCCCGGATGGTTGGACAACTCATTCTTTGGGTGCATCGTGGCTAGAGAAAGACTTCGCGCCGTTGTCTGCAGAGTGTCTCGATGACTCCGACGACCGCCGCGTTCTTGTTGTCGACGGTCACTGCAGCCACACCACCGCTCGCTTCCTCGACTCCGTTTCACAGGTATAGAATTGTGTGTGACGTCTTCGGCTTTAGAAACACCAAATCGATGTCTTATATTTTCCTTCGCACACAACACAAACTCTTCAACTTGAAGCTTCGACCTTGTGATGTCTTGAGCAAAGGTACGGAAGTTTCGCTCCGAGTGGTGAACAAATAAATATCCGAACTGAGCGATAGTTTTCGCTAAGTAAATTATTGTGCATGTACAGAGATACAGCCGTTTGCATGTATTCGTGAAACTCGAAAAAAATCTCAACGATCACGTGCGTGATGTGTGACCAGTGACAATCCGTTTCCGGTTTAAGCGCCGACCATCTTTACGACTTCATTGACTTACCACCGATGTCTCTACGCATCCACAAAGATGTAACAGTGTCCTCTGCATCACTCCTGGCCAATACTCGCTCTTTTTGGCCTCTTCCCAGAGTCAGGCAGCCCACTCAACGTTGACAATGTCGGCCTCCGCGCTCGGCTTGATAGCTGGCACTGTCTTTACCCTCCCGCGATCTCCATGACCCTGGATACGATGCAAAAGAAAACATTCAGAGGGTCCGTGCACACCGAGATATATAAATGTGGGCTTTCCGAAGGGTGGAACGACATAATTTTCCCTCTCACATCATGTCTGGTGGGCGACGCAGCTTGGCAAACCCTCACAACCCCGCTTAAGGCACTGCTTTCCATGAGCTAGTTGTGGCTCCGACGTTTACTCCCGACTTGGCTCGCCCCTATAATATTCCTGGGACCGATATCGTCCTTAATCCTCATGCTACCGGTGGCCGCGCTACGCCACAAGGTAAATTTCCTGATAGCTAGATCTTCGTCTCTTACACAACTTTACAGACGCTCGTTCATCTTCAACACCTTCCTCAGAAGTGGAGGACGATGAAAATCAGGTTCCTGAGAGTACGTCCGCTATCTTTGTCCCGTATGGTATATATTCCTCATGCAGCTTTCAGCCGCCGTAGGACCTCGTCTGCAATATGTTCACGTCACTGTGGAATGGATGGAACGCAACAAGAATCCTCGCAGCAATGCACGCCCCAAGAAACAGCACGAATCGAAGTTCGTCTCACAAGCAGTCGAAGTGCTGTCCATGTCGCGAGTCGAATTCATCCCTATCGCCCTCAGCGCCCACGACTATGAGAACAAATATGTTGCGGGGATTGCGAATGGTCCTCTGATGAGGGTCTCCTGGTCCGGCTCTCCGTGCGTCCCTTCTTCTCCTCCCCTCATCTTTTCTAATATGTACAGTGGCGGGAAAACCGGCGCAGCGGTGATTTCCAACGACGCCAACTGGAAGATCATCATCGACAAATTCCGGGACACTTTGAAGACCGCGCCCAAGCTCGATACTGTCTGTGTTGCTTCGACCTCGACGGTATGGAGGGTTTCTTGTCAAGGTCCAAGCGGGTATGCGACTTGCTCTATCCATCTGAAACTTGTCTGATCTCTCTATAGCTCCATTCCCCTGGCCCCGACCCCTACGAGACCGAACTCGCTTTTGGGACCCGTGTACGTTGTATAGACACCCATATGGCTGTTACTTTTGCTGAATTATCCCAGGTTCCCAACACCGAGAACTTCAGTCCTGCTCAGATCGCTGTCGCCTCTGCAGTCGACGAAATCAAGTCTGCTCACTCTTGTGCAGAGCACGGAACCTGTTTCATCAACAGAGACCTCCAGCACCTTGAAATGAATCGTTTCCGTCTCAACATGTGGGGACAGGCCGTCGTAAGTCATTGTCAAACTCGGCTCGATCCTGTATTCATTCGTTTCATTCGTTTTTGTTTCAAGGTTGCCGGCAAATGCAAGGCTGAGGCCCCTCCTCTGCCGGAGCTTTTGACCATATGGACTGGCAGTACCTCTGCATCGACGTCCAAACCCCGGGGCCGCTCGGGACCTTTTCCAACCCACCCACCAGCACCGTCCTCGAGCTCCGACACCACCAACTTGATCCTCACGTCGATGGTTCCCGTTATGGCCATGATGGCGCAGAACATGGCAAGTAACATTCCTCGGGCTGCTATTCCTGCTCCGGCTATTCTTCCTGCTCCTCGCAGTCCTATCCAGGCATCTTCTCCGCCACCTGCTGTTGAGGACGAGTTGGACGTTTTCATGGACGCGTTCCGCCGCGCCAAGAACATCCCTGATGTTACCATCGACAAAGCCAAGGACCAGCTCCGTGAGAGTCGTTTCACCCCCGATATTCTGTGCGAGAGCTCGGTCACAACGGAGCGGCTCCAGGAACTGACTGGACTTGCGGAGGGAGAGGTCCATCAGCTGAAGAAGTTTGCACGCCAGTGGACGGGGAAGGTCGAAGGAAAGCGGGCACGCCGCGGGATTGCTTTCTAGACTAGTTATGCGCTTGGCCTATGGACACTTCGCTAATTCATGCATGTGCTCCTCTATAGTTTTCTTCGAGTTATACAGTACACCGCACCCTCTAATAGTATGTGACGACGACTACATATATCCACAGTCTTTGAACCAACCACAAGCCATCTCTGAAGTAATCTCTGCAACCGCACGTGTAATCAACCAGGGTAATTTCTCCGGCCCTGTGAACTCCCCTTCGTAGCGCCGTAAGAATGCCTTGATGCACGAGAAAGCCTCTTCAATCGGATTGAAATCGGGTGAGTACGGTGGAAGGTAGACCAGCCGGGCCCCTAAACAATTGTCAACCCGTATCTCACGGCGCTACCAAATGAACGCATACCACATTCTCCTTCAATCAGAGCTCGGATTTCTTCGTCGTGATGAATGGAGCAGTTGTCGAGGATGACAACGCTTCGCTTTCCAGGGTAAGGATTGAGGATTGGGGCCTATGAAGTTGCGAACTTCGGTCAGTATACGTATCAAGACGTGAAATGTGGGACACGTACAACTTGTTCTCTGAGAAATCCAAGAAAGCGATCTTTGGTGACTGAACCTTCGAAAATATCAAGCGCTACGATACCTTCCATCGTGAGAGCTGGGAGTATGGAGTAGCGTATCCCCCGGATGAATGTGGCGCGCTGAACGCAACGAGTTCCCGCATTGGCCCTCCCATGTGTACGCTGGGTCGTCTTGTTATCCACGGCACTCTCATCGAGGGCAACGAAGACATCCGGATCCAAATACTCCGCCATCTGCGCTTCCCAGAGTGTTCGAAGCTGTTCATCGCGCTCCGCTGCAACTTTGGTGAGCTGCTTTCGGGGCAAGTCAAGCTTGGAAAGCGCGCGAGTGATTGTGGAGATTGATACATGGACGTCCCGAACGGTGGCGAGTTTCGACTGGAGCTCGTCGAGATATAAAGTGTTGTTGACCCGCAAGATCTCTGTGAGGTAAGCGAGATCGCCATCGTTCAGCGTCGATGAGCCGTATGGGTGTCCGGGGCGCCGCCCGAACGGATTCGTAACCTGCCCATATGTACGGTGCAGATTGATGGTCTTCGAGACGAGTCCGATGGAGACGTCGGCAAGGTCGGCGATTTGTTGCATCGTGCGCTCATCATCCGGGTCGTTGTACCATTTGACAATGAGCTCTTTCAATTCCAGAGAGATTTCGGGGGCCATGGGGGGGCAAAAAGATGGACGCATCGATCCATGAGACGTGTATATATATGTGCTTTGGGTGAGGCTTGTGCGAGGCAGCTTACTTTCGTACGACGTGATTTGGTCACACATCACACACGTGATCGGTGAGATTTTTTTTTTTTTTTTTTTTTTTTGGAGCGTTTGGGATAGTGAAAACTTAGTCTGCAGAAGCATTCCAAGCTCACCCGCTTGTGTTGCCGGGTTTTAGCCAGTCGTTGCCGGTGAAAATGTCCAGGAGGAAATGCCGTTATGCACGTTATTTAACCAGTGTGGGACTCCAACCCGTTAAAAATTATCCTATCCCATTTCTATCATTCAAGGGTTGCATACCCACTAAAACCCCCTCATGTGTCCAGTCGTCCGGCAATGAGGCTTCATCCATAAGTAGGCCACTCCAAGTATTCAAGACTTGTTTTTTATTCAATGCAAGTGGGCCAAATTTAATTTTATCAGTCAAGAGCCGATCTCGCTGTAGGGCTGCATTGACTTCTTTCAACCACCGATTATGAATTTCGGTTGTAGTAAGTCTCATGTCTGGATTGTCAATTACTCGGTTTAGACGGAGCTTCCATATCAGATGCCAAGCTACCGAGATGAGTATGGCAAACAGCCTTCCCTGTTCGGGAATAATGATACCTTTGTCCGAGTAAAATCTCACAAGATTGCATCCTAAAATCAGACCCCAGTTCAATGTAGGCCATTGGCTATATTTCTTCGACCAAAGTTGCTGTGTCAAGTTCCAGATTAATTTCTGGCCGGGTGCATCACACTCCAGCGCAATATGTTCCAATGTTTCGGGAACATCACAACCATGGCATTGTCCACGTATCTCGAGTGTGTTGATGTGGGTCCAGAAATCACCGACCCTGAATGTATTATGTATACACCTCCAGAAAAATTCTCGTGTCAAGCGTTGTAGTGTCGTGGATCGGGTTGATTTCCAGATCATCTCGTCAGAAGGTGTATAGTTGGAAATTTCTTGAACCGAGCACCGGATGCGATCGAGGTTTATGAAGGTAGATTGTCGTTCTGGTTTAGGATGTAACTTCCGTATAACCTTCGTGAAGAACCTCTGTGAGCCATGTGATAAAAGTATTCCTGGGCATTCAAACATGAGATCGACGCTAGTGTCAATTTGGACCTCAGGGCAGTGTTCAGTTGATAAGGATTTCGCATGGTTGTCTGAAACCTTTTTGAATTCAATACGGGATACTCTCTCATTTAGCCGTGCATATACGGCTCTGAGTAGATGGAATCTTGCATCTAAAATCCCATTTTCAAATTTATCTCGCTCTTTCACAAGTGCCTGCAAAAGAAAATCGGAGGAGGAGCAGATGAGGAGTGGTACATCCTTCGGGGTATTCTCCAACACGATTAGTAGCCCTCCAAGTAGGGCTGATGAAAATGTTAATGGTATTTCGGGCCTATCAAAAGTCAATGACAGAGATTTGGTTTCCTGTGTAGCATGGGTTTCTGTCTTGATCATTACCAGGATCCGTGGGTCAAATTCATATTGGCGGATCACCTTGGCATGCAGAAATACTGTTTCTTGGCTCAGATCCTGTCTGGGCATCGTACATCTCCTTGCTGAGATCTCACTGAGTGATTCTTCAGAGGCAAAAATGCGAAAGCCATTCTCAATATTTGACAGTGTGAAATCTGGATTGAAGACCATTACTTGATCCATTTCTATGGGTCTGTTATTCCCTTCTAACTCGTCTTCTGTCAGAGCAAGTTGTTCACGTAAATCATGATTCGGCATAGTTGGATTCCATTTCGGATGAATACTGTCTATCAAAATTTTTGCGGTCTCAATGCATCCTCCTGGGTTCTCGCAACCGTGTTGCGTTCGGTCTTGATAACATAATGGGCAGCCGCAATTTCTACGCCCTATTCCAGAAGGATTTACTTGATGAGGTTTTCTCGTGACAGTTGTTCTCCTCGTAGCAATAGTAAGGGCGTCCCTAACTGTTCGTACTTTATGATTCAATCTGAGGCACGTTGCAGCATGTCGGCGAGTGGCCATTTGATAGCGGGTCTTATTGGTTGCTGGGTGCTTCCACCTCGGCATTTGTAATTTTATATCTTCGCTAATCGACAATGCCGTAAATTTTAGGTGATATTTCCGGGCTGTAAGAATCATTCGTTTGATATCATGAGGAAGTGGAGTTCTCGGGGAAATTGGAATGTGGATATCTTGTAAAAGAACATTCAAAATTTGGCCTGGCCGGATATTGAGATAGTTCAACTCTAAGAATTTTGTCAAGATACAATCAACAAGATAACACCATGGAGCTCGTTCAGTTCCCTGCACGAGGTAAGACTGTAGATTCCACAAATCAATTGCTTCATTTCGAGCAGGGATATCTAGGATCTGCTTTCCGCCGTCAGCAGTGTCTAGGATCATTGTTTCATGAGCAACTCTTGCTTTTTTCCCATCCCATAGGAAAACATGTTCAGTCTTTATCAGTGTATCCTCAATATCATTTGGCATACCTTGTACTCTGGTCAGGTATTGTGTTCGGCCTCCAATGACCATATTTATGATGTGCCGTTTACCTTCGAGAGTAGGTTTTGATGCTTTCCACCTCTCAAGGTCACTTGAAATTTTTTCTAGAACTGTAGGCCATGGCGTAATATATGGGACATCATTCCCAATCCATGCACCCAATATACGGCAGGTTTGTCCGTCAGGTATTATCCGGATATTATCATCAATAGCTCCAATTCGCATGTTAGTGTTTATTCGTCTATCCTTTAGAACCATGGCTCGATAAGAAGCTCGGCCAAACGGGAGTAGAACAGTCTTATGTTCATTGAATTTTGCAGTTGAAGCTGTACACCATAGTCGTAGAATTTCCCAGAGTGATTCCAAGTCATCTTTGGATGAGAGATAAATTGATGTATCATCCGCAAAGAGGGATATAACTAGGTCTTTGTCCGTTCCCGGAATTTTCACCCCTTTCAGTTTGGAATTTCGTACCAGGCAAGCTAGAGGTTCAATAGCCAGGTTGAATAGTAGGCAGGAGAGTGGGTCCCCTTGCCGTACCCCACGGGTAACTATGAAGGGTTCACTTATTTCCCCGTTGATCATTACAACAGTCTCAGCATTGGTGTAAAGGGTTGCAATTGTGTTGCAAAATTTTGGCGGGAAGCGCATGTGTTGAAGGACGCTGAGCAGGTATGAATGATTGATTCTGTCATAGGCTTTCTCCTGGTCAAGAGCTACTATGATTCCATTTTCTTCTGTTGCATCTGCGTAGTTTAGTAGGTATTTCGCGAGCTTCACTTGATCTTCGATTTTTCTTCCTTTCATAAATCCCGCCTGGTTGGGATGTACAAGAGACGGCGCAGCCTTCATTAATCGCAATGAGTAGGTCTTTGTCATTAATTTGTAGTCACAATTTAGGAGAGTCACTGGTCTGTAGTTGCTGATCATTGAGGGGTCCCCTTTTTTGAAGACAGGACAAAGCCAGCCATAGTTGAATTTGGAACTTTTGACAATGCCATATTTTTCGATGTCATCATAAAGATTCGTGAGGAATGATAGAACATCAAACGTTCTGTGGTCTGATCCTTCGCTTTGTTGGAATATAATGTCGAGCATTTTGTAGAATTCATAAGGAAGACCATCTAATCCGGGTGCTCTGCCGTTGTTTGAGAGTTTTAGGGCTTCGTGAATATCTTCACTTGTGAGTTCTTCATCCATTTCTTTGAACTCGGACTCAGATAGATGAACATTGCATTGTTCGAGTGTGATAGTGGTCGCCATCACTCGTCCGTACTCATCCGGAATATCTTTATTCTGAATTGAATCGTGGTAGTCCCTTGCCATGTGTGCCATCTTTTTGGGGCGTGTTTCATAGCGCGGTGTGGGAGAATTTCCTTCGTCGACAACTCTGAATTCATGTATTGACTCTTTTGGGTGGTAGCCTTTGGCCGAGCGAGTCCAAGATGTTGTTCGCAAAGTCTCGCCTTCAACGTCATATCGTGTTTCGGATAATGCTTTCTTTTTGTCGGATTCTTCCCGCAGGCGGTCCGTTATTTTTTTCTCCAGTAGGTAGGCAGCCACAGACCTATCTTCTTGCGGCATCTCCTCGTCATGGATCACAAGACTCAATTGAGTCTTCCATGTTCTTATCTGCTGCGTCGTGTCATTTGTGACAAACCTCGAGTAGTGTTTACCGTAAGTTATGACATCCAACTTGAATTTCGCCCATAAAGTCTGTATATTGTTGTCTGGGTCACGATCGGAGGACAGGAGTTCGTCACGGTCCTTCAGGAGTTGAACCGCTAGAGCCTGGACTTTACGCATAAATTTCCGAGTTTTCAACAGGTACAATGGCATGCTCCATCTTCCATGTCCTGGTTGCTCATCTGGCCTGCATGTCAGTTGTGTGATTACAAGTCTGTGGTCGCTGTTCACTGGGCAGTGTTGAATTTCCGAGCCGCGATAATTTTTGAAGTGCCGGTTATCAACGTAGATCCGGTCAAGGCGTGAGTAAGAGATGTGACTTTCGCCAGTCTGTCTGTCAGTCCTTTTTTGCACACAAGTATAATCTCGCGTGTCAGGGAAAGTAGCGCGCCACCCATCGTGTAAGCGTAACAGATCTTTAAGCCTACGGAAGCTTTCCGGCACGGTCTCTGCTGATCCCGAATTTCTGTCTAGTGGATCTTCAATAAAATTCCAGCCACCCAGTGCAACAGTCGGGAATGGTAGTTGTGGGTCGTCAGCCCATTTTTTCCAGAGTTCTTTCCACATTTTGTCTCTCTCTTCAGGACGGTTCGGAGCATATATGTTCAAGATGTTCAGTGTTTCTCCCTTATGCCATGGTACAACAATCATGAAAGCACGGCCTGGAATCAATTCATATTCCAAGATATTCTCCGTGTCCAAGAATTTTTTGTTGAGAATAAATGCCACTCCGGCAGTAGAGTTCTGTTTTTCAGGGTGATCGGAGTGGTATAATTTGAACCAACGACCGAATATGTTATTAAATTGTGTTGCTGATACAGCGTCAAAGTGGGTCTCTTGGATTCCAAGGATACCCAAATTATTTATGTCTATAGTTTCCTTGAGGAATTTGAACTTGTGATGTTTGTGATGCATAGACAGGTTCGATTCACGGCCCGCAATATTGAGCGAGCCAATGGTTAAATTTGAGCGTGTAAATTTACCAGATTTCAGTATACGCGGAGGTTTGTGTCTTTTCCGAATTGCTAGGTTTTCTGATTCCCAGCTGTTTCCGGCCATGCCAGTGTAGCTTGGCTCTCTGTTCATGTCGTCTTGCGAATACTCTTGATGTCTTGGTTCAATAAAATTCTCGGATGTGAAGTTGGTGTCCGTGTTAATAATTGTATTCGCTGTAGAATTATCATGGTTTAAGCATGGGTCGTTTGACACCTCTATATCCGCCATATGCACATCCGGGAACTGGTGAGTACCTTCAGCAATATTCGGTGAGATTTCTTTTTGCTGAACCTTTAGGTTTGGCTACCCAGGGGAACTTGGATTTCGGGAGCTTTCACTACATGTACAAATAAAGACTTGGTCATGCAATATTGGTCATGGTGGAAATAAATCGTAATAAAAGGGGGGGGGACGTAGAAATAAATCAGAATGCAAGGGTATGTTTTTCAACTTCTTCTGGCTGGAAAGCTCGCTTGTGAGGCTGCTTCCTCCAGTAGAACCAATGATATTCTCTCAGTGCAGTTTCCTGTCATTAGTCATTTCTGCCTTGTGTTCGGGCCAGTATCCGTTGACGTGAGAGAGTTCCTGCTCCGGCTTGTCACAGCCGGGGAGGCACGACCACGTGCCGCAAAGGGGCATGCTCAAGGACGCGCCAAACCCCAATGAACCTACAAAAAGGTTTGGACCAAAACCGACTTCTGCATTTTTGGGCTGAATTGGCACGGGCCGAATTTCCAGACATACAGCCGCTAACTGGGTTCTGGAACATTGCCAGTTCCGGAACAATCTGAATTTCTGCACGATGCAGAGGGTTTTGTCTATGATTTTTTTTCTGGGTAATCTACCATGTATGTACCTTACATTCTCCTGCAAGATGGATAGTGAAAAGCCCCTGCCCGTTGTCCCATGAAAAATTAATGTTCCCTTTCAGGCCTGCACAGTCATAAACAAACTGCCCTTGGGCCTTTTCCGCATATCTGCAGGCTTGACATGGGGCTTTTGCATCAGGAAGCTTTCAATTTCGCTGAAAGACATCTGTGTACAATACTGAATATCACAATTTAACTTCCATCCACAAGACGCACGCGAAAGTGACGTGTTCCGGAAATGGTAATAATGCTGAAATCAGCCAATGGCCTTCGCCACCATTTTACCAAGGGTGAAGGCACCCCCAAACCTCGCCAGAACATGCAACCTATGTTTTTGAGGGCGTAGAATTCGAATATGTTCACAGAATTTCCATATGTTCTTTTACTATTTTTTCATTTGTGATTTACTGCACCGTGTTCCGGAACCCATTTAGTCGCTGTATTTGATCCTTGCATTTCTGCCCAAACAAGCCACGAATGACTTCAATACACAAAAAACTTCAATACTTTACTGTATGACATTTTAGGCCTCGCCTTATCTCCCTACGTATACATCGGTGGTCCCGTTTCGATACCAAACTCCTGCCCAATATCTTTCACGGTTCTCTGCGTTTTCTAGCTCTTGCTTGTAAAGCTCTACTACTATCTTCTTGGCCTCGTCTTTCAATGCTTGAATGTCCCTGGTCTTCTTGAGATTCACAATTCCGACTCGTGGCATGGTGCAGTCGAGGAGAAAGTGATGTCGGTATGAACATCACCTGGACGCAGAGCTTTTCTTGTCCGAGTCGTCATCGTTCCACACCACCTGATGAGCCGCTGACCTCAACTTTTGTTTCTTGTAATCTAATAAAGCTGGTAAGGCCGACAAGCAGCACGGCCCGCTACCAGATAAGAATCCGTCGCACTCATTGTATCACCTAAACACATCTAGTCTTCTTTTATGCCTCCGACCGACGACGGATGTAGTCTGCGCTCATTAAAGGCTTTTTTAACCCTTTACGCTTGAAATTTTCGGGTACATGAAATCCTGGTATGTCCCTGAATCCTCTCTCTCTTTCCACCTCTCCTATTTTTTTCTACAACTTGAAAAACTTGATTTTTGCCGGCCAACCACAGAGTCACAAACAGAATAGCTTGTGCTTATGGGTAACGAGAATGTCGCCACATTTGCCTCATATAATCGTGCAACAGTCTCGTATGGTAGAACTTACAGTCTAATCCACCCAGGCACGTTACTAATCTTCGGAGGTCGAAAGCCTAGTATAGCTCATTGAGAATAGCCCTCATTATTTTGCGCGAGGACTTCTATTCAAGCATCATGAATGAGATGAAATTGCTTAGAATCCAGAGTCGAGCTATGAGATCGTAGGATTTGATTCTGCCAATTTTTTGAAAAGGTTTCAACGGGGCTGCCGTTCAGGCCGAGTCCCATCAAAAAACTATTCATGTTTGTGCCCGCCAAAAGAAAACTCGCTTGAATACGGCTGCCGAGAGGAATTTGGCCAGAGTACACAAAGTTATAGCAAGCGATCACAGCTGCAGCCGTGGACACATGGGGGGCTAAAGTAGTAGGATCTGCTCCTGGTAAAATATCTAGAGCCATTAGAGTTCTGTTTGTGACCCGCCGCTCGTCGGCCTACCCGGAGTCCGGAGAAGGATCGAGAACACTACGCAACCAGAATTACGGGGGGGTGACGTCGGCAATCATCGGCAGAACAATAAGCCGAAGCAATTTGGCGGGGAAAAAGTGCTTACGCAAAAACTGCTGACAAAAACGGGAGTTTACTGCCAGAAGCTGTCAAAACATGCTCCCTAAGACCCGTACCTTACGGTAGCGGGAATCCTTGTTAATTTTCTCAGTCGAAATCAGCCCGATTCTCGAGGCACGGTTGTCGACAATGCACCCATGTTCACTAATTCTGAGGCAAGCTCAAGTCCTGAAAAGACGTGGGAGGCGAGCTCGCATCATATGAAGAAGGTATGAAAAGAAAACCTGCTAAAAAATATGGACTCTTAGCTCTCAAAAAGAAAAAATGCCAAGGACCGCGGAAATTGCAAGGACCGTGGTGGAATGACTGTACTTCTACGATCAACGAAGTATTGATATTTTTTTTAAAAAAAAAAAAACTCCTAAAGGTTCAGCCTCCGCCTCGGAGAGGCCTAATCCAAGTCATCGAGTTTCACGAATACATGCAAACGGCTGTAGATAATTATACTCAACTTTTTCAATCATTCTGTGTGACGTCCAATTGAGTCCGTCCGACGATGTTAGGACGCCTCCGGAGGAGGAGGAGGAGGTATATTATACTGACACGGTCCCACAATTGGAACAGCCAGTTTACTACGTAGGACATGGTAACTTATATAGGCTAAAACATCAGGAAAACCCGAAACTCCCAAATGCTCCCAATTGGCGCCAATTTGTCAAATGTCAACAATTATCTCCGATTATCCAATAAGTTATGTCCCCATAAATTGGTGCCAATTGGTGCCAATTGATGCCTATTATCACTGAATGTGGGGCCCTGTGAGGGTTTTGGAGAGCTGTTGTCAGGTTCTCAATGCACATTTGAATGAAGATGCATGATATTCAGCAAGACTAGCAACTTGTACATCACGGTATATACTGTATATAATATATCTAGAATACATCCACAATCCTACAATGAGCACCATGGAACGAAGGGCAGCAGACAAAACTAGCAGTGTAAAACAAAACTACATGGAAGGAGTCAGCAATATATCGGATGGAATTCCGTACACATACCGAATTCATCAACAGCGGCTAAAGGGAACCGAACCAGGCCCTGAGCATCACGTCAATGGACGGTGACAGGACGAAACGGCATGCTTACCATGATGCGAGATGGTCGCGCTGAGCTAAGGGAGCATTCACACGAGTGGGTAAGCACGTACCAGTCTGTGGCAACACCAACCTGACAAACAGACTCTTCAGCAAAAACTTGAAAGGGAGTAAAAAAAAAAAGATGCACCAGAACACATAAATTGTTTCCGCGGCATATGCACGACATACGCATGGCATTGGCCGAGGCCACCACATCGCGGGCATCACACCGCGTAGTGCGTTAGAGCGAGGCTGTGAAAGTGGAACGAATGAAATGGCAGGCTCCTACCCACCGCACGTTACGGGGTTGGCAATCTCAGTAGCGGTAGTTCAAGCGGAATCTCAATAAGTAACACAAAATGACAAATACCATCATAGCCCATCAATCCATCAGTTCTAGAGCTAATTCAAACTCCGAACTCTCAAAGGCCAACCCCTCCACGGCGGCTGGCATTTAACAACCGTAAACAACATAGCCACAGTTGGGGTGAATATTCTTTCCTTGCCCACACCCTTCATAAAAAAACCCTTGCGAGGCTCCAAAGACCTTGAAATGGGTCTCCACCCCCAAACCCGAGTTGAGGGCAAGTCAGTATTTGCATGCGGAGGGTTTGCAGAAACCGCGCTACGGTGGTGGCTATGTTGTTTACACTTGTTAAATGCCAGCCGCTCTGGAGGGGTTGGGGCAGGAAGTTTGAAGTTTGGATTGCACGTGAGTTGATGGATGACATTTATGCGATGACTATAGAGATTCCGCATGTAACTGAGATCCCCCAACCCCGTAAGTGCGGCTGGGTAGGAGACTGATGAAATGGCGTACCTCGGTCGCCATCCTCGCCGTCCGCGGCTCGCTCCGGGGTATGTCGGGGGTTGAGAATGGGGAGAACCGGGCTTGCATGGGACACAAATACTGCTCGCTGGCAGGCGTCCCGATGACTTTGGATCGAAGACAGTGTCAGTGACGGTGATACGAAATACAGCGTAGAGAAGAAAACACACCGTAAGAAGTTGGTGACTCTGTATTGAGTCACCGTCGAGTCTTGTGGGCATTGAATTGTGGGTGAGACGAGCCAGAACAACGATGCGAGGAGAGGGAAGATGGGGGGAAAGGAAGAGAAGCATTTGCCTTTGTTTATGGCCCCATCAAAACGAACCACTTTTTCGCGCTCACGTGTAGCAGTGACGTGGACAGTTTGATGAGCTGTCACGGTGTCTGTCAGTTTAGGGCCGGCCTTGATCAGGGACGACGTGATTCTCCCCGTAGCAGCAACTAGTGTCTCACACGATTCTGAGAGGCTATACCAGGGACAAGTGATTCTGTACACTTAAAGGAGTCCCTGGGGCCATTTCCATGAATAAAAACTAGATTCCTCAAGAATTAGTTTCAAATGTCTCCAATTATCACCAAATATCTGTTTGGGTCCAATTGGGTCCAATTGGTTGCCAATTAGCAATTCCGGGTTTTCCTGATGAAGTCACCCATCCTATACATAGAACACACGTACTACCAGAGGGGGGCGGAAAGTCTAGGTGGGAAATGAGGTCTCTGGCCTGGCTCGGACAAAGCAGGCAGGTTGCTCGGTTAAAACCTCTTGGGTGAGCCACTCTGATCCTTCAGAGCAGCCCGTAACTCCCCGGCAACCAAGACCCACTTCCCCACTTTTGACTCAACAGTCCCTCTGGGCACGTATGCCAGAGTAACTACGAAAGAAAAAGATATGTAAAGATAGGTAAAAAAATCGGAAATAAATCCAATGAGGAGCTGAACGGCCGGCCCAGGACTACGATTCAACAATCTCATTGATTGGGGGTAGTATATATGTCTGGATTGATTTCCAGCATAGGTTCACTATAAAAAACCTCAAAAACATCGAAGGCCAATTTACGCAGAAGTGCAATAATTTTCTCCTTGACCAACAACTCCTTGAAGCCGGTGAAATAAAAGACAGATGGTTTGACGAAGCGAATCCGAACACGTGTTTTCGGGATTGCATCGCTTGTCAGTCTGACGTGCCATAATGCTTCGTCCACAGCGTCTGGTGCTCATTCCGTCCATGGGATCCCCGGGTCGTCACCATCCCTACATATGAATTACGGCCGAAATTCACTCCAGAGTAGATATTGACCTTCTAACGAGCGCATGGGGCAGGCACTTCGAATTAAAATTGAACGCTACATTCAACCATATATTTCACCAGATTGAAGTAGATATTGAACTTATGACCCAGCTAACGGCCAATACACGGGTAAATTGTGCTTCTCTCCTTCGTAGATGGAAAACGAACACTATGATCAAAAAAGATCGAAATTTTAAAGAGCGCATGGGTCGCGCGCTTCGAATTAAAATTGAACAGTATATTTCACCACATATTCCACCAGATGTTGAACTTGTGAGCATCCCCGGCGCAATATTCGATGCGAAATTGAGCGTGTGGCAATCAATTTGATGGCATTTGTGTCCAGGCATTTGGAGGGAAATGGCAGCACTTGACTGAATTAGGCTTTCCTGGGTCAATCCAAGCCAGATGCATCCCTGGCGCAAAATAGAAGGCCATCCACGCGAAATTGAGCATGTGGCAAGCAATTTAATGGCATTCATGTCCACCATTAACAGCCATTTTGCTATTTTTGGGCTGGCATTTGGCAGGAAATGGCAGCACTTGACTCGGTCGGCGTGATTGAAAAGATAGAAAGGAGCCCCTGACCGAGGTCTGATCACCCTCTTTCATACTGTTCACACATAATGCACTGTGAATTAGCATCGGCAGAGCGTGGTTCTCTCTTGTCGAAATTCTCCGAGAGCAGTCAAGGCTGGGTACTCATACCCTTTTTCTTCTTTCCACCTTAAATTTCGATTTTATTGATATTTTATCGATGGAGTAGTACACATGGGCGCGACGATAAGACCAGGGAAACCCGCCACGTAGGGCTTAGATCCATTCGTCTTTGGCTACCCCAATCGCATCAAAGTTTTTGCCATTGCGCGTTCGTCTTCCAGGTAGGACGGGGGCAAGACTGATCAATTTTTCCGACGGTGGGGGGGAGCCTTCCACCCAACCTTTCCACCCCCTCCTGGAAACGGTGCGCGGTTTGCTCGGTAGAGGCGGAGGACGCGGATGGTCGTTGTGAGCCAAATCCTCGTAATCTTCGGGGCGGGGCCGCTTGAAGGATGTTCGCGACGTGTTGAATGAGTTGGATGGTCCCGGCGTCGATGCGGGAGTAGATGGTAGAAGCAGTGGTGGAGTCACGGACGCTGCTCGCTGAATGGTGGCAATGTGGATGGATGGCCGCGCAAGCCAGAAGGATGTCGTGGCGGTTGAAGGTGCTTTTATGACAGATGGACTGGCATTTGTTACCGGCGCATCATCTACTGCCTCGATCCGCTTCACAGGAAGCTTGGCCTGCTTTCTCTTGCGCTCGTTCCTCTATCTCGTCGTTATCTGTCCGCAGGATCGGGACGTGAGGAGGGGACACATCAAAGTCCCCTGCAAGGACGGTGGTAGCTGTCCGGCGAGCCTGCCTGAAGGGTCTCATCCAGGTGGACAAAGGCGATGGTAGTGGGCCGAGAGAAGGACGCCGCAGAAGCCGCACACTTTATATGCGTTCCTATAAGTTATTATCATTCCACCTTACGGCCTCCGGAAACTGTTGTTAGGTTGCCATCGCCAAGAAATTTCCTCAGCGAGTTGTCCCATTGGTCCCCTAGTCCTGGTTCTGCCGTTAACACTCTACCCCTTATTGATCGCGTTGATATACGCGTAACGTATGTGTGGTCTGATGGAATTTGTATACAGTGGGAGAAGTATGCGGTTGGACCCATAATGTACGTAGGTAGCTGTTGAGAAAAGCAGAATCGATATCGATGAGATGGAATTCCCAGTCCAGCTTCGCAGCTAGAGCGATTCCGTTTTAACAAATGGAGCAAATGATATCGGGAAATCGATACCGCGGCGCTGGGACGTACCCATAACGCAAAGTCGAGCCTTGTACTTGGTGACAATGCCCGCCGCGTTATGATTCATAGCATACACCCAAAACGACCCGAGGGGAGTGACTCCAGCCGGAACCGGGACTGTGAAGTGCTGACCGAGTCAAAGAACGAGAACGAATCTCACTCAAAAACCCAACCAACACAACTAAAAAACCAACTAGGGCTGGAACATTATGATTAAATATGCTTTCGGGCCATAATGTACTCTAATCGTAGTATAATCTTAAGGTTTGAGATGATATTTAATCGTAAGGGTATCACAATCTATTGTAATCGTAATTTAATCATATTTAATTGTACTAGGAAGTGCCGACTGCGTCGGCAAAGACCTTGCTTGGGTAAGTTTTTCCGCAGGTGTAATGGCTGAATTGTCAAAGCAAGATAGTACATGTAAGTAGTACAGCGGTTGAACAGACGCAATAAGTTTCTTTCAGGGAATCGACTGAAACTGCATATCGCGGAATTCATTAATAACCGATACGTGCTTTCTTTGAAAGGCTGCCCGGGTCTGTTGCGAAGATTCTACGTTTGCTTCCGCCCGATTTGGGTGTCGCGGGAAGCTTGGGTGCCGGAACTATAACCCAAAGACCAAGGATATCCGCCGTGTATGTGTTGCGACCCGATATCTCGTTCTCCTTGGGCGCAATGTTCCAGTGGCGGAGTGTCACCATTGCACGAACCACAGCGCCCATTATCATCCTGTGGTAGTCAGTTGCACGGATGAGATTCCCTTTCATATTGTATGCGGGAAGGGGGTGATGCAATGGGTGTTTTTCATTTCTTCCAAGGCGGCCTGAGCTGCGTCGCTTTTGACAGGCCAATTCTGGATAGTTTCGACGTCTTCAGGATCTGAATACAGTGTCATAGTATGAGATCCTTCCAAGCCAGAATGAATGGAAAGCTTGCCAATATTGCCCTCAGTTTCCTGGGATACTTGAAGTATCAGTGTGATAATAGTCAGTGCGAATGATATGATTTTTTTACGAACTTCAAATAAGACATGACGTAGCTTGATAGAGAGCACCGGGTTCTTTTTCTCACTGAAAATCCCCTGTTTCGCATTGCCTGCAGTTGCACACTGTTGCATGAACCATTTGACGTTGTGTAGGACTTCGGAGAAGTCGCTTGCAAATGGGGGCAGTTCCGGTGCAACCATGCGGCAAGTCGCCTTCGCGTCGGCAAGCGTGGGGGAAGATTTGGCTGGTCCCTTCCAATTAGCATCGGCTAGAAGCTAGAAACGTCTACCGAGATCAAGGCTACAAAAGTGAGGAATGCGGGGTCAGGCATAAGGATTTCCGCAGGCTCGGCATGATCAGTGTCGCCGTTATTGTGTTGCCCTTCGGCCTTTCGAGTCTTGGCAATACGGGCAGCCTCGTCCACTTTTTCAGCGGAATCCTTTGTAACCAGTAAATCTGCTAGATCAATTCTGCGCCATAGTACTACTTCACGGACTGCAGCTACACCTAGATAGTAAGAGTCGTGAATGAGGTCGGTTCGAAGAGCATCCATATCGGTCATCGATGTGTTGTTCAGTGACTCGAATCAAGAGCATCAGGAAAATCCTCTTCCCTGAATCTGTGACAATCGGGTTGGATTTGGTACAATTCGTTCCAATTTGGCCAAATTTGACCAAACTAACACAAATGCTAAATTGTGACAATTTGAAAAATCCGATCGTTCATTTACGGATTTTGCTAGATTTGAGCAGATTGGTAGGTAGGTAGGTAGGTAGGTAGCATTACACGGCACGGTCCGAATAACGAACGCCGGTTTCCAGGGATTATCCCGGTGTACAAAGCAAGTAAAAATACACCATCGCCCCTGGACCTCTCTCCGCCATCTAAGCCCCAGTCGCAGACCCCATGAGTTTCCCCATGCCCCACGGTAGACCCCAGACAACGAAAAGAGGCAACGAAGATGACCTAGAATATTTAGCATCAGATCAGACATTCCTTCTACTTGGGCGGTACACGGGGACAGCATAAAATTCTTCAAGGACTTCATACACAAATTTTGCAACCAGAACAATAGTTGAGCGCTCGTAAATCATGGCTTTCAAGAACTCTACACTTGTGAGTTCAGCCAATTTGTCTTTCATTTTTGGCACAGTGTTAAATAGTTTTTCCAGGAATAAGGTGCGCAAATTGAGAACTGCCGGTGAGCCGTGACATTCCAATAGTGCATGCTCTGGACTTTCTACTAGCCAAACATAAACGACAAAGGCGCTCATTTCGAGGGACTGGTTGTAGTGCATGATCAACGTGCCGCAACTTTTCTAAGGCAAGCAAATGGGTCGACAGCATTATGGAAGTCAGCGCTTCGCGATGATTCTGTGTCTTAACCATGTATAGATAATGCCTCATGAATAGAGTTTTTTGCGCGGCAGGTTTGTCCTTTTGGGGTTCGCGTCGCCCGTGCAACAAGTAAAGTTTGTCTGATGAGTCGACCAGCACCATTTTGACTTCGTTTGAACTTCATTTTCATGATTCAATTCGCAACAAAGTAAGAAAAAAGATAATGGTATTCACATTAACTACGAGACAAACTGTAATCATACACTATCAATTTTTTCTACCTATGACTTCGAATCCAGAGGTGACGTTCCAGCTCTGGCAATGGCAATCAGCTAGTGCGAGGGGAACTGATGGGAGGAGAACATACCGACATCTGCAGCTGCGAAGTGAGGCGGTACGTTGCATTGATACTCATACAGGCTGTGGAATGATCCATGATTAGTAATGAACTAGCGCACGGGGAAGTGATGGGAGCAGGACATACCGACGCTTGCTGCTGCGACGCGACGTTGAATTGATATAGGCTGTGAAGAATGATCCATAATCAGTATTCAAGCAAGATGTACAAGAGAGGGACATACTCGATATGACAACCAGACCAACTTTCAAACAAGCGGGTACAGCATGACCAATGTCGACAGAGCACCTCCGGGATATAAACATATTAGTACGAATATATAAAATGCTGACTGTCACATACCTGCACTGAGTACCAGAGGCCACTTCCTCAACGCGTTGGGTTACGCCGCCTCAGAGATGTCATGGGTAAGGGCATGCCACAATGTCAGAGAGCGGAGGAGATAGTAGCACATACATACCAGTAAGTAGACGCCGGGGCCGGGTCCGGGTCCAGAGAAGGGTGTCGACGTTGGTTCCTTGATGTTGCTATCTTGTGCTCGAAAAAGAATGAGCCCGAGCTAGGATGAGTAAAAGATCAGTACATACCCTGGAGGAATGCACTAAAGAGCAGAGGGATGCATGCGGCGGGCATCTGAAGGCTGCAACGATGGTCGAGAAGAGAGAGGACATGGAGGTAGAGAAGAGAGAGGTGTATGCGACTGTTATGACAGGATCAAAACGAACCATATTCTTCGCGCACGTGCCTAGCAACCGTTGCTTTCGCCGTCGGGCGAGAGGATGATTGCCGTCGGACTTCATCGGACTCACACGGCGCACACATTAGGGCCGGTGTCGGCTAAAAGACGCTGGAGGAGAAAGAGAGAGTCGGTTAACGGCGCAAGCTAACTACGTAGCTAAGATGCCGGTATAGTAAATAACTATACAGTATGTAGAGTAGCTAGAGTATATAAGCTAAAAGATGCTGGCACTTTGCACAAAGGCCTTCTTTAGTAAGAAGATTGAGATCTGCTGCTCTGGGCGGCAATAAGAGACTGGGGTCCACATGCACACACATCGGCCCTGGCCTCTCGTACTTATCTGTCACCATAAAGTCTTAGATCACACTTGTGCTAGCCTCTCGACTGGGTGATCAGTGACTAGAGTCTAGTGTACATAAGGATGTTGTCGAGTGGTTGTAGTGTTGCCGGGGTCGGGTTCAGAACCGATTCCGAACCTGAACCGAACCTGGACCGAACCTGAATTGGGGTTCGGAGAGAGCTGAAGAACCGGACCGGACCCCAGGTCCAGTTCGGGGTTCGCGTTTTTTGAAATTTGGCCGAACCTGTGCGAACCTGTCCGGACATGTCCGGACCCGTAGTTTTTCTCTCTCAGAATAAGACATTTCTCACCAAAAATTGAGTATACATCCCAGCGCGATACCTCAGACTTACGCGGGTATGCGGGTGTGTCGGACCGCGTAGTAGTCCCAAATGGAGACATCAACTGATGGCGGTGCGCGCCCACTCGCACTCATTCCTCTCCAATGATCCTCAATGTCTCTTCCTATCGGTCTGCTGCTCCGGCCTCATTTCTTCATCTTTGACTGAATACGGGAGCTCTCAGTATTTTCTTTGCATTTCTTATTGTCAATAAAGGTCCTTGAAAATTGTAATGCTCATCATCTGCCTCATTCAATTTCCTCCGTCGCTTTTGACCATTCTCTGGCTATTATTTGTCCTTTTACATGTGACCAAGATGTATTTTGACATGTGAGTCCATTCTAGTTGTGTTCAGAGGCCGTTTGCGCTCTTATTGGCGGCTTTTGTGGAGCTTTAATCTCTTGGATCTCCATCCGGGCGATGAACTGCTCACGAAAAGCGACTACGGCGCCCGCTCTGTCGCTCATAATTCTCAAAGCAGCGATAAAAGTTGGCCAAGGCTAATTTTTGCGGAGCAGTATAGTCATGTCCACCTGGACGGCTCCAAGTTGAGCGTGGACCTCCGCAGGCCATCATGATGCGCTACGCCTTAACAGCATCCTCTCTGTCGTTCAACTGAATCTCTACACACCGAAATTCTCAATGCAGCGATAAACGTTGGCCAAGGCTAATTTTTGTGGAGCAATACAGTCATGTCCACCTGGACGGCTCCAAGTCGAGCGCGGACCTCCGCAGGCCATCATGATGCGCTACGCTTTAACAGCATCCTCTCTGTCGTTCAACTGAATCTCTACACTGGGAAATTTTCTACATAAAAGCCCGGGTGCCTTCATTGGATTATCAGTTTCCCGCTATGTCTTCTGGTGAGCAGTGCGCTGTTGGCTCCGATGGAAACCTCCTCCCCGTGTGAGAAGTATAGGGGGGTATGGTTGAGATCGCTAGTGGCGACTCGGCTCAGACACAGACACAGAGTGGCTCGGACACAGATGGAAGTAAGACGCAAGCAAACGACAGATCAATTGATGCTGTAGCACGCGGAAACAAACAACTATTCTAACACCCCGCCGATCAAATTGTATTCTACAACGACCCCGACGACGCCAACCCTCTTCCGCCAATCCCTGCTTCGACTTCTACCCCCGCGGCGGGTCAGGCTGTTCCCATCACCAACTTTTTTCGTCGCTCCGCGCGTACTCGCACGGTGTCCAGCCGTTTGACCGACCCGAACAACGTCGAAGCTCCCAAGCGCAAGGCCGCCGAGGATCTCGATAGTGATCGTGCCGGCGCTGGCATCCGCAAGTCTTCTCTGTCCCCGTCGCGCACTGACGAGGTTCTGGAGGACGAGGACGTCGAAATGCCTGACCTTCAGCCCGTCAGCGACTCCGAGGACGACCGCGACGATGACGATGACGACGCCGATCCCGCCACTGACACCGAGGACGTCGACGCAGCGTATGAGCACACCAAGGCGCTCGGAGATGCCGACAGAGCGGTGCGCAATTCCATTTAGTTTGGCATTTAATTAACTCGGCCTACTCTAGGCAATGAAGTCACGCCCCAAAGCCGACCTCACGAAGGATATTCACCCGCTGTTCAAAGCGGGAGAAATGTTGGACCCGGACACGGGGAAGGTCATCAAGGGACACTGGTGTCTCCTTTGCCAGTTCGTACCTATTATATCTGAATCCTCTACTTCTCGTCTCTGATTAATATCCAGGAAGGACGGTGTTCCCAAGAAGAAATGTTTCCTTTTGGGAAATGTCTCGTCCCGCCGAACCCACATAAGCCGGTACGTAGTTTTTTTCTTCCAAACTTGTTGAAGGATATGGCTAATCTGTTTCGAAGTAACCCGAGCCATTTCGCTGTGTATAAGAGGATGTGCGAGAAGAATAGTGTTCCGATTCACCGCCAGGCCACGCCGAAAGATTTGTTCAAGTAAGCGTTGACATCGTCATTACAGCCTTTTGCGGAACTTAGGGCGCGGCCAGTTTTTTTTTTTTTTTGTAAGTTTTCGGCAGAATGGCTATCCTGACCTCAATTCTCAACGGATTCCCTTGGTGGTAGGCTCATTCTACTCGTGTTGTAAATGCGGAGGGCATGACATCTTACGATTTTTTCTGAGAACCCCGAAATCATTTATTAGGTCAGATTGGGGTGTTTTGAGCTGTCTGGGAGCAGAATATGCCACAAAGTAGCTGTAGTGCTCGGATTGACCTAGAATTTTGATACAATGCACTTATGGGTACTACGGAGAGCAGCCAGCACCGGGATAGTGAATGTGACTTGTATTTCAAATTTACTGCTGTTAGGGAAATTCACCCGATATCCTACCTGTTTACATGTATGATAGAGTTGAAATACAAGTCACATTCACTATCCCGGTGTTTTCTGCCCTCTGTAATACCCATAAGTGCATTGTATCAAAATTCTAGGTCAATCTGAGCACTACAGCTACTTTGTGGCATATTCTGCTCCCAGACAGCTCAAAACACCCCAATCTGACCTAATAAATGATTTCGGGGTTCTCAGAAAAAATCGTAAGATGCCATGCCCTCCGCATTTACAACACGAGTAGAATGAGCCTACCACCAAGGGAATCCGTTGAGAATTGAGGTCAGGATAGCCATTCTGCCGAAAACTTACAAAAAAAAAAAAAACTGGCCACGCCCTAAGTTCCGCAAAAGGCTGTAAGCTCGTATTAGTACCTGAAATGGATTTCGAGGTCCTCAGGAGCCAGAGCAGCAGAAGAGGATGAGAACAAATCTAAGAGGGAGTTTGCCATCGGAAAGGCCGGATCACGCTTATATAAGCGCACGATTTTCTCAAACGGATTGCCGGTAGCCACGAGCACCGGAATGGTATATTGATCGATCCGGTCACGCATTTGGGTGACCACATCGATTACCAATTCGGTCAAGTCACCCACTTAGGTGACCGCGTTGAATTCCAGCGGACATCAAGGCGGACATACACAAGTGCCTGGAGATTCATTTCACCAGATTAATAAGGATGCAAAATATAAGAGGAATTACACCCTGTTGAGATGTCTCTGGAGGTCTTGAATTGGGTGTTCTATGGCAGAGAGCACACAATTACAGAATCCGATCTCCAAACAGCCCTGCCAAGAGGTTATAATGCTTTGGAGGGAGGGACTACAAGCATAGGAACGGACAAAAAGATTCGGACGGAAAAATATTGAATAAATTACCTTGCTTAACAAGGTTTCTGCAACCTCATAATTGTCCCCACTTTTCGCCAACCCGACTTGATCCGAGTTTTTCCGTATTGCTCCGATCAGTCCATTCTTTGTCAATATTGATTATTCATTCAATGCTCGTGCACACATCTCCTCCCACCATCTCCGGGGCTCCTCGTTCAAACGTTGGATCCTCATCCTCTGCCAGCAACATACTCTAGACAGCCGCTGTAATGAAAACCGGCTCGTCCCTCGCCCATTACAAGAATCGTGTGCTTATATAAAGAAACTTTCAAGCCATAATTTTTCTTCATCTCGTCTTAATTTCGTGCCGACCTCCGCCTTGACTCGCCACTATACAACCATTGGCTGGCCTAGAAAATCAACTTTTGGGCTGTCAATTATCTTTGTCTCGCCTTGTCGTCGCCGCTGGCCGACGTCTTGAGCCGCCACTAGGCTACAGCCATAGGCTAGGCCAAAAATAAACTTTTGGGCCATCAGTTTTCTTTCTCGCGACTTGATCTCGTCGCCGATCTCCGTCTTGACTCCTCACGAGGCTACAGACATGGGCTAGCCCAGAAAAATAAACTTTTGGGCCGTTAATTTTCTTTGTCTCACCTTGCTCTCACCACCTCTAGATACTAACTCGAGACTAGGCTATGGACATTGGCTAGCCCAGCAATCATACAATTTATTGGGTCGTCATTCTTCTCTGTCTAGCCTCCACCCACCTCTCTCATCAGGAAAAGCCTCCTTTTCCAATTTGGCACAAATTGTGTGAATTTGGCACAACCGTGCTAAGCGAAGTAAGCGGTTCAAGCGATGGGAATCTGTCAAAATCGTGAGCCAATTCTAACCGAAATTTACGAATTGCCAAAATGTTCCAAACCTCCCGCTGATTGTACGAGATGTAGTCAGGAAACCAAACTAAGTATCTTACAGGTATCTTAAGACTTACTACCACGTCGGGCTTAAGCAAGACTGACTCACAACCACTTAGTGTTGCCGATGTCCGGTTCGGTCCGGTTTTTTGCCAAAAAATCCGAACCCCGAACCTGACCTGGGGTCCGGTTCGGGCAAGTTTTCCGAACCCCGAACCGGACATCGGTCCTGTTCAGAAGGGGTTCGGTCCAGGTTCAGAAGGGGTTCGAACACGAACGAACCGCAATTTTTTTCAACCCATTTTGGGCGCAAATACAATCAAGTATAGAAATTAGATCCCGGCCTCATTGTAGGAAGCATCTAACGCCGCGATGACACGCTACGTCGCCTCCTCTGCAGCACCCACGTGACCGTTGCGATAAGCGCTCTTCAACAGCTGCAGGGCCTCGAACATATCGGGGGCCAGCCGGTTGCGGTGCTCAGTTCCGGTAAGCGCCCCATTGGAGAAAGCCCTCTCTGATGCAGTCGCAGAGCCTTGGATCGCAAGATAGTCCCGTGCCATGCGGGCGAGTGTTGGGTATTAGGCAGAGTGATGCTGAATATAAGATGGTCAGATATTGTACATCTGGCGTGTGCAAAATTATACATACCCCCCACCATCCCACAACATTGTCAACATCCTGCAAAGGGGCATTAAGGTAGGCGGTAAGCTCATCACGAGGATTAACTGCTGCAAAATCCTTGTTTTTGCGTGCTTGAACCTTAGCCCGCATCCAGGAATGCCCGTATTGAACCGGCGCATTCGAGGCTATAGTGTGTGAGGCACAGAAATGAGTAGACAGGGTTTACTCACTGCTCTGTACCATTATGACCTCCGCGACATCCACGGCAGGGGCAATGTAATAATCATCAAACTGAAAAAAGGATCCCGTAAGATGCTGCGACAATGGAATCTAACCAAAATCTCACCACGGACTCGAACTTTATCAGGCCTTTTTCATATGCCTGCGGGTTCCATGACTCCTCCACATATGCAGTCTTGAAGTTCGGGTCCAACGCTGGCGCACGTGAGAACAAATTTCAGCGGATAAGATGAAGCTCACCGAGACAAATGAAATAAACATCAGTATCATCGGTTTTTCCATACCACTTCTCGACATTTGCGAGCCCAGCATTGATCGAGTCTCGCATAGATTCAAATCTATCCGTTGCCGCCATGTTAGTCCACGTCTCCACGAGAGCCTCGAGGAGGGGGAGGGTCCGCCAAACTGTAGGATACTTGAGCTGGAGAACGATTGCTGAATATTGGCGGGCTCCTGCGGTGTAAATAAAATCATGGTTTCAATTCTCATTAAGTATGCACAACGGTAGGTACCTGAAGAACTTCGTGCATATTGGTAAGCTGTTCCCAATCCTTGGTCGTCAGCCGGAAGTCCGAGTAGGACTTTTTCACGAGGTTCGGGACCTCTGTGCTGTCGTCGGCCAGAAGCACAAATCGATTCACAGCCTGCAATAGGAATAAGTCGGGTTCGATATTAAAAGAAGGGATACGGACGACTCGGAGTAAAATCAGCCGGTCAAGGCACGTAAACAGAGATGCCCATCGGGTTCTAATCCAACCCAGGAGCTGAAGAACGGGGACTCCCGTCTCTGCGCACATCTTCTTAAAGAATGCATGTGCTTGCGGGGACATGCGGATCTAATTTTGACAGCATGAGTTATGTTCGATTCACGGGTTCAACAAGTAAAAATACACAGTACCTGCTTAACGAGAGCGAGAGCCTTCCCCACAGCATCCTTTGGAGCATTCCCATCCTCTTCATCGTCATCTTCATCCCCGTCACCGTCCTCCTCGCCATCATCTCCGGCAAGGAGCGCATCCAACTCATCATCATCTAGCTCCGGATTAGCGGCTTTCAATTCTTTCCTCACCTTCTTCGCCTTCGCGAGAACTGCCTTCGCCGACAGGGGTGACACATCCGAAATGAAGTGTCCGGCCGTGAGATGCACCGCATGTTCCATGCACCTAGCCGAAAAGATGAAAAGACCGAACAAGTATTCATTTAAACAATGATCATACCTGACGCGACGCTGAACGGGATCCCAGCGCATTTTGAGCGGATCGATTTCCTCTCCAAAGGCTTTCAAAGCCGTGTCGTTGTTGGTGGCATTGTCCGCCGTGAACCAGCCAACCTGAGAGGAGGGATGAGATGATTTCGAATGAATTAATTACAATGTTATGTCTACCTTGTCTCGAATCTCGTATTTATCGACGGTACGCACAAGGATCTTCGAAAGATTGGCCCCGGAATGGTTGCCCTCGATTGGAGTGTAGGAGAGTTGCTCCGATTTCAGGCTCCATTCCTCGGGGCTGTCAGCCGGCGCATCGACGTAGTGACCTGTCACCCCGAGGAATGGATCACCGGTCTTTGACGTCCAGGTGTCGAACGTGAAAGAAACTTGTCCAGGTATGTCCTGCAAGACAGTCAGCGGACATGAAATTCAATCACAATTAACAGCACCTTCAATTTGGCGCGAAGCCGCTCCTCAACATCCTCTGTCCGCTTCAAGATTTCCGCCCGCATCTTCGTGCGATGCGGAATGTCGCTCTCCTTGAGACTTGGTCGGATATACTGGAGGAGGCGTCGGAATGGGCCTCTATCGACAAGCATAAAGGCCTATGTACCTGTTAGATTCGGTCGAAAATGGAAAAAAAACATAGGTACAAACATTATCCTCGGTCACCACCAATTCAACCAAGTAATCGAGGAGTCCTGGGGTGCTGAACGGGGGGGTCTTCGTGGTAAAGCTGTCCAGGGTGGGCTGCTGCAAGTCCCCGCTGAATCCATGTCAGTGGGATATTACAGCTGTTTGCAGAACTTAGGGCGCGGCGTGTTTTTTTTTTTTTTTGGTAAGTTTTCACGAGAACAGCGATTGTGGGATCATTTCTCAACCATTTGCCCTGCGAATAGACTCATTCGATTCGGCAGGAAAGGGCGGAGGGCCTCGTCTCCTAGGTTTTTTTATCGACATCCAAAATTTCCTTTTTGGGATAGATTCCCGTGTTTTTCAGTGGTTGAGCGGAGAACATGTCCCATGGGACCTATTTTGCTCCAATTGAACGCAAGTATCTCTAGTTCACCTGTCTACTATGACTGATCCCTCGTGATTCACAGTATTCATGGACATTCAAGGCACAACCAGGATAACTTTGGCGGCCTGGAGCTAGCACAAACATATGGTGTTCCGTGGTCAACATTTGCAGAAGCTGTGATTCCCCGTGGGTCTTTGGATTGCACCTTAGCTTGATCGCATTAACCATCTCGAAACCAGGTCCAGCTGTACGTGCATCGACACTTGTGACTGTACAGGACGATGGGACTGTGATTCTGCCACCTATTGACCTGGAATCAAATCCGGTGGGAGATCTCCGCCATCTATTAAAGGAATATTTTGAGCAGTGCTGGGGTATGTACCGCTTTCTGATGTTTCGAAGTATTCACTCAGTCCACACAGTACATAGAAACTCGGAAGACACCGGCAATGTCTTTCCCATGCCATGGGCAGAGATCGCATCTGACCCGACCAAGTTCTATGATACCACGAAGTTTGCCTTCCCCCTGCCCCTGAAGGACCCATTGGCATTCACCAGTCTTGAAACATTGACATTCATGGAATTTGTAAATTCAAACAATGGTTCTACACCGTTCAAGTTCAAGCACAATATCATCTTGCAACCTGAACAACCCGAGTCCCATATTGAGCTGCCAAAACCAACATCTCCCGTACCCTCACCTCCAAGACTCAGTGAGGAGATACCTTCTCCTCAAAAGACAGTATCCCGATCCCCTTCACCTACACCCACCCCACCGCCGTCTCCCCCGCACCAGATTTCCCGAAAATCTAGCAACAAGCGGGCAAGGTAAGATTTACATTATTAGTGGATACAGTCAGGACTGATACCTGATACCGCTCGTAGGGAACAGGATCCAGGTGTAGAAACCAATTCTGGAAAAAATACGCGATTAAAATCCAAAGTGTACATATCCCTTCTCTCTCTCCTAATGCTTGATTAACATGATTATTCAGTAAAGAGCGCACTACTGCTGCGACCGGAAATGGCCCGCGTCGCTCATCCCGGACTAAAAAATCGGAAGACCCAACAGTTGCATCAACATCAGCAAGAGGGCGGAAAAAATTCGTTATCCAAGTCCCCGTTCCCGTAGGCAACACGATTCAATATGCCCGTATTTCCATCACGTGACAATATATGTGCATATTGAATCGCGTCGCCTACGGGGACGGGGACTTGTATAACCAATGTGAGTCGTGGAGTCTTATCAAAACACTACAGGATGAGCACCCAGCGAGTATCACGCTCACCTGGGACCAGAATATGCCAGAGCATTGTGTCTGAGAAGTGGGTGTTTTTGTTGGATTCAATTACATTGTTCACATGGTATAGGACCCACAGATAAAATCCGGCGACGAGGTGACCTCAGAAATACTTGTAGATATGCCCTAATGAGACCCCAAAACAATATATTCCCAACTCCCCCTGTGGGAGGAGATTTCCATATAAACATGATTATATTAGAGTACATTTTTTATAAGCCGAATAAAAAGAATTGAAGCACGAGAGAACCTCCAAAATTTCCTTGCGGTTCCGCTCATATAGTTTCCAGAATGATACATTCAGAATTGAGCACGCAGTGAGGGAAAAGGTCGAAAAGATCAAAAATGTCCCAAAATGGGAAAAAAATTGGCCGCGCCCTATGTTCCGCAAAGGGCTGTAACCTCGCTATGGCTCGGTTCAACACCGATTCCAGTCACCTATTCAACAGTTCAACACTGCCTGTTCTGTTCTGTTCTGTTCTCCTTAATTGTGGTTTATTGGTGTTCAATGATGTTTAAACACACTGTAGTTTACGTCGCGTTCCGTAGTGAGGGACTTTACTCAGAATCTGAGTCGTGGGGTTTGTTCTAAAGACCTCATAGGGGGCCCAGAACAAACCTCTGAGTACCCGGTCAATATAGCATGCAGAAACATCGTACTTAAGTAGACACTAATATCTTCACATTCAATTGCATCGTTTGGGCAGCAGAGGCACAAAAAACCAAATACAGCGACGAGGCGACCTCTGAAATGTGCCTATGTCTGCTGTAATCACAGTCTGGAGCACCGTATCCACATCTCCCCTTGTGGGAGGAGATCTGCTTGAATGAGTCATAATTTTATACTACATATTTTACAGGTTGAATAAAAATAAACGAAGCACGAGAGGAAACGCGGAATTCCATTGCAATTCCGCTCATATGGTTTTCAGAGCGATACATTGTGAATTGAGTCTGCAGTGAGGGAAATGGTCCAAAATATCGAAAATGTCTCAAAAAGGAAAAAAAAAAATGGCCGCGCCCTATGTTCCGCAAAGGGCTGTAAGCATCTTCTGTTTTTGTTTTTTCAATGACTGTGATAACAAAGACCTTGGTCTGTTTAAACCATAGGTATTTATTCGGTGCTTTTCTTTCAGGCCTGCCGAGTGCCGTGCACAAGGCGGAGACCAGCACTAATATGAAGTGCTCCCGCTGTTGCAGTGATACACGCTCAACCAGTCAGAATTTCCCCCAGAACACGGATTATTAGACAGGCGCTGGATGCGACGTGGGGTTGTAAGCCGATGAAAGGGAAAGGAATACATGCCCTTCGAGGCGGCGTTTGCACTGCGTGCACCATACACGACGTCGGAGTATTCAGTGGAAACTGGCCGTTGATATGAATAGACATGCGTGGATGAACGATAATATCCATACCTCGGCTGTGATGCGGTGGGCCGTCTGATTTTCAACCACCAAAAAAAAATCGATCTGGAACAGAAGTACGAGAGTCGAGTGGAATACAGTTAAAAGTAGAAAAAAAAGAAAGGTATCAACAGGACCCAGGTCCGACGCTGGGAGTCGAACCCAGATCTCCCGCCGATTTTTATCGCAATTTTTTATTGATGACAGGTGTGCGCTGTGCACGACGTCAGATGGATTAGCTAGGAATTCATTGCAGATATGAGATCGGATTAGCCGTGATGTGGGTAAGCCGTCCGATTCTCAACGACTGCAAAAGATGAGAAGAGAAATGCGTATCAGAGTTGACCGTCATGTCGCATGGAGTCCCTATTCCAAGTCAGTCACTCTTGAAGGCCCCACCGCCTTTGAAGCGGGGAAAAAAAAGCTAGACCGCAATCCGATTCCGACGCTGGGAGTCGAACCCAGGTGACCTCTGAAACTATTCACACCAATATTCATTGAGAGCAGCCATACACGACGTCGGATGTGTTCAGTGGAAGTTGGCTGTGGATATGGGGTCGAAGTTGCGACTCATACAACAACTTGTGAAGTGGGTGAGTCCATAGCCGCAAAGAACAAAATCTGAAACTGAAGAGAAATAATCTATCGGGATCGGCCTGCGTCGGACCCATGCGTTCAGGATTCATAGCACTGCACTGGGGAGGGGTAAAACAAACCTGATATACTATATCCTCCAGCCAAAAACGTAACTGTCCTGCTCCCGAGTTCCGACGCCGGGAGTCGAACCCAGGTTCCCTGCTCATAATTTGAGCCCAAGGACCGATTGTTGGCAGGTGTACGCATGCGACGTGCACAACATCGGAGGTGGTGGGTCGTCTGTGGACGACAATTTAAGCATTTATCAGGAAGTGCATACGAGTCGAAAGGTCATCTGTTTTTCTTCAATCCGAGTACAGCGCTTTGCATGTATTCGTGAAAATGTTGAAAATATTTCACAGCTTCACGTGACTCGTGCCGAGCGTGCCGGGTTCATCCGCTCTCTTTCAACATCCAAATCTGACCCGGGATTACTTTGCACATCTCCAGGAACCTTGAGGAGGCTCAAACTTATTAATCTGACTGGATTTTCGCGTCTTTCACTGTCCAAAAAACTTCGGCAGGGCCGGCAAGGTCACGTGCGGCCATGGGAAATTTTCAACATTTTCACGAATACATGCAAAGCGCTGTAAGAGTCCAAGTACTATTTTCAACTGTGATACCGGCCACCTTAGCATTTATGTCAGGTTCTCGAGAGCCATACCGTCCCTATAAGATCCACCGTAGGTTACAGTGAAGGCTGGTATCCTACGAATAATTGAACACCATTTTCTCGATTTTACACGAAGTCCCGATGAAGCAGCGAATTTATTTCCGCCGGCATCGTCAACAAGACCAAATACTAGGAAACCGGCCACCCCGCTATTCAAGTTCCACAGGAGCGAACTCATAGCAATTTGGTTCAGGAATGATACAGAGAGAGTCTAGGGACTATTCTGTACAGTTGGGGTTTAGATACATGTAATGGGGTGGGTGGAATTATGTACTTGAGATGGATGCAGAACCTGCCGAATCACAGATCATCGACTACCCAGGCACCGCATCGGGCCCAACTGCGGTGGCCGCCCGAAATGAGGCACGTATAACTCGATATGAAGGATTCAAACATACTGGGGCACCTACCCGCATACCAAGATGCCGCTAACTTCCCAGAAAAATGTAAATGTCTCGGGTACCAAATTTCGGTGGTTTGGGGGAGAGGACAGCAGTGAGAAGGAAATTGAGGAAAGAAAGAGTTAGAGAACACACCAGGCTGTAGGATTCCCAACGTCAAAAACCCTTGCCAAATTCCAGACCAATAGCATCGATGGGTCGCCCGATGTGAGCGTGGCGAGCCTGAGCCACTTAAGACTGAAGTCGAGGTGTATCCAGGCCATAGCAAGAGTTCGTGGGGGGAGCGCATGCTGAATTCTCACAGAAATGAATGCCGTAAATTGTGGGAGTAGAATGAGCCCAGGTTGTCGTCGAAAGACGGAGAACTGGTAGAGAAAGAGCTAAGACAGTCGTGTGGGGGCAAGAATCCGGTGTTCGGAACGTCTCAGCCGATACTGCACGTGCCATAACTTTTGATCCGAAGCTCACTTTCGGTTGAGAAACGCTAGTCCTGTGGTTACCACGCCTTCATAGTACGCGGTCGAGAACGGTGGGATAACAGGAATGATGGAGGACGATCAGTTGTCCGGCGGACAGTTTGCCGGACAGTCCTTCAGATGGTAGGTTAAGCACAGTGCGTTAACAGACTGTGTGGCACGGACTGTGCTTCACGATATATCGTTCAGCAAGGCACTTAACCGGAAAACCTCGGAACTCCGTCCACAGTACCGTCGTGGGCGAGCAGAATTGCCAAACTTACTCTGTACTTGATGGTGTGGACTGGGTAACGACCAGCACAGCTCGAACCGTCAAACCTGGTTCCACCATCTGTTTTCGCTCTCTTGGAGTTACAGTCTGTACCGGGGGGCCGCTCAATCGAGCTGATCCGCCTTCGACGCCTGTGAAACGCAAACTTTCGACCTCGAATGGTACAGATGACGGCTCACCAACAAAAATCACCCGTTTGAGGTCCGTCATTTCTAGACTCAAAAACTTTTTCAATCTTACCCATTTCATCCGTTCTTATCTAGCACTCCTTCCCAAATACGTCCCTCAGAGATAATGTACGCCTAGCTTCTGGGAGCATTCTATCCTCTACTTACCAGTGTTTGAGTAGCTCTATTGAATCTGACGACGATTCACAAACCGATGGCCCTGTGGTCTCTTCTCCCTAAAAGCCAAGCCAGTGAGTTTCACGCCCTCTAAAATAAACCTGAAGGGTTTAGACGTCCCAGAACAATTGCCAAGAAAAATCGGCCCTGGCCGCTCAAGTACACATGCGACATGGACATGGGTTTCCAGGAGATTGCGGACGCTAAAGGTAAAAGGAAGATTGTATTTGAGCAAACATTTGTCGGGTGCAAATGGGTCCACAGTACATTCTATGAAAACCTTGCCGTCTGGAAAGCGGCCAAGAAGGCGGGTGCTTTAGAGGACGCTGTCAAGCAGGGATCTACGAGTGCTGGGGCCTGGCAGCGAATTTACAAAAAATATTCCAAATAATACGACGAGAATTCGGTAGATACCTGTTTTATTCATCATATAGCTACTTTAATTTTTAAATAATACTCTGACCGCGTCTTGAACTATCTTTCCAAGTAACTGCATATCTTTACCTCAGCAGGCATCAGAAAAGTCCCGTGGTCGCCTAAAATTTTCTGTCCTTGCTGCCATCTTCTCTTTATCATGTCGCTCCTTTCTGCTGAATATTTGTTAGGTTTCTCGCCTCTCATAACTGGACTTGGTCACTGAACTTGATCCTTCCCAGAAACTCTCAAGTCGCGCGAGGCGTGACACTCCCAGACCTCAAAGTTTGTAATCTACGCAGGGTGTTATTTAAGACTTCCGCTAACGATATTCCAGTCAATGCTGAGAGCATTTCTCAAGATTTCCAGGTTTCCGTCTGGTAAAACTCCAACTACCGTTATCCAGTTGGGACTGATTGAAGCCCAGACGGGTTTGTATACAATAAATTCGGCCAGACATTCTTGCAAGTAATCCAGAAAAAATCGCGCCGCTTAAATCTGGACACTTCTGGACTCTCCGTGTATTTTGTCAATGGAGTGAGCGCAATTGATCCAATTCAATTGATGCGCCGACTCCCGAGCGCGCCGCTCACTCAATTTGGATGCGCCGACGGGAGAATCAGTCGAGTACGACCAATAACGTCAGAAAACTAAAGGCAAGACAAATGGGAAGACAAGTAATACTGCAGCAACCCTAGATGCGAAGTCCGTGGATTGAGAAACCCACTGCATTTTTATGTAACAAGACAAGATACGCGCAACACCGCAGCACTAGCCCCATCATTCATCAATGCATCCAGTTGGAAGGAGAATGCCCTACCAATTTCCGAACCGGAGATGTGGTTGTAGTGCGGGAACACACGCCAGGTTTATTAGCGTAACGGTCAAGGCCCACGCCTTCTGGTGTCCAATCCAGTCTGATTTTTTTGAAGCCGTTGTCGGAGTCCATTGGTAGACGATGAGGGAAATAAAATTGCATTTCCTTTCTGTACATGAAGACTAAGTACGGTGCCAGGATTTCCATGGTGAGGAAGCCAGTGGGTGCAGTCTTTTTGTTCTGTCCGTGGCCGCAACAAGCCTTTCGGGTCGGGCGAAAGCAGTGGCGTGGTCCAGTCGGGGGCGGATAAATAAATTGTCGAGTCTCCAGTGCAAGAAAAGAAGAGGAAAAACAAAAAAAACGACAACGACGATCTACAGCTGCTCTCATCTGGATTGTCTGTCCTTTACAGTTAGGGCCTGGTCCAGGAGACAGCATCTGTATACATTCGTCAAGGTATTGCCGTTCATGGTCGAAGGACACAGACAGAGTTATGTACCGTGTTTAACACTACTTTTCACTGGGCAGGCCTACAACATGCGAAGTACGAGCACAAAAATTGTTGTAGCGTCTGTTTGCAAGAGACTAGGGCAGGCCCAATGCGGGCCCAGGGAACGCAGTGAATGAACCCCGGCGCCAAGATGGATGGATATCGAGAGAGTTATAGAGGTCGGATGTTCCGATATCTCGCCGAGCTCCACGGTTGAGGTTTAGCGGAGTTCGAACTCACGCGGGGAACTTTAGGGACACGTGATACGTGCGGTATCGGCTGCTTACTGCTCTCTCAGATGTTTTGTTTTAAATTTTACCCCAGCGTTACACCCTTCGACCTCTCAGAGAATCTCTACTAGGATCCCAATCACCCTGCCCAATTTCAGGAGCAACGGTTGTCCCAACCCTCCGAATGATTTTGGTGGACAATGAAAAAATGCCAAAAAACAGATCAAATACGGCAATCAAAATGTCAAAAGGCTGATGTATCTAACGGCACTCTCGATAACTCTGGTTCGGTCGTGCAGTAAACCGGACATTTGGTGGATTCTGAGCGACTGCCAGTGATATATAAGTCAGAACCTGCTGCCAGACGAGATGCAAGTTGAGGTCCTGCCGTCCGAAGTTGTATTTCCATCGAATCAAACGTGCGTGTCCCCTTGGGACACAAACTTCGAAGTTGTGACTCCCTGTCTCGGTGACCCAGACGTTCGGGAGCGATCCCGTCCATCATGATGGGGCTAAGCGAATTCGGCTAAATTGATGGACGGGATCGCTCCTAGAACGTCTGGGGCATATGGTGGCCTGTACCCCCCATGGTGTCACATCCCTCTGCTCATCCAGTCTGCCCCGGTTCCGCCCCAATGGATGGTTCCACTCACTTTTGGGCATCCTGGGATGGCCTTCCCCATTTTCCCATATTTTTTGTGTGCTTTCTCGCGTCCTGTGAGCTGCTCAAAATTGCGCTGTTTTCAGGCCAGTACAGGTCATTTATATTCAATTTGAGGTCCTGCCTGCCACAAAAAATCGGAAACTTGACAAGTGTGTAGTCTTGCTAGTTTAAAGTCATTTACAGGTAACATGAGCATCCCGAAGTGTGTATACGGTGCGAAGTTGAGGATTGCGTGACATGCGAGAGCGTGACACCATGGGGGGTAACACACTACCAAATGCCCCAGACGTTCTGGCGGGTGTTGCGTCCATCATTTTAACCGAATTAGCGGATCACCCGGACCGGAACGTCTGGGTTACCGAGACAGGTGACTCCTTGGAGTTGCGAGTTATATACGCGCACGGAATAAGTTTACTGGTGGCCACCAGTGGCTTCTGTCGGCCAGGGTAGGTCAGTGTTATGTAACAGTGTTCGGCAACTTCCACATGATAACATCGCGTTTCCATCACCCCTGTCTCTGGTCCTTGGCCAACGTCGGCCCTCATCAAAAGCCACTGGCCGCCATCCAAGATACCACGACCTCCGACCCTCCTCTCAAATCTCCCGCAGAGACGCGCCGTGTCCGATGTCATGCGCCGTCAGCGCTGTCGTCTAGTAGATCAGTACACCCGATGCAAACTCACTTGGAAAAAATTGAACTGCGCCAACAGTGTTGGCCAGTGTCTTTTGATGGCTTTGGATCCTGCTGCAAAAGCTGTCACATGGCCGGCAGCGGCTGGTGACCTGCATTGGCCGCAGGGCTTTCTTTTTGGCTCAGGGGAGTTACAGTTTTCTAATTCTGTGGCTTGGATTTTCCAGTTGGGGGGGGGGGGAGAGGCCCGGATAGCCAGTGGCTGACACTGGCTCCCAGTGGTCTACGACGGTTTTTAGGGGCGTATGGATACCAATGGCTTTCATACTAGGGCAATAGATGGCTCAGGCTACTTAGTTCATGTTGAAAGGTGGCTTAACTATGCTATTGACATTGGACAAGTTCTCAATGTGAAGTAAGGCCAGCGGAGGCCACTGGCGGCCACAATAAATGGTGGCGGTTGTTGGCTGCCAGCGGCATTCAAGGCTGCGTCGGGTAATCAGTGTTGGTCACTGATGTTTGATGCCCAACAGCGGACATCACGATGGGCGCCGATGCCAACCACCGGCCCGCCCGATCACATGCCCTGCGGGCATATTACTGGGAGTTGCAACCTTACGAGGCCGAAGTTGCATTTGCCGAAGTTGTCCCAAAGGAAGTTGCTTTAATCCAACGCCAACTCGAAGTTGTAACCGGAGGAAGGTGTCCCACTTTTGAGGTCAATTGGCCAAGTTGTACTTGAATCCTGGGTGTAAACATGAAAAAACTTTTTGGACAGTATGTGTGCCATAAATCATATCCCGAGATGCCGCAAGCCATATCACAACGTTGCTACTGATCTTCGGGAGATGTTTCTAAAGTCAAATGTTCACACAACATTGTAGTAACCTACGTAAAATATTGATTGGATGTTGACAAAATGTCGCTGCGGGTGTAGACGTAAACTCAATAGTAGAAAGAAATACATACGTCTACGTGTGTTTCCCCTCCCGCTTAGTGAGTGTATGTAAGTTGAAAAGTGAGTTTAACCTATGCTTCATCATTAGGCAATCATGCGACCTCATTCCATTCCTCCAAATAGCGCTGCTACTAGTTTAGACGAGTCTCATTTATGCACTGGAATTGTCATTTAGGCAATAGAATTGTTTCGGCAAATCGATTTTGACGGTCCTACCTGAAGCTCGAGGGCGCACATTGTGATCGAAACAAACTGTGCCCACCGTGCTTGTAGCACCTGGCTTTCCCACATCTAACCCGGTACCGACAAAACCATGTTGTTTGTCAAGGGATGCTGTAGTATTTCGATCAATTCGACACAGACCCCAGGACCGGCACGGATGCCATCTGCGGATGGGACCAAAAATCTTTTTCGCTACAGAACTCGACCCACTATGCTTACCTTGTTTAAACCCTGGCACAAAGGGAGTGACTTGAAGAACACAGTCGATAACTGGCATGAAACATTCACTGAGCATTCATTCAACAAAAAAGCGACAAGACTAATGAAAAACTTCAATGTACGGTATGAATCCAACGATGGTCGTCCGTGAACTATCGTAAAAAGTCATTTCGTGTCACAGAATCGTGTGTATTTCATTCATAGGAAGGTCATACAAGGGTCTCGATCCCAAATCCACGTCGGAGAAGTAGAGCAAGGAAGTATTCGCTCCCGTGGTCAAAAGCTGCGGAGGAAACTTGAAGCCGCAAAACTTTGTCTCGAAAATGATCCAGATTGTGGTATTGAACCAACTTATAACTTTGAGATGAGTGTTATCTGACTCACTGTGTTAGATTCAACCAGTGCTCTCTCCAAAGCAATCAATGAATATGAATCAAACAATCCATTCCGTCGTCAACGGCATTTACCAATTTATCAAGAACGGATGCTGGGAAGAGCTGAATATCTTCGATTGAATCTATAATTTCGTTCAATTTGACAGGGGGGGGGGTGACGCGCGACCCAAAATTTAGATTCGACATTTCAGCGCGAGCCAAAATTTGGTGTGACCGACGTAAAAAATTTCGACACCCAAGCGAAAATTTTGACTTTTTCACGTCGCTGAGACGGTTTTGGGTTGGGGGTCACGCAAGGCCATTTTCGACAGAGGCCTGCGTGCCACGGGACCGATGGCCAAATTCGGCGCCGACACGGGGGTGCGTGATGCGTGACCGCCGAATTGAACGAATTATACAGTAACATCACGGTTTTCTATTTATTATTTTGATGGGACTCCGGAGTGACTCTAAACCTCTTGCAATCGATTTTGGACGTTCTGTACCGAGTGTAATATGGACTTGGGGTGTAGGGCCGTTGCATAGCACGGCATGAACTCGAACTTCTTTGTAAATCTACATACTGGACAAATAGTCGATCATGAATCAAAAATAGGCAAGACCTGGTAATGTAATGGGAACACACCCACTTTCATACCAAGTGTCACTGTGTCCACCATACCATACAAGTCAGCAAAAGTTCCCTGTTTTTTATTTTTTATTATTATCGCGGAAAAGTCTACTAAAAAACTTTTTAAGTCGTCAAATCACGGGATGTCAACGCGCCAGTTGTGAGTTTCAACAATCCCCGAGTCATCGCCTCCCGAGGCCTCAACTATGTTGTAGTAATCGCAATTGTTGCTCACACTGTTCGGAAAACGAACGTCTCGAATTTCCTTTTCAAAACCCCCCAATTTCGCATCGAATATTGCGCCGGGGATGCAGCTGGCTTGGATTGGCCCAGGCATTTGGAGGGAAATGGCAGCACTTGACTGAATTAGGCTTTCCTGGGTCAATCCAAGGCAGATGTATCCCTGGCGCGAAATAGAAGGCCATCCACGCGAAATTGAGCACGTGGCAAGCAATTTAATGGCATTCATGTCCACCATTAACAGCCATTTTGCTATTTTTGGGCTGGCATTTGGCGGGAAATGGCAGCACTTGACTGAATTAGGCTTTCCTGGGTCAATCCAAGCCAGATGCATCCCTGGCGCGAAATAGAAGGCCATCCACGCGAAATTGAGCACGTGGCAAGCAATTTAATGGCATTCATGGATTGCAGAGCAGAAATCTTTCCTGCAAAGGACCTGGGACACTAGAAGGAAATCTGAAGAGACAGTTCTAACCGAAATTGCGCTGGCTTTCCAACAAACAAGGTCCAGTAAAAATCCGCTTTGAAATGGCTCCAAACAGGGCAATTTACTGATTTGATGCGAAACTCGGCACACCATTAAATTGCTTGCCACGTGCTCAATTTCGCGTGGATGGCCTTCTATTTCGCGCCAGGGATGCATCTGGCTTGGATTGGCCCAGGAAAGCCTAATTCAGTCAAGTGCTGCCATTTCCCTCCAAATGCCAGCCCAAAAATAGCAAAATGGCTGTTAATGGTGGACACAAATGCCATCAAATCGATTGCCACACGCTCAATTTCGCATCGAATATTGCGCCGGGGATGCAGCTGGCTTGGATTGACCCAGGAAAGCCTAATTCAGTCAAGTACCAGAAACCAAAATTCTTGTCGTGCGACTTTCATGCACAGCCACATGATCGCAAACTAAAACATGCACCACAGCCTCAATTCTTTAGTTCAAGAGTTTTTTTGAAGATGAAATACCTTAGAAAGTCAATATATATCACCTCTGCGTAATAAGAAACGCAGTGGCGATGGATCTTCGAAGGCAAACGTAGCCGAGGAACAGACCGATTCGGACATCGTATTCATGGCCGGTGAACCTCGCAGCCTCTCGAAGGATTCCTGGCTTCTAGACAGCGCTGCCAGTGTTCACATTACCAACAATAGATCGATCTTCCACTCTTATACTCCGTTGGACAACCACAACATCGTCGGCATTGGGACTAAACCAGCAGAGGGGCAGGCGACGCGAGTCGCGACTGACAATGTGGGAGAAGGAGAGAAGTGCTTAAAACCCCAACATCGTACGACTTTTCGATTTATTCAGAACGGCAACGCGCTAGTGACGTAATGCAGCGGGGAGGGCGAATTGTTAACTTAAAAAATTTTCGTAAAGAGCATGCGCACAAGTTTGACAAATATGCCCGGGTTCGCCGTTTTCTCAATGTACCCTCAATCTCGCTCGATCCCCCTTATTTTCTCAATCTGCCTCATTCCAAGAGGTCTCAGATCGCCTTATCGGACACACTGATCAACTAACATAAAGGGACCTCCCTCCCCCCAAATGCGGATAGCACAGCTTTTTACCGCTGGCGTCGCGCCACTCAACAAGGGCGCTCTCCCCAACTCTTCCACTGTGGTAGGGCCAACTTCTGGTCCTACTACAGTATCTGATGCTCCACACCTGCTTGAACCAACCGATGTCGCCACGAACACCGCAGCGACTGCATTGCAGAGAGAATGACAACGGAAACATTTCCCCACTTAATTATCAAGCTACCTGCTGGAAATTATGTTTCTACCAGTACTAATAGTGAGGATGTAGCCTCAATGAATCAGTTTGTGAAGACACTCTTTCTTTTCATGAGACCTCTCGGTCAAATGTCAATTTCTGCTGACGAAAATTCCAAACGGAGCCCAAACACATGATGTATTACGGCTGTTGATCAGTGTGCGCAATTCAACGATCTGAGACCTCTTGCCTCATTCAGGCTCAAGCTGCTTCACTGGGACTTTCACTGGAACGTTGAAGCTCGTGACCTCAATGGCGGCTCGGGATGCTTATAAAGCCGGCGCATCAATTGAATTGAGCAGTGCTTTGGCCGTGGGAATCTGCTGCCATATACGCAATCGCGCCACGTCACGGCACGCCCCTTCCCTTGCCTTTCCCATTCGTTTGCTTGCATTAGGATCATGTCCAAAATCGGTCAATTTTGTCAGAATTCGCACTGTTCTCTCTCCAGTACCAAAGGATTCAGGCTAGATATGGCCCACCCAGGAAACGAGCAGCGGACTGCCATGGACAACGGCTCGGCATTCCCATCAGCAGGACCCCGTACCCACTCTGAGACTGTCCTCCTTGTGCTGAGCACTTCTAATAGCCCCGTGAGAATTGACTCGGGGGACGCTCGCCGGGCAATACATACAGGTTACAAATTCTATAACAATATGACGTCTACATTCACTATTCAGCTCGTAGCACTTGACTGAATTAGGCTTTCCTGGGCCAATCCAAGCCAGCTGCATCCCTGGCGCAATATTCGATGCGAAATTGAGCGTGTGGCAATTGATTTGATGGCATTTGTGTCCACCATTAACAGCCATTTTGCTATTTTTGGGCTGGCATTTGGCGGGAAATGGCAGCACTTGACTGAATTAGGCTTTCCTGGGCCAATCCAAGCCAGCTGCATCCCCGGCGCAATATTCGATGCGAAATTGAGCGTGTGGCAATCGATTTGATGGCATTTGTGTCCACCATTAACAACCATTTTGCTATTTTCGGGCTGGCATTTGGAGGGAAATGGCAGCACTTGACTGAATTAGGCTTTCCTGGGTCAGTCCAAGCCAGATGCATCCCCGGCATGAAATAGAAGGCCATCCACGGTTTCGTTTGTCAGCTGAGAAGCCATCCGTATAAGTATCGTGATCTGCTCGCACTTTAGCGCATACTACCAGCATGCCTGAGCAAAAAGCTCTTGTTATCAAGGAGGAAAAAGCCCCGTTCACCCTCAAGACCATCCCCATCCCCAAACCCGGTGTGGGCCAGATTCTCATCAAGATCAAGGCCGCTGCGTTGAACCCAGTCGACTGGAAGCAGCAGAAGTATGGGCTGTACACATAGAGAAGTACCCTGCTGTTCTTGGGTGGGATATCGCGGGCGACGTTGAAGAGCTGGGTGAGGGTGTCCAGGGATATTCCAAGGGAGAGAGAGTGTATGTGCATTCTGTCCGACGGATCACGTTGGCAGTCAGTGTTAAACACTCATTATGCGATAGGTTCGCACTGGGTTACTGGGCCAACGACATGTCTTCATTCCAACAATACTTAATTCCTTCCGATATCCTTGCAGTGCCTGCAGTCAACAATGCCCTACACTCTAGGCCCCCTACGTATGATTAATCCCTAGAGTTTAGGGTCCCCCGAAATCCGCCGGATTTTCAGCAAAGTCCTGGGCTCCTCAGCAATAATATTATTTCCACAATATTATCTGACCTTGGTGTTAGAGAGGAGCCAACCAGATTTTCAGAGGTAGAATATTATGCCCACCACATCACTGGGTTCAGCCAATGTAGGACCAGATGGGTAATAATATTATGCAACTTGCATACATCGGTTCAGCCTATGCAGGTTTTTATGGACCATAATATTTAGCTACCTACAGGCCAGGGTTTGGCCAATCCAGTTACTGACCCCTTGTAATATTTTATCACCTGCATACTGGGGTTTGGCTGATGCAGGTTCTAGCGTACTTTAATATTTTAGGCCTGACAAGCTGAGCTTCAGCTGATGCATTTCTGTAAGACTATAATATTTTGCACCCTGCATGTAAAGGTTCAGCCAATGTAATGTGTGAGAGCCTGTATTATTCTGCACCCAGGATGCCTAGGTTCAGCCAATGCACCATTTGAGAGACTATAATATTCTGCACCCCACAACCCAGGGCTTGGCTCTTGCAATTTGTTATGTACTATAATATTTAAGTCCTGCATGCTCAGGTTTGGCCAATGCACTGTCTGAGAGACTATAATATTTTGAATCCACATGGCAGGGTTTGGCCCATGCAGATACTGACAGACTGTGATATTTTGCCACCTGCATCCTAGGGTTTGGCCTATGCAGGAATTGATTGATTATAATATTCTGCAACTTACAAGCTTGGGTTCAGCTCATGTGTCCAAGACACCATAATATTTTGAATGCTGCATACCTAGGTTTGGCCAATGCGAACCTAGAATATTTTGCCACCTGCAAGCTTAGGTTCAGCTTATCCACAAATTGATGGTAGGCTATAATATTTTGAGCCCTGCATACCCAGCTTCTGCTTATGTAGGACTATAATATTTTACCGCCTGCCTAGCTAGTAGCGGCTATTTTACCCATATTTTGACGCTCCGAGCAAGCAGTTTCCTAATTGGGACTAGTCTTTCCTGTGAGGTTCAGGACCTCGGAACCCCTGGCGAATCAACCTATGTAATATTTTCCGTATTTGGGCAGTTCTGACACTGTTCATTCTCTGTTGAGGTGGCCAGGAGATCCGAAACCAAAGGTCAGTCTGTATAGTTACACGGTTGAACAAATCAATGCTTACATAAACCATGTTTCACGTTGAGACGCTCATTGTTTGAACAATCCTAATATAGTTACTGAAATTCCACGGGCGCCGGGCTTCCTTGTAATATTATGGGACCCTTCTCTAGCGTGCTGTAGATCATTTTTATAATAACAAAAAAAAAGAAATATCAAAAGGCAGTCTCCGGAGGGTGGTGGCGATGATAATTGTGCACTGAAAATATGACCCGGCGACCTCATACGTTTTCTCACTGCAACTCAAACCAATAGCCTGCTCGTCCCATCAGTTATCGGTCCAAGATAGTGCTAACCAAAAATACGATACGGAAAAATATATTTTGAATATATTCAGAAAAATAAATACGATAGTACTGATCATTTGCACAGGTGGCCTCTCACTTCAATGGCAAGAGGCAGCACGGCTGTAAGGACATAGTTATCAAAATCGTGTTCTGACTATAATTGGTGTTTGACGGTGCAATAAAAAAGATCCAGGCAGAGGGAGACAGCCACAACTGAGTCATCCTACTTCGTTTTACGCCTTACTACCCTCCGAGCGCGCGTAGATGAGAGGCCGCGCGCCGATATCTGCATGGATCAAACGTCAGTGTCGGAGCGCATGTTCCCTAGGCAGACGGACTGTACGGAGCCGGTCGTGGGCGCCGGCGGTGTCGCTTCGCGCGGGCCTGGTAACGCTGAGTGTTTCAAGTGCAGCAACTATGAAACTGTCAACTCACGCTCGAGGATGGAATCTTCCATCTCTATGTCCTCATCGTCTGCCCAATGTAATGAACGTGTGGGTCAGCCAATTCGCGGTAATGGTGGGTGGTACCCTCAACTCACGCGGGACGGTTATGCAATCCTCCATCTCTATGTCCTCATCTTCTAATGCAATGGACGCGTGTGTGTCTGTAAATGGGGCCGTCGGCTCACGCACGACGGAGATGTAATCTGTCATTTCTGTGTCCTCACATTCTGCTTAACACGTTAAGTTCCGCCAGGCCTCCCTGGTCAAACCATCCAAAACACTCGAAAATGGAGCCAGTAAAAACCTGTAATTTTTACATACCCTTGTTAATGTTATCTAACAACGGCTGGTTTTCTATCTCACATTTCTCACAGCCGGGAATCTGATTATTACACAGCGCTAATGACGGCCATCGGAAATTACTTCCGCCGATTTGCTGTGCGGTGCCGTGGGTTATTTAAGGTCCTGACGTGAAAGCTGTCATTCCGGCGCATAGCATCTCTTTGTCTTTACCCCATCATCCATGGACGACGAACCCTATACTCGGAGGCCGTGTTCACCTCCAACCCTACCGCAAATAATCTGGAATCCGCCCCGTGAGCTCTTCTCCCCGTTACCCTCATGACTGGCCTGTATCGTGTCTCATCGGCGCCGATTCCAGCTACGGCGGGTCCTTTTTTTCGAGATCACAGCATTTCACCGTTGCTGGCGGCACATTCATCAGCACCACAGAAAATCACATCAGTGCTCCTGCTGTGCCATCCGGTACATTCTCTGGGTGCACCTTGCGAAGAGCCTAAATGTCGGACAGATTTCTGAAGGATCCCGCTGGGAGATATAAACCTGCTACACGAAATATGCCTAGGCAATCCCACGGGTGAACTGAACTGAACTGAACTGAATTTCTATTGTTGTCGTACCTGGCTAGAATTTAGCTACGCGACAGTACTTCTACCGAAGTAGTTAGGGGGGGAAGAGGAAAGTGTGGTGGGTATGAGAGGGTTCTATGAGTATACGAGAGATAAAAGTAGAGTACATACTTGGAAAATAACTTGCTTGTCGGGTTACTAAGCATCGCGTGGAGGAAAATCATGTGGGGAAGAGATGGTTGCCGATCTGGTACGGGGATATTCGGAGAAGAGAGAGAGAGAGATGAAGATGCAATTAGTTTAGAGTAAAGTAAAGAGAGGGAAAGAAAGGAAATTGTCACGGCGGGCCGAAACGGCCTGTAGCATCTATGAATTTCACGACTGCTTTGAGGAGTTTTGGATGGGACAGAAGGGATGGGACATCCACAGCACCAAGGATATTGGCGCCATAAGATGCAGCTTGTAACGGAGGCCGATACCGCTCCCAGGCTGGGCAGTGGAGTAAATAATGGGTGCGGGTTTCAGATGAGGCGCCACAAGCTTCACACCGTGGGGATTCAGCTTGGCGGAGCCGGAACCTGGTCGCATTGAGACCGGAGAAGTCGGTGCGGAGCCGGGCCAGGATGGTTATCATACGGCGCGGAATAGAGGCGGTGTAGGGCGAACGGAGAATCAGTGATGGGGGAGAGTTGTCAATCCTCTTCAACGCGCGGCTAGTGGGAGAAGCTCGCCAAAGGGTCTGCCATCGAGCAAGGATCTCTCGTTGATGCGACACTTACACGTCGTCAGGGAGACTGGAGCTGAGGGGGAGGGAGGTAGAAGAGTTGCCGCCTTAGCTGCCGAGTCAGCCAGTTCGTTGCCCAGTGTACCGATGTGCGTGGGTGTCCAGAGGTTGGTGACGTGGAAAGAAGGCGTGGCCTGCATCGCACCGCAGATGAGCTTGTCATACTTGATGGCACGGAACTGTCCAGGTCGGGCGGCAGTTGAGACTATGCCCTGGAGGCCCGCCTGCGAGTCCGAAACAATCAGTCCTCTGTCAGAGCCACCGTCGACAATCCGCTGAGTCCCTGCCAGAAGACCCTCAGTTTCTCCCTCTGCGACCTGTCCATCGCCAAGAGGGATCATCAAAACCTCACGCTGAAGATCTCCCTCCACCCGAACTGCAGCACCTCCCACACGCCCAGCGAGCAGAGACCCATCAGTAAACCAAGTCGACAACCGAAAACCGTCATCTGAGAGTAAGTCCTCCAGCACCTTCACCGCGTTGTTCTTTGATGGTATGATCGTGGTTACCGGCAAGGAGGTTACCCAAGGTGGTGCGTATACTGGCAAAATCGGCTCCATGCCCAACGAGTAATCAACTTCTACGAAACGGGGGCTCGGTGGATCAGATGTGTACATGGGAGCAGGCAAATGATCTTGCCTGTCCGCCGAGGGCGGAAGTTCATCAAGAGGATTAACCCCCCGATGAACCCCCCCTCGCTTTCTCCGGGTGCCGTTACCAGTTTGGACGACGCGCAGGTCCGGGGTCACATCTGGGGACCAGGATATTGTTGGTAGTGCAGCTACGAGCCTAGGTACAGCCTTGGACCGAATTCGTTGACCTTGCGCAGGAACGGAGCTGGGCCAACGGATTGATGGAAGGCGCTCCACGTAGTGAAGGGCCGAGGCCAGCTTGGGGTTCCGGGGTTGTGATACGATGGCATCTTGCAGGATGGGAACAATACCATGGGTTGGAGGAAGGGATAGGTAGCGGGCAAGACGATGTAGGAGGGAGGATTCGAGTCGAAGTGAAGCCGGGAGAATGGCGGATTCTTTTTCGAGAGCTGCTAGCGAGGCTGTGCGGTATCCACCCGTGATACAACGCGCTACAGATTTGTTAACACGATCCAGCGGTTTGAGCATGACAGGCGCCAAAGGGAAGAACGAGTTGACTCCGTAATCAGCTCGCGGAAAAACCGTTGCGCGCGCTAGATCACGGACCATCAAGGGCTTTAATCCCCAGACAGCATGCGTAAGAGCAAGCGACGCATTCAGAGCACGAGCAGCGGATGCAGCCCGTGCTTTGATATGAACATCACCCTTGAGCTTCTCGTCAATCCACACGCCAACCCATTTGACCACCTTTGATGGACGTATAACTTCGCCGTCGAAAGAGACCGTGAATTCCGAGAGATCGCGATGACCAAGTGAGTGATGAATGAGTTCAGTCTTCAGGCTCTCGAACGTTGCATGATCCACAGATGCCCATTCGACTGCGATACGCGCGGCTTGGTTGAGGACAGAAATGTTTTGGGAAACCGATTTGCACGCGGTACTGAAGTTGGTGTCATCGACGAAGCCATATGACCAGTGGGTAAAAACGCTGATAGCTCTGAGGCGACGAAGTAGCCGGTTAACAAAGATAAGGAAAAGAATCACGGATAGAGCGGAACCCTGTGGTGCGCCCTCAACGAGACAGCGGAAGGTGACCGTCCACACCCCATTGATTACGACCGTTACCAAGTGTTCGTGGAGAAAGGTGGCGACCCAGCGGATGATTGTGCGAGGAAAACCAAGAGCTGCTAACTCTTGAAGAACCACCTCGTGCGAGATACGGTTGAAGGCGCCCTTTAGGTCATAGAAGAGTGTAGACACTGTATGACCTTGATCAAGCTCCGATCTAACCCGGTGAATGTAACCATCGACCGCTTGAACAGTGCTATGTCCCGGACGGCCACCGTACTGGGAGGGATCAATGAAGCCTAGAGTTTCAGCCTCGAAAGAGATACGATCTGCTAACAGCCGCTTGAGAGGTTTAGCCAAGATATGCTCGTAGTTTTCGACGGGACGCCAAGCTTTGGTGGAGGTCTTGTCCTTTTTCCCTTGTTTGTGGATGGGTGTGGCGACGTTGGCTTTGAACGGGGTAGGTTTGGTGCCAAGAAGGAGAGACGCCCTGAAAATGTCGCGCACCCTGTCAGCAATGACGGGCCAGGCATGCTGAACATGACCCATTTGAATGCCGTAGCGATCGGCAGCCTTCCACGGAGACGCCGAGAAGATAACTCGGTCGACTTCGTCATCCGGGACAGCAGGACATGGGCGTTCGTCTGCAATGGGGATGGATTTGGCGAAGGCGATTGGATCTGCCAATAGGGATCTCGGTGCGTCAGATGTGTACATGGGGGACAGGCTGCAACTCTTGCCTGTCCGCCGAGGGCGGAAGTTCACCAAGAGGATCAACCTCCGGGTGAACCCACCCACGTGATCTGCACCACCACTCCCTGGTGATGCATTCTCTAGAGAGGTCGTATGCTTTCCAGTAAAAATGACCTGTAACCATTGGGGCCTTGGGATACCAATTATATTGATGCTCACGACAATCCCAGAGGAAAAGGATGAGAAATGAGGTCCAGGACATGCAATTCCGTCGTTTCCCCCGCAATAAGTGGGATAAGTGACGATAAGCACTTATTTCCGATCAATTTACCGTAAATTGATCTCAATTTACAGGATTTACAGGTCCCGTGACCAATGACACGTGCTTACAGCTCTTTGCAGAACTTAGGGCGCGGCGTGTTTTTTTTTTTTTTTTGGTAAGTTTTCACGAGAACAGCGATTGCGGGATCAGTTCTCAACCGTTTGCCCTGGAAATAAGATCATTCGATTCGCACGGAAAGGGCGGAGGGCTTCGTCTCCTAGGTTTTTTTATGGGCGCCGAATATTTCCTTTTTGGGATAGATTCCCGTGTTTTTCAGTGGTTGAGCGGAGAACACGTCCCATGGGACCTATTTTGCTCCGATTGACCTATATTTTTATTATGGTGGAGTTGAACATATTCCAGAGGGCCTCAAATACCGGTATTTTGAATGTGATCAATACTTCAAATATACAGTTCACAGATAAATTCCTTTCATATTGCTGATCTCAAAGTGTATGGTGGATTTGAACCAGCATTCACATTCACTATCCCGGTATTTCAGGCCCTCTGGAATATGTCCAAATCCACCATAATAAAAATATAGGTCAATCAGAGCAAAATAGGTCACATGGGACATGTTCTCCGCTCAACCACTGAAAAACACGGGAATCTATCCCAAAAAGGAAATTTTCGGCGCCCATAAAAAAACCTAGGAGACGAAGCCCTCCACCCTTTCCGTGCAAATCGAATGATCCTATTTCCAGGGCAAACGGTTGAGAACTGATCCCGCAATCGCTGTTCTCGTGAAAACTTACCAAAAAAAAAAAAAACACGCTGCGCCCTAAGTTCTGCAAAGAGCTGTAAAAAGTGGCTAAAAAGTCCCATTTCTACGTGTTTCTGCAGGTTTCTGGCCTCATGCCCAGCGCCGAAGCTGCTTCTTTCTGCAACAAGGTTGTTTCTCCCACTGTAAATGTTGATATTTTTTTTTGGTTTCTCTCATTTGCCTCCCCTCGATGAGATTTGTGCTCAAAATGGATTGGGACAAGTGCGCCCGGTCAAAACCAAGCACAGAAACTAAGCACAGATAACAGTAGTATTAATAATAGATCTGATCCAATGCTTTGGGAAGATCTTGTTATCTTTTGGGTTTACAGATTTACAATATATACTTGTAAATCAACACAGATAAACAAACTTAGTAACATACTTACGTTACGTGGAACTCCACCACCCATGATCCCGCGCAGGCACCTTCAATTGATAGTGGAAAAATCCATCAGAAAAACTTTTTTTTGTCCTGTGACTCGGGGAGGAAGAATCCCGAGGGTGCCATGAGGCACAATTACGTCCTGCCTTCTTATTGCCATTCCGACAACCTTGAGATTCACTATGACATGTTTATTTCTGGGGGACGTGGGGCCCGCGCTAAATCCGACCGACCGTGTGGGTCAAATGTCACAAACAAAGCATTATCTTACCCTGGTACGCCTCGCATGTAAACCGATATGAAAAATACGCGTTGTGCTTAGACAAAGCAGATGCTGGTTGCCTGTATATGAAACATCGCTTGAAATAGGTCCTCGTAAAAATTTTCCATTATATCTCACCTAAAAACCACCTCTTCTTCAGCTTCTCAACACATCAACCAAAATCAAGGTAGCTACTGAGCGCAAGATAGCCACAGTAGCCAATATAGTGAGGTAGCTATGTCCCCGGTCTGTAGTGAGAAATAGCACGACACCGTAAATATAGATTGTTACTGTGCTTACCATAGCTACAAAGGTACGAGTAAGCTCTGTTGTAACGTCTGTTTATAAGAGACTATACCATAGCCAAGTGTGTGGTTCTGATAAGATAGGGCCCATTAGCAATCCACCCCACATGACGTCCAAATCGGGCATGGTCCCTTTTCCTGCACCTTTTCGCTCAAATTCCGGCACATTGGCACACAATATGCCGACTTTGGATACGAAGAACTCTGTTCATGGTCTTTATTGATGCATCAAAAAATATTTGGCCGATATCCTGATACTGTTGATGAGTTGAAAGCGGATTACTACCAAAATCTCGGTATTTTGCTTTCACCGATCACAATATTTCAACAAAAAATATGAAGAGCCAGATTATGCGAGTTAGGACATATTACAATGGATCTTCGTATTTGTTTTGTGCCCGAGGACACCACTGTGGTTGTAAATTGGGCATCTATGCGCATCAGAGGTTCATCAGCCCGATTTGGACGTCACGTGGGGTGGGTTGCTTATGGGTGAGCCCTATCTTATCATCATAGCACCATAGCGTCGTAATTCTCTGTAGGGCTGCATGGCACTGAGAACTCAATATCCCGGGGCCACAGACACGCGTTCAAAAGATATGGCCATGGGTTGGCTCAAACAAACCTTTTTTTTTGGGAGGGCGTTGAGTGCTGTACAATTAATGTCAGTACCGTACAGCTACTTTGCGGCATGTTATGCTCTCAGACAGCTAAAAATATCCCAATCTGACCTAGTAAATGATTTTGGGGTGCTCAGAAAAAATTGTATTGATCTCCCAACAACATCGTTTAGCGTGGCACAACATTTCCTCTGGGTTAAATTTTGTGAAAAGTGGTGAGGGCGGGCATTGGCCGCACATTATTATCTCCAGTGCCTCTCAAAATCTGTGGAATATGCTGGGGGTCGAGAATGGTGTGTGACAGGTTTCAGCTCGTTTTGATCTCCCAGCAACATCGTTCATCGTGGCATAACCTTTTTTCTGGGTTACATTTTGACAAAAGTGGTGAGGGCAGGCATTGGATACCCATTATTATTTCCAGTGCCTCGCAAAATTTGTGGAATATACTGGGGGTTGAGAATGGCCATTATCCATCGTGGGTCATTTTTAGAAGATACATAACCCGCGTATGGAAAGCCAGAGCACCACGCTCGTTTGATGGCCGGTGATTGCCCGATACGGCAGTCGGACTGATGACACCCGCCCGTTACCAGCTGAGTAGCATCGCACTGAAAGTCCAACTGGATATAAGTGGTGTAAGTCAAGTGTAAGTACTTGCTAGAACATCCAGGGGATAAAGGAAGACCTTTTTCGGAACCGCTTGGCCCGAAGCATGGAGCGGTATCACGTGATCGTGTATGCTTATTCGCGTGAGACGCGTCGTCATCAGCTTACTGACGCGTCTAAGACATTCCAATACGTGTCATGAATCTGTATAGTGACACTGGACTCTATTTAATTGTATCCGGGGGATATGGGCCCTGAAATGGCACAAAGTGTATTCCACTTATAACCCTCCTTTTCTTGGCGGCTTGTTGGCAGCACATTATGAGAGCACTTCTAGAAGTTAGCTTGAACCACATAGAAGGGCCTATCCCTTCTGAGCTCCTTTCCCCAAGAATGCCTGGACTTTGTATTACATAATGCAATGGACATGTCTGACATGCCCATCGCTCAGTCGACTGTAATGTCAGCATTTTTCTCACGCCAGAGGCACCATCGAGTGCATTCAAATTCGCACAATGCTCAGAGGGTCTGATGTGACTACCTGGCTTCTGAATAAAGCAGGTCACTACATACATCTTGTTATTATCCGAACACTACATATTCTGCTCGGGTTCATCCTCTTCATCGGAGAACCAAGCCATCAGTTGATCCCCCTCCTCTAAATCAGCTTCGCCCTCAGGCAAGGGCTCATCGTGGTTGGTCATTTCATCAAGCTTGGAGGCCTGTTCCTCATCTTGAATATGGACTGAGTACCAGCCCATTAAATGAGAGATTGAACTCACTCAATCCTAGTCCGTTATTCACGCCACCCATATACTTCAAGCCTTGTAGCCCAACAACATCTGAGCCATTGTGGAGAGGCGACAAGTTGGGAATCAGTGCAATATCATCCTGGTAATCATCTCGTGCCATTGTCAATGTATACCCCCAATGTTCATCTAGCTCTGCAGGAACTCGATGCATGTTGTCCAGGTGTTGGAATCGAGTTAAAAGGCCCATATATATATCCCATACATTTGTTCGAAGAACTGGTGGCTGACTCATTTGAGTGTCAAATTCAGCAGCCAGTTGAGCGAAATCCGGGGGGACCAGTTCAAAGACCTCTTGGTCGGGAGGTGCATACAAGTTCCGAACGTAGACCACCGAATCCGGATCAACTTTGACCTGAGTTCCAAGCACTGAGCAATGGGACAACTGAAATAGGTCGGACAGACCTTAAAATCTAGGATTCCAAACTCCTCGGGAGCTTCACGCATGTGACTGGGGACACCATGAGGGAGCACTTTGTTTTTGTCAGCACGCTTGGCGGTATTGTTGACACGTTCTCTGTAGGCATCGAGTTCCTTCTGCAACCATGGGATAAACACCCATCGAAAGACAAGACTTCATGAACCGTGAATAAGCAAATGATTGGAATGGAGATTTATTTGGAACGTACGCCTGCAGAAGATTGCTTGGATCGTACCAGCCATTATTGACCCCAATGTCGAGGATGTCTTCAAATCCAGGTGTCCACTGGCGTCGTAGTTGAGACCAACCTATCTCTGGCATAACATTTTTCTTTTCATTCATCCAGCGATGTTGCAGTGTTCCTTTAAGGCTAGGATCATGCCAGTGCCGTAGAAGGGTGCCCGTTTGCCAGTCCGAAGTTTTCGACACCTGGATCGCTTTGAAAAACAAGCGGCATGTCTACCAACTTCAGATTGAATCAAGGTAGGTCAAGATTTGGACTCACATCCGGATTGCTCCACCTCATCGAGATAGTAGCTGAGGATGAGGCGAGGATTACTGTTTGTCCACCATATTCTCAACCAGTGAATATAGCCGTAGAACGGGTTGAGGCCGGAGTGAAGCGCCAGGCCATACTTGTACTTCCACTTGTCATGCTGATCTACGCACCACATATCATTACCACCGGCTGCCCAGAAGCGTTTGCGCTTCAGACGATTTGCTCGGCGTTGGCGGACTAACTCCGGCTCGTATATCGCAAAGTAAGATCTTATAACGCTCCTGTAAAATGTCAGATAATTCAAGCGTCCAAAATTGAAAAGAAGCTACTATGTACCGTGGCACACTCATATTTTCCTCGTAAAAGAGGAGGCCACTGATCTCTCGCTGGCCCGCTTTAGGATATTGCACCCGTAATCGAAGCATCGCCTCCCGTTTTGTCTCTATATTATGGCCCTGCTTCCTAGACCTAAAAAGACCCATCCCTTCACGAATTTCGCGAAAGCGAGTAAGTCTTTCCCCCCATCAGCGATATAGTCTGCACGAAGATAGTCGACACAAACCCGATGCCATATCTAGTGCCGTTGAGATGCCTGGTCCTCAACAGTTCCAAGATCTGCTTGTCATTTTTCTGCATTTTCCAATATCGCATGATATGGGACCCAATAAGGCTCAAGGGTGCTACAGTGCGTTCATGATCACCTGTTTTAAAGCCTCAATCAAAACAAAATTACTTACGAAGTGGCTTATGTTGATTGTTTCGCGCCATGGAAGATGAGAGACAAGAATTGAAACGGGAAACAGCCACCTGAGTCGCTGCTACCGGGTGGATACTGGAAGAGATAAATGAAGCCTCTCTTTATACCGCAAGTTTCTCAACATGACTATTGGATTACATTATCCGCAGAGAGTAAAATGCAGTGGAACAGCCTCTCACTGCGGATGCACAGGTTTAAGTATGCAAATTACGGGTTAGGATTGTCGAGATGGAGCTGAAATATTTGGTGAAGGCAATGTACCCGCCGCGTTTGAGGCATTCCCAAAGCAGCACATTTGCAACCAATTCTGTCGTTGGTTCAAACTTCCCGCATTCGAGGAGACAGAGTAGTTAAACGTGCTCAAATGTATGCTGTATGCTCCATGATCTATGCTTTATGAAAAAATATGCCTCCTAACTCTCCTGCGAACTTATTCAGATTCTGAGGGGAAAAACCTGTTTTATTGCGGGAAAAGTAGCTTCATTTTATAGGGAGTGGTGGTGTGAGATGAGAATAATAATCAGACTCAGAAAAGCTGGTGGAATTTGAATCAAAGTTAGCCCGAAAGCCGGAAAGCCCGAGGCTAGGAGGACGAGGGAAAGGAAAATAGAATGAACAGAGTCTTGAGGCCGAAAAAATCCGCAGGAGCGTGGTTGGAAAGGAGACCGTGTGATAAAGGGGGTCGGATGCAGCGAGAGTCCAGTGCTGCCGTGTCGACTTGGATGGGCAAACGGGCGGCGGGCAGCAGGCAAGCTATCGGTGTGCGAGAAGTAAAGGCAGGCGGCCGGAGTGATGCGCGATCAGCAATCACCGGATCATTTCCGTGGGATTATTCTCCTGAGAAACCCGGCTTTCAATGGAAACCCACATCAAAAAAAATGGTGTTATTTGGAAGCCCTGCTTTCAGGGGTTCTCCACAGCCGGATGCCCGGGAAGGTGCCGAGGCAGCAGCACGGCATGTGGTCACATGATCATTCCGCTGATATTTTAAGTACACCCATACGCCTGAACAGCAATTCATAGACACATTTTTATGATGTTAATCTCATTGTTGAGTTCTACCTGCATATGTTTCTTGTTCTCTAGAATTGCTTAGCCGGACAATCCGGGTCACATTTTCCGCCGGTTGAATAAATTAAACCCTGTTTCGACACAAATCTGTATCCTACAGACTACGACTGCAGATGTCACTTTTCCTGCCTACAGAGGGTGCATTTGTAAGTTTTACCTACCCGGGACTTTTTGGCAGGAGTGAAGCAGGCTTGGAATTGTAGCCCTCGGGTCAGGTGCATGCCACCATGAGTCGGAGTGAGTCCAGCTGGCGAGCAACATTGCCTCCGCTTAGATATTTAAAAACGGGGCAGGGCTGAACCAGTGCAAAATGTGTCACAGTAGCACCGAGATGAGGAGCTAGGACCATTGAGATATACCAAAATTCATACTTACTTCAACCGAGGTTCTCCAGAGGCAATTTTTTCACCCGAGTTCCGCCAGGTTAATTGGACTGTGAAGGGCCACAAGATGAAATTGAGAATTGCAGACACTCATACAGCCAGCGTATGCATGTCACGGCCTTCATCTAGCGGTAGCAAGCAACCAAGATCCTCCGTGATTTTCATAGATGTCGAAAGTGATCCTGCAGTTGGGTTGCGCACACAGAATATATTGAAGCCCATAACTACTGCCTAGAGTCTAAGAGTAAGTACATCCCGGACAATTTCATTGAGTTTAAATCCAGACTATGGTGTGATTCTGCCTGCCGGGTGCGTGCAATCAGGGACTTGTTGAGATTGTGGTCCAAGCGTGACGTGGTTGTGTGGTTGACTTTAATTTGATCCGGTCAAGTTCAAACTCCGGCCGGCTCTCAGCGGTGATGTCGGAGGGGCTTTCAATTAGACATTTGAAAGATTTCTCCGAAAAGTGGGGTTTTTATTGAAAGCCGGGTTTCTCAGTAGAATAATCCATTTCCGTGCTCAGCGCTGCTCATCAGCAGTTACTTATATAACGAGGCTTATACTAGGTATCTAGCAACAGCTCGGTGTCATCAGTCCGACTGCCATATCGGGCAATCACCGGCCATCAAACGAGCGTGGTGCTCTGGCTTTCCATACCCGCGCAATTCTGAGCAAAACTTCAGTTCGGATTTTCCGTAGCTGGGTTCATCGTGAAGCTCTGGGCCTGAAAGCTGTCCATAAAGTCTGGGGCTATATATGCAGCGCTGTTTTCAGTTTGGTATTAAGTTAGGGGGTCGAAGCCGGACTAGCCGGCAGGTGATCAAATCGTGACAACCCGTGATCGCATGACCCATCCGTTTTGGGAATAAATCTTCATTCGCCATCTCATACTCAGAAATAGCCAAATCCTGTACTGTGATGCTTCAGTAGAAGTCATGAATAAAATTGGAGGGATTCAGAACCCAACATCAGACTTTTGACATTCCCATTGTGGCGTTGTACAACGCCAAACAACGCGTGAAAACGCGTGAAAACGCCCCAACGCGCAACGCGAACAATTTTTGATGAAATTTTGACAACGCCGAACTATAATTAGCAGATAACGTCAGAACGACTGACGTTCAGGGCGGATTTAGACCTCCCTCCAGACATTTACTACCATCTGCCCATCCATGCCCCAATTCAGGCAGGTAGGTCATTCCCAACCCACAGGGGATCACTTTCAATTTTGGTGAACAACGCGAAAACCCCAAACAACACGTGAAACGCCACAATCAAAATGTCAAATTGCTGATGAACAATTGTGGTTGGATGTGCAATACCACAATTCCACCAAAATCCTTGACAGTTTTCCCTCGGGTGGCCGGAAAACAACCAGAAAAACTGGGATGCATAATTTCTGATGAACTGACAGTTTCTGGGGACATTAGATTGTATATTACCTTGTACACCCCCAATTTGGTCAGATGTCAAAGGGAGCCTTGACATCGGATATCGGAGGAGGTCCCACAAAATCTCGGCTGGAGATCCCGAGAATCATTCTGTGATCTCCCCTTTGGGAGGTTTAAAGAAGAGACACTCATCGTATATTTTGGTCCCATTTACACTTGAAAGAGTATCCCTGTACATCTCTCACATACCAGCTGAAAAAAGATAAGATGCATGGGTGTAAACAATCTCTTTCACTTTTTCGGTGCAGAGGTCCGTGCGCGTACAGACAGTTGATGATCAATCAACAAACAAGACCCAACTTTGCCAGCGCACTTCCTCTCTCTCCTCCCTCCATGTCTTCTCGTTTCTCCTTCGTCATTGCCTTTCCTCGGTTCTCAAACTCTACCTCATCAACACTGCATGAACTGTTTTAATTTTTTCAATCCGTACATCAAGCCCTCAAGCCCACATTTGCCATCAAGACTCAAAAAGGCTTGCTCGTTATCTTTACCGTCAAATCTCCCTTCAAATCCAAACACCTGTTGCAACCTTCCCCATGATTATCTGCTCAAGCTCAATACTGTCAACATCTGTGTCTGCAAGGTTTCCTACATTCAAATCTGAGTCGTCCGAAGCTCTCGTCCATTCTTGTAGTTACATTCACATTTACGCTGTTTTGTTATGTACTTCTCGTGAATAAATTTATTTTTTGCAAGCCATTATTTATCTGCAATAAGAAGAATAAATGAGATTGGAACAGATCCTCAAGAGCTTACGCCGGGATGTCGCAGGGATACTGGATCCCAGAATACTCAGGGGATTGCACGTTTTGATATCCTGGGGAGCTCCCCTCGGATCTCCTCGCTTATAAGTCCCGATATGGTAGTTCGGAGCTCCCGGGGAGCTCCGACCAAATTGGCGGTGTAGATGAGCCTGTGAAGCCTGTTTTCCCGATTAGGCAGAACAAGGATTGTCCCTGTTTTCTTAAAGGCATATCTCTGTGAGCCCGGAGAAAATATCTGAGGAGACAGTTCTGCGTGAAATTTCGCTGGCTACAGTATCTCCCCTAAGATTTAAAGCGGATATTTTGATGTTCCCAAGCTTCGGATTCTGATCTCCGATGTCATAACTTTTGATCAACGCATCACTTTCGGCCGAAATTTGGTCTGAACCTGCGCTGAAGGTCGTACTCTGCTCCTACATAACAATTGTAGCGCGCTTCACGGCAGAGCCCACTACCTTGGGATCAAACCAAGTATTGTGGCCACCCAGGGTGCAGGATATCGCAAAGACAGCAGCACCAAAGAGGAGGAGAGTCTGCCTGGTTGAGAAAGAGAACACCGATTTGGATGTCGGGATACATACCCGGAGAGGGAGGAGTGTATCTTACTTAGCCTATTACTTTTGTGTTCTTTAGCCACTCTTGCGCAAAGAATATCTCGGGGGGTCCCCCAGGTTTCTCAGTCCGAAAATATTCAGCGGAGTTCATAAGATACATATACGCTCTGCGCGAGCGCAAGGCGCCCACGATATTTGAATGGGTCAAAGGCCATGCAGGCATAGAAGGAAACGAGAGGGCGGACCGCTTAGCGGACGAAGGCCGACAGAAGGACACCGCCCCCACCGTGGACCTCAGCATTCCCGCCCCAATGCTGGTTACTGGCGCCAAATTACAAGCCATAACCCAATCATCAGCGTATAAATATATCCGGGCCCAGAAAATGGCAATGGATCAGTACCAAGAGGCCCTGGACAGTAACGCCACGTCTCGAAACATTATATACGCCCAGGATGCTGCTGCAGGAGGTGGCGACGACGTCCCAACGGCACGACAAATATGGAAGTCTGTACGGCACAAGGATATATCTAAAAGCATCTCCTATTTCCTCTGGATGAGTATCCATGAAGGCTACGCCCTGGGAGACCACTGGCGTCACTTCCCGGGGTATGAAGACCGAGGGACCTGCAAAAAATGCGATGTTCCCGAGAGTCTAACGCACATCCTTACCCAGTGCGAGGAAAATGGGCAAGAGAAAATTCGGGAGCTTGTCTCCGAACTTTGGCAGCTTAGAACTGGCACTGCGATGCCCCCTCCCTTAATGGGAGAAATTATGGCCTGTGGCCTTATTAAAAAAGGGAACCTCCCGGTGTATTGACCTCCAATAAATCCCACTGTTGCTGTAATTGACTGTTCAACCTTCCTGATAAGTTTTAGACTATATAAATGAGGCAATACATCGAAAAGACTGGTGAATTGACCTGGACTCAGTTTCTTACTGAAACTGAACCCCATTTTATTTACATAATCTCTGGGACAAAGATCAAAATGATATACAGGTGCTCATCAAAAATGTAGCTCCGGAATTCTTCACCAATGTGGACCGCATAGATGTCGATAGATGCCGTTATTGCCCTGCCAACGATGAGCTTCCATCGTCTCCAGGGCTATGCATTCCTGAAAAGCGCGCCTCAAAAAGTGTCACCGGCATAAAATTCAGCAAATATTCCATAACGTGATTCGCTGGGGGTTCAAATCTCTGTGAGCGTTGGATGGTGCATTCACTTAGCCAGACTATGACTCGACCAGAAAATGAACACTCATTCCACTTCTGCACCGGGCAGGGTTAAAATATGCGCACAGCCAGAAAATTCAAAAAATATTCCACAACGTGGTTTGCCGGGGGTTAAATTTCCTGTGCGCATGTTGGAGGGTGCATCTACCCAGCTGGACCATGAATCGACCAGAAAATGAACACTCATTCCACTTCTGCGCCGGGAAGAGAAGATATGTGCACAGCCACAAAATTCAAAGAATATTCGGTTCCACAACGTGGTTCGCCGGGGGTTGAATTTTCTGTGCACGTGTTGGAGGGTGCATTCACCAAGCTGAACTATGGATCAACCAGAAAATGAAAACTCATTCCACTTCTGCACCGGGAAGAGGTAAAATATGTGCACAGCCACAAAATTCAGCAAATATTCCACAATGAGCTCCTGCCGGGAATCCGATTGCCACCTGCAGTCTCAGTGCAGGGCCAACGACTTCGCGGCCGTACCTCCCCCCAAAATGTTGGAGCCCTCGAGAACCCGGACCTCTTTGGCGGCGACCGTGTAGCTGTACTAGTGAAAACATCGTTCCCCAAAGGTCAGAACTCTGTCTTTGTTGAAAGACACCTCAGAGCGAACGGAAATGTGGACGATGTTTACGGATCTCCGGACTCGTGAATTTCAAGGGACAAGCCTGTGCTTCACGTCGCGAATTTCTCGTGGGCACCGGTAGTGATCTCCGTGCATTTACAGGTGATTCAAAATGGTATTCTGGGGCATGGGGTTAAAAATACTGTGGGATCCATTCAAACCCTAAATATGTCAAGTGCTCCCTTATCCCTCCTGCTCTCGGCTGAATTATACCATTCGATGGCAAGGCACATGGTTCAGAATGCCATTGCGAAGCAGGTGACTCAAAATGGCATTCCGGGGCATGTGGTTCAAAGTGCGAATTAAACCATTCAATAGCGAGGCACATGGTTCAACATGCCATATCGAAGCAGGTGATTCAAAATGGCATTCCGGGGCATGTGGTTCAAAATGCGAATTAAACCATTCGATGGCAAGGCACATGGTTCAACATGCCATATCGAAGCAGGTGACTCAAAATGGCATTCCAGGGCATGTGGTTCAAAATGCGAATTAAACCATTCAATAGCGAGGCACATGGTTCAACATGCCATATCGAAGCAGGTGACTCAAAATGGCATTCCGGGGCATGTGGTTCAAAATGCGAATTATACCATTCGATGGCAAGGCACATGGTTCAGAATGCCATTGCGAAGCAGATGACTCAAAATGGCATTCCGGGGCATGTGGTTCAAAATGCGAATTAAACCATTCAATAGTGAGGCACCGGACTTGTCTAAGCTCACCGCTATCGTGAACTGGGAGCAGCCCACCGATATTCAAAATTTGGGCGCGTTCACAGGACTCACGGGATACTTCCGTAGTCTTCAAAGGCTACGGGGCAATCGCGCAGCCGTTGACAGATCTCTGCAGGAACGTTCAGATCCCGCAACATAAAGGGAAGAACGCATACCGCAGAGCGATGAAAGAGTTCTCCCTAGCGGAGCTGTGGAAACCAGAACACACTCAAGCATTCCTGCGCTTGAAGGTAGCACTCACCAGCGAGCCGGTTTTGAAGGGACAAGCTTCGATGGCGAGGAAACATTGAACAGGCATCATCGAGTTTCATCTACATCCACAACATGCCCTGAAAAGATATTACAGCTCTTTGCAGAACTTAGGGCGCGATGTGTTTTTTTTTTTTTTGGTAAATTTTCACGAGAACAGCGATTTCAGGATCAATCCTGAACCGTTTGCCCTGAAAATGGGCTCATTCGATTTGCACGGAAAGGGCGGAGGGCCCCATCTCCTAGGTTTTTTTATGGGCACCGAAAATCTCCTTTTTGGGATAGATTCCCGTGTTTTTCAGTGGTTGAGCGGAGAACACGTCCCATGGGACCTATTTTGCTCCGATTGACCCATATTTTTGTTATGGTGGACTTGAACATATTCTGGAGGGCCTCAAATACCGGTATTTTGAATGTGATCAATACTTCAAATATACAGGTCACAGATAAATTCCTTTCATATTGCTGATCTCAAAGTGTATGGTGGATTTGAACCAGCCTTCACATTCACTATCCCGGTATTTCAGGCCCTCCGGAATATGTTCAAGTCCACCATAACAAAAATATAGGTCAATCGGAGCAAAATAGGTCCCATGGGACATGTTCTCCGCTCAACCACTGAAAAACACGGGAATCTATCCCAAAAAGGAGATTTCCGGTGCCCATAAAAAAACTTAGGAGACGAAGCCCTCCGCCCTTTTTGTGCGAATCGAATGAGCCTATTTCCAGGGCAAACGGTTGAGAAATGATCCCGCAATCGCTGTTCTCGTGAAAACTTACAAAAAAAAAAAAAACACGCCGCGCCCTAAGTTCTGCAAACGGCTGTAAATGTCCCTCGAAGAGATATGAAATGTCACCGTAAGCGGTAGTCCGAGAGAGATATCAGAGGAATTGCCAATGAGTATAGCAGAAGAAATTAGAGAAATGAAATCAAGTGATCGAAGTTCATAAACAAAGTGATTGACCGGTGAACAAACCAAACTCGGTCATCTCAGGCTCGGAGAAGTTTCAACTAAAAGTATTTAGAATTCTATCTGTCTGCCCATATGCACACTCTCTATGTTTCCCATCTGCACAAATTGCACAATCTCAAAGCCCAAACCAACGTAGGTATTTTTATTCAGCACTCTTTCCAATTAACTCCCATTATTCTACAACAGATGTTGCCTGAGGAAACAAGAGCTCATGTTCGAGGGAGGTGAGCATTGAAATACCTGTCTAACTCCAAAGCCTGCACTAATTCTCATGCCAAGGCTATAAAATATCGCTGGGCTCTCCAGTATAACT